>VZSC01010119.1:716062-822697 GCA_013398225.1 Steatornis caripensis | reverse complement strand
CACGTTAAGCTCGCTCACCTGGAAACTCAAGTCCAGCCTTAAGTTCCTCGCACTTCAGCTTTGTGTGTTCAAACTAAGGACACCGGCCCCTCTTTCTTCTCCCCATCTACCTCATCTCTTGAAACTTAGAGGCCCCCCCTTGCCTCCGCTGGCTGCAACCCCATTTTTCGGCTGAGCCCATCAGGATCAGTTATCTAACCTGCGTGCTGTGTGTCAGTATGTTTCTGGATCCTCATTCTCTTTTTTGTGCGTTTATAACAGTCCACACAAAGAGGCCTGTGTTGGTCTTTTCTAGGCCATCACAGCAAGCATGACTTGCAGTAACAGCACTAAAGCTTATATCAAAACCTCTGATGCCGCCACCTCTCAACACACAATCTACGGACAAAGTGCTTTGCTGGGGCTGCTCTTTGTTTGACAACCCCTATGCTGAAGCCCCGCAAAGGGGAACAAATGACCCCGCACAGGTCCAAGTACACTGCAATAGCCCAGCACCCAAAAAAGGGGAGAGGGAGAAACCGTAGCAGGACCCTGGGCCTGACTCTCCCGGCAACCACCAGANTGCTGGGGCTGCTCTTTGTTTGACAACCCCTATGCTGAAGCCCCGCAAAGGGGAACAAATGACCCCGCACAGGTCCAAGTACACTGCAATAGCCCAGCACCCAAAAAAGGGGAGAGGGAGAAACCGTAGCAGGACCCTGGGCCTGACTCTCCCGGCAACCACCAGATCTCTGGATAGCTGTAATTTGCTGTGAATTTTTCATGCTAGAATCAGCTGTGTGCTGCAGGCAGACAGCCGAATGGAAAATAAACCTGAAATATTAATGATTCACTGCAGAGTGCAGGCAGGAAGATATCTACAAATGAGGACAGGGAACCTCAGATAGCCTAGTGGAATTGCTCCCTTTTTGTCCAAAGCACAGACGAATTAAAAGGAACACGTACTGTCCCCAGAAGCACTTGGAAGAGTGCTGGATTCCAGGTTTCAGGGTGTTCAGCANAACCTGAAATATTAATGATTCACTGCAGAGTGCAGGCAGGAAGATATCTACAAATGAGGACAGGGAACCTCAGATAGCCTAGTGGAATTGCTCCCTTTTTGTCCAAAGCACAGACGAATTAAAAGGAACACGTACTGTCCCCAGAAGCACTTGGAAGAGCGCTGGATTCCAGGTTTCAGAGTGTTCAGCAGCTGGTGTGTGTACCACGCTGGGAAGCCAGGTTAGCTAAACCTTCCGGGCTGCCACTGGAGCTTCTGGGCCACGGCTCGGCCTGGAGCAGCACACCGTGGGCCAGAAGTAGTCTCCTTCCTAACCACGGGGCTGAGCAGCGCTAGCCACAAGGCAGACAAAGCCCACAGAAAAGGGGAAGAAGGGGAGGGGGATCTAATTGTGCACTTACCAATATACTGCAGCCGCTGTCTAGACATTATAAACCAGCAGACAGACTTCCCTCTCTCACTGCTAAGACCTGACCCAAAACTCTTTAAATTTAACTGGAGTGGAAACACAAGACCTCTGTCAGAAATGAACAAGAGCTCTAATTCATACCAACATCATGGTTTTTTGTTTCCCTTGAATGATTGTGTTACTAATTTCACACTTATTCCTTATTCATGTCACCATTTCCTTGCCTTAAAAGCTATCCTGACATGGGGTTAGAGTCATTTACTTAATCACTGCCATCATTAGGAATGTTGCAATCAGGAGAATAGTGCCTTCTCATTACTTATTTAAGACGTGCTAAGCAGTATAGACGTTTGTGAGATATATGCCAAATTATGCCCAACGGAAGGGGGCGGGGGGAAGCAGTTACATCTTCCGAGCATCCGCAGAGTACCCCATGGCACGTAGGAGTAGCGCAGCTCCTCTAATATTAGTTTAAAAAATTCATGGGCTAGCAGTTGCCTCTCTACACCAGGAACAAACCTGTTAGAAAGTGTTACTCGGAATGATAAAAGGTGGTAATATTTGGCCTGCTGAGCTTATGCATCATGTCTTGTTAGGAAGGTCACGATACAATCCTGGGTAGAGGAAACTGTCTCAAAGTGGCATAGCATCATTCACTTGAACAGACTTTGACATGTTTAGCAAACTGTATTTATGCAAACCCTATCTCAGGCGCTGCAGTAGACTGCGGATAGTGGGAGGTTTTGCAAAAGCTGGGGATTTGGACCACCCTTGTTCTGTAAAGTGAGAGCTGCTGGTGCTTGACCCTGCTGTGAAGCGTGGGCGATGCAGTGGGTCCTGTCACTGTGAACATTGGAAGAAAGAAAACCCCAGCTGGGAATGCTAACATTGCTCATTTTCCAGCGAGCTATGGCTGTCGCTAAGGGTGGATCCTGTCCCCTTCAGCCGCAGTTTGCTTTGCAAATCCACCCAAGTCTGGAGCAGGCCCAATCGCAGACTTCGACATGACCCATCTTTCTACTGAAATTGGTAGCTGTAGAAGATAAATAAGTGCTTCTCTGTTCTCTGGCAAGTTGTCCTCTCCCTGTGCAGGATTCAACCTCTGGCCACTCTCGGGAGCCCACAGAACAGGGCTGTGCCCCCCTCACACACAAGCGAGTTTTAAGCTGACACACGAATCATTGACTTGGAACAGCACAGGGCTCCCCACAAGCTGAAGTATTACCCAAAATGGGGTGGCAGGAGACAGCCCCAGCCGTGCAGGCTGCTGTGCTGGTCCCCAGCTCCCCACTGTAGCCAGGAAAGCATCTCCTCTCCCTCCTGGGCACCGCTGAGGGAGCCTCGGCCCTCACTGCAACCAGTGGGACCCACCTGCCAGGCACCAGCTCTGCTCATCTCACCCGAGGGCCAGAACACCCCGAGAGACGCTTGCTGCTGTCTCTGCTCATAGGATAAAGCAAGAAGGACCGCTCTTATTATTTACAAGTATTATTCTGCTCTGGAGAGTGCTGTGCATCCCCAGGGTTTGAAAGAGTCAAAGGCGCTTCACGTATTCATGTGGAATATGTATTCATATTTATGTATGAGTATGTGTAGACCGTGGAAAGAATGCTGTGTGCACTCGGAGGATACTTTGGCACACGACGATAAAGGCTGCTGCCCGTGTTAACAATGACATACACACGTGTAACTGCTACAGACATGCACACACCTATAGAAACCACGCAGAACTGCCCATGAAAGCACAGCACGCTGGGTACTCAATGCCATCTCTATGTATAGAAGATATTCATTTAGAAAATAGTTCATGTTAACATGGAAATCTTCATTTCAAGATGTTTTTATAGTGCTGCAGTTTTGGGTCAACCTTATTTCTTTGTCACATGTATTACTTGAGTCGTTAATTCCTCCTTTACAGCCAGCTATTTCTTCCAGCCAGTCCTTTGAAAGCTGGCTAGTGGGACCTGGTGAGTTTTGCACATGACATGTATAAAAACCCTTCAAAAGAATTGATTTTAAGTTATTCTGTATGTGATTTCTCTGAAAAACAGAATCTATAATCAGTTCTCAACCTGATGAGCAACTGAAGTAATTATTACACTTAGAAGGAAACAGTCAGGAGATTTTCTTTGCTTATTTTTCCCATGTGCACACTTTTGCTCACTATATTCAGCCGGACAAAACCCACTTCATCTTGTGGTATTTCTAAAATTGATATGGCTACTGATTTTTATCCAGTGGATAAAATGGTCCTTTTTCTAACGTGAACGTTGAGGGGTTTTTCAACCATTGCAGAATTTCTCTATTTTGAAGTGAGAACAAAAGCAGTTTTAATCCCAGCTTCCCAGGCTCCTATATTTCCCTTTTCATGGTGTTTATATTTCTGCTTTATTATTTCTTTTACACAAGGAAAAGAAAGGAGAAGGGAGGAAATAAAAAAAAAATAGATCAAAACTGACCTCTTTCCTACTCCCCCAAATGATCCCTTTTCATTAGATCAGTTGGAAAACATTACATATTTTTACAGTGACATTTTTAAGTGCCGCATTTTCTAAGACTTTTATGCATTTCCAACCAGGTCTAGAAGCTCGAACGTGGGTCTAGTTTTGCAGTATGAGCGGGGAAGCAGAGGTCAGGGAGGGAAGTTGATCTGGCATGAAAACACAACCCCGCTAGCGGAAAACCCACACTGCGCGCCCGTCTCTGCCCCAGTCCCCAGGTTGTCACTGGGGCCCCACTTGGGCAAAGCTCTTTGCCCATGTTGCGGGGACTCCAATGAAGCCAGTGCCCTTGAATCTTAATATATGCTTAGTTTTAAGCAGATCTTACTTAGGTCTTGTAAGAAAGTCATCTTATTCTCTAAAGCATCATTACTTCCATTTGTCTCACTTGTTTTGCTTGTCACACCTTAAGCTGCAACTCTATCCTGTCAAGCCCATGGTCTTCATCACAGCCGGGAAAGCTTTGGGAGAAGTGGAACAAGCCATGTTCAGATACTCCAGTATCTCCAGAAAGAGCCACCAGAAACGGGCAAAGAACATTAGGGAAAACACAAGGACCTTGTTACACACCAAACCTACGACTTGAACCACAATCGGAAATATTTGCAGCGTTATCATTTCTTCCCTGGCAATATTTAACCCAGTCCGGTCTCTGCTCAAGACAGTGGCAATGTTTCCATAGATTTAACGTGACCTTCGCAAAGCTTAGCTGTCCCCCAACCAAAGCATTCATCCTGTTTTCTATTTTCACCGTAACACTAACATGTCATTTTCTGACTGAGCTTGTGTTAAGCTGCCTGACGGACAATAAATATAATCACACTTAAGTTAATGGGCAGGACACCAAACACAAAAGCTTTTATTTTCATTAAACATCATTAGATGTGGCATGTCTTTTATCAAATCTGTCTCTGATATTCACTTTATTAAAAAGCCCATCAACCCCAGACTGCATAATGTAATCTGCAAGGACAGACAGTTAATTTATATTAAACATGTTAGCAGGTGTGGACTCCTAAAAAAATATATTCCAAAACCATCTTTAGAAAGGATCTTGAAAGGACATGCAAAATTAATAAGGGGGGGGAGGTATTATGAAAACTGTAAGAAAAAATGACCTATTTTAGCTGAAAGTCTTACAAAATCCCAATCGAAGGTATTTAAATGAACATGGTAGTTAAGCATTTAGGTAACCCTGAATATCTGACCACAGCGCACAGGTTATAAGCAGCTTCCAATTCTGCAAACGACCACACATCAACAGGGACAAGCCAGGGCCCCAAGGATTTCTCAGGACGGCTACCCAAGTAACACAAAACAGGCAGCTGCACTGAAAATTCACTCACCCTCGCCATGCTACGCTAGCTTTAGGAGCCGTGGGTGGATCATATGGAAAATAAAAGAGTTTGTTTACGGTAGACTATAGTCCTGTTTTGAGCGTTTAATTTCTGGACATACAAAGGCAGGATGTTCAAGTGTGCACAGATGCTACTGATCTGCAACACTCTGGCTGGGGTTGAGGGTGTTCAGGCAATAGAAACTCCTCCTGAACCACGTAGCTCGTTTTCTACGTCCCTTGGTGACTCCAAAAGCTAAAACCTGACTTCTCGCAGCTTCAAACTGCCTAGGTCTGCATGACGGTTACTCTGTCGGCATACCGAGGCAAAGACGGGAGTAGAGATCAGGAGAAATCTGACCTTCCACTCCTGAAATCCCACAGGCACAGGCAGCCTCTTGGCTGTAGGATGCTAAGACTAGACCAAAGCTTTATTTAGTTTTTCCTGTGCAGCTTTAAGTCCTGGCACCTTTGTGTTCGATTCAGAAGCCTTGAGTGCAGGTAAGGTAACATCTCTTTGCAAGCACCCGATCTAACCCCAGCTTGGAAGAGAACAACAGGAGCCGCACATCCTGAGGACAGCTTTTCTCCGCACAAGGCAGCTTGTCATCTTCCATTTGGTACCATTTGCCACCAGCAGCGCCGCCTCACACTAAGCCCTGTGAGACCTCAGCCCATCACGCTGGTGCTGCGAATCAGTGAGCACATCATTCCCAAAGCCAGGGAACTGGCGCTGTGCAGCAGAGCACTCTCCTNTGTCATCTTCCATTTGGTACCATTTGCCACCAGCAGCGCCGCCTCACACTAAGCCCTGTGAGACCTCAGCCCATCACGCTGGTGCTGCGAATCAGTGAGCACATCATTCCCAAAGCCAGGGAACTGGCGCTGTGCAGCAGAGCGCTCTCCTGCAGCGTCCCTGAGGCTTTAGCAGGAAGGAAGCACTCCGCGTGTGGATGTCGCCTGAACAGTCTCAAGACCGACCATTAGGCAAGTCGTACGTGCCGCCACTCCAAATTTTCTTTAATTAGATGACTTGGTGCCTGGGCAAAGGCGCTTGCATCTGCCTGAGTTTGTCCACATCCGACACACGCAAAGGTTTGCCTGCCCATAAGCCTCAGCGTGCTGAAGCATAGCACTTGCTGTGCGAGCGATGAACTGCGCTGTGCATTAACGGCACATGAGCCATTAACCACACAATTGCAGTTGTGACTACAGACTGATCTCCAGGCAAATATCTTGTCCTGGTCTGGGCTAGGACAGAACCAATTTTCTTCTAGTAACTTTACTTCTTATTTAAGTCTCCTCTGCAAATGCAATGAAATGGTGTCAAACTCTTTAACTTTGGATTTTTTACAAGTGTTGGTTAAAAAGAAAAGGAAAGACAGATTTTGCGACAAAATTACACTGTATTTCCTTCTTTGGCAAAAAGCAAACCCCCATCTTTTCTCGTCAGTTTGCCAAAAAAAAAATCCAAACCCAACAACTCAAAAATTCAATGCTCTTCACACATGTCACAGTTTTTAATCTCTGAAAATCAGTAAGTGAATAAGGATAATCTGTGCCAGCTTCGATTTACTTGACAAGCCATTTGCTGTTTAAAAACAGGAATGTTTTCCTGGTAACTTGTGAACCAACCCTCGTTACGGAGCCCTTGCTGACGAATACAGCAGCAGCCATGGCACAAGGCTGTTCCTTGGTCCGAGGAGGAGACAGCTTCTGCCACAAGATGCAAGTGTGATGCCGTATCACATAGAAAACTTGCTGGACTCTGCATATCGTGCGGTGTCTCCCTTTGGTTCAGATTAACCCTTCCAGTCTGCCACGCATGGCCTCTTAGCAAGAATGTTATTATTTAGGGGATGTGCTCTTCCAGTCCCACCATGAAAATTCATGTCACTAGTATCACAAGGATTTTATCAGTCAACTTTCAGACCCTCAGCTTATTCTGCTCCAAGAAATAAAGTGCTTCAGCATTGCCTTTCTCAGTCGCGTGCAATAGCAATGTGGGCTTCTTCACATGCAAGCTGGAACCCAATCGAGACTGCAGGCTCTAGAAACTAACCGACGATCTAGCGAGAGGAAGCTATCAAGGCTCATTTAGTCCTGAACTGTTACGTCCTATAAACGTCAGTGTAAACTGCGTGTGTGAAGAGAGAAGTAGAAACTCCTGTGTGTCCTGGCAGACGTAAAAAGTTACGAAAGAACAACTCCGAGTAGCGCATACTGAAGAAATCACAGGCTATTGCTCGCTTTTGCGTTGTCTGACTAGTGTGTGGGACTTACAAAACGCTTTGAGAACACTAACTAATGCCCAAATAGGTCTGCACAGCCAGCATGGTAGAGTTTAGTGTTGCAGCCTTCCAGATGGGGAAAGTGAGGCAGTAGCTTCATGCAGTCTTTCCAAAACTACAAGGGAAGCAGCTATCAAAGGCAAAACGGGGACTTGTTAAACCCCTGGTTTGTATAACTGTGCCTTGTGCAGCCTGATGAAGAAACCTTTCAATGCCAACTAAATCTGCGCACAAAGCCGTCTCCTCTCCTCCTTCATACACCACCCCAAATTCTTGGTCCTTTGGCCCGTGAGAAATAAGAGCCTATTCCCAAATCTAGGTATCTGGTAAGAGCAGCAGGGTGCTATTTGCTGTTAACTTGCTTTCTGATTTTGATTTAGAGTTATTAACACTGGCCTCTGAGAAAAAACCTTTGCTTTGCAAGGAAGAAATGCCGAGCTGGGTATTTGCCTGGTGTTGTGTTCACCTGCAAGCACAGGACAAGAGGGTGCTTTTCAGTAAGGTCAGCTCTTTGGAGAAACGCTGAACTGCACAGCAGCGGTGGCGTGACCTTTCAAGCCATCAGTTAAAGAACCAAGAAGCTGCCGATGCTGTCAATTAAGGGGGTAATTTTCTGTGACACCAGCTTTCGAACAAGGTATCAGTGGTAATTCCTTGTCTGGAAAAAAAGAATTTATGTCTCGCTGTAGAGTTGATCTAAGAATGACTTAAACCAGTAGAGAAGACTGCAGTAAATTTTTGATTGGACTGTGACAGACAAGGAATTGGGCAGCAGAACGAGTGCTGTTTTCTAATCAGTTTCCCTAGGGAGCTGCTAGTATTAATTCATTTTGTATGATATCAGTAAGATATTAGTAAGTGATCTTAATTGCAGGCATTAGTAAATATTATGAGTGAAGTAATGATGTTTTTAAATTAAAATACACAACATGCCGTCCTTCTGATCTGCAGCACGCTCTTGCAATGGAAGCCTCGTAAGGAAGAGTAAATACGTGTAAAACTCAAGCTGTAAATATCGCCATATGGACAAAAGGGCTCTGCAGCGCACCGTGCTGAACCCTGAGGCGTTATGTGCAGTTAGAGCTAAGGGTGTCACGCTGCAGGGAGCCAGCCTTGGATGTTTCAAAAATGAGCGCAGAGGCACCCTCTTGGTGCCCTCTGTTTGTCAATGCACTTCACGATGGGCTCAGTTCACAAAGCTAAGTACGTGCTTAAGTGCTCTGCTGACCACAGAGAGATGTCCAAGCATGAGACCGGGTTTATCTGCAGCTCCCTGTTTGTTACAGCCTTTATTCAGGCTGGCAATCATCCCCAGGAACAGCCTTACAGCCTGCACAAGACTAAATCCTCTCAAAGACAGCCCAGTGTCAAACCAGCAGCAGGTCATGCTGATGCAGCCCGCATCACTTCCAAATGCCTCCAACCAAATGAAACTCCTGCTGTTACTCAAACGTAGGACTGCACACGCTAACTTTATTCTGCGTAACAGGACTCCCTTGACTACAGAATCTACTTCCCAGCTTGCATAACCTTATTATATTACTGCATGATTTGATATAACTTCCTCCCACCTTTTCACGGATTATACTGCTGGAAAGAGGAGTACGAGTAGCTGAACAGTCCTGGAACGAGGGGGTTGCTCCAGCAGAAAGCACTTAGATGGGGACACCTGAACACAGAGGTTTCACAGGCAGCCTTACACCTCTCTCGGCAGATGTTTCAACTTCTACAGAAATAACACATCAGTCACAGCAGGAAGCAACGGGCTCCAAACAGATGGATTAGAAATAGAAGTTTTGTCAGAGTAGATCAAGCCTCAATCCTCGAAGGAGGTTGTAGCCAAAAATACTACAAACATCAGGTCAGAAAGAAATATTACATCCAGTAATTTAGAAACCTGTGCAATGCTGTGCATGGGGATAACAAGGCATCATTTCACTGCAAAGAATTACTTAATTACTCCACACTTAAAATCTTCATATTCCTTTAATTGCAAGTATGTTCATTATTTAAAATGAATGTCCATTCTACAAGCAGCACTTGATATTTACAATATCTTGTGGCAAATCTCAATAGAAGGAAAATTGATGCCTAATCACAGAATCATAGAATGGTAGGGGTGGGAAGGGACCTCTAGAGATCATCTAGTCCAACCCCAATAAGTCCTACAAATCAAGAGCTCTAGCTTTGGCAAAGCCAGAGATGTTAAAGTGGAGATGTATCAGAGCTAATTCTCAGTATTTCAGTGAAATGATGAGATAATAGCAATTATTCTATCTTAAAAGTACATCTGTAACAAATAGGCTGAGTGTACGTCCTATAAATCTTAATAAGAAGGCTCGTCTTGAATGAAACACCTGCTGCAGAAGGGGCATGCATACCTCAGGCTGCTCCAGGTCTGAAGTGAAGCGTCCCCTGCTTAAATCCAACACCTTAAGCCTCTTTATTCGTGTCTCAAAATAGCATGATTGATGGCAGTCCTTTCACAGCAGGTATTGGAAACCACTGAGAACGGCAGCCACTTCATTTCAAAGAATCAATCTTTCTGAAAGTTATCACATTACGTGTCAGAGCTGAAGATGTTTGTGTTGCCCAAAGGTTACGTGGTTCACCCTCCATTCCCTCTTAAAAACAGCTTCACCATTTAAACAGGATTTTTCTTCTTTTTTTTTTTTTTTTTACAAGAAAAGAGTGATATGCAACACATGGAACAAAAGCATTTCTTGTTGTCCTACAATTCAGGACTTAAGGTGAAATCTTTAATTATTTTACAAGACTACATGAGTAAAACAACTTAAAAAACCAAAAAGCAGGCTCCAAATAACCAAGCAACCCTTTAACACCATCTAAGATAATTTTCTTTTCAAGGCACCCAGGGAGAGAAGATTTCAAGACAACCTTGTCCTTCCTATACACGGTAAAAAAAGAAACTGCAATGTGACCTCAAGGCATGCACCTCTTATGTTAACCTCAGTATCTGCTTTATTTTCAGAAAGGCTGACTCTGCAGAAGCCTTTGTTGAAACATTCCCAGAGGGTATTGTAGATTACACTGGGACAGCTGAAACGTCCTGCTGCCAAGACAAGCAATTAAGAAAAACTAACAGAAAAAGAGGAAAAGCAGCATCAAGAAACTTCACATCAAGGTTAAAAATAATGGATGGGTACTTCATTTAGAGAATTCACAGCACTTGACTTCACAGCGTAGAGTGATAGATGCAGAATTACAGATAAACACAGCGGGGTTATTTGCCCATAATATTGTTTTGTTTTATGCATTAATCAAAAGCATGTGGACACTCAGCTGACAAATGGAAATGTTTCCCAACACTTCTATTTAAAAGACCCAATAATTGGCAGCAATTTTACTGCAAACCTCTTTCTACTGAGCCACAACTATAAAAGCTTCTCGCTGCTTTCCTTACAACACAAAGGCAACCTGTACTATAGGAATGGTCCAGAACTGCTTCCCCCCACCGCTGTCTCCTGGCCTCTTATGAGACATAGGATCTCAATTCCCCCCCCAAACAGGCATCCGTGTGCCGTAAGCAGTGCCGCCGGGCAGAGCACAGCGT
This sequence comes from Steatornis caripensis, assembly GCA_013398225.1. Taxonomy (NCBI): domain Eukaryota; kingdom Metazoa; phylum Chordata; class Aves; order Caprimulgiformes; family Steatornithidae; genus Steatornis; species Steatornis caripensis. The sequence continues at coordinate 811,586 of VZSC01010119.1, read as the reverse complement.
GCACAGACTGAGCGGCAGGGAATGCATCGGTTCAACACGGCAGCACAGGGCAATCAAACAAAAGAGCCCGGATGCAGAAACTCACGTGACTCTACAGCAGACAGTGTGTGCGAGTGGAAACACGTCACTTTCCCAATCACATGTACTTTTCCTCACCTGTGAAATGAGAAATACCCCACCTAACTTCACTCGCCGACAGAGGCCAGAAGGGCTTTACTTGTGGTGGGGCTGTGAATGCAAAGCGCTGCTTGCAAATATTGTCCCAGTTCCCTGAAACAGCTTCACAGTATGATTTGGGTTTAATCCTAGCAGACTTTTCCATGAGCACACCCTTTTCCTTGGGCTCACTGGTGCTCTCTTCCCACCACATCCTAACATTAAAAACAGACTGAGGTCAGTTTAGTGTTAAACTGGAACCTCTTAAATCAGTGCAGTATCTTAGGAGGGATTCAGCTTTTAATTAACCAGTATCTTATCTCACCCACCCTCAGATACTCCTCATCTTACTGCATTTCTCCCACTCCACCTCAGCAATGCAGAGACAGCAACGCATCAGCTGGATGATGCGCCAACAGGGCAAATGACGTCACACTGTCGCAGTCTGACCTTCCTAGACTACTCACTATACTCAAATACCTAGAAGAGCATTTCCTTCTCCCAGAAGAGGAGAAAAACAAGAAACCTACGGATGCCAAACCACACATTAACGTAAAATACTCTGCTTTATAGATAGAGGAAGATACAGATGTAAATTAATTCTGAATAATGTAAGTCATGGGGGGAGGTTTCTGCATTACAGTTAAATCCTTGCTATAACTCATTACTCCATCATTACTCCAGGCAGCCCACTTCAGCTATTCATTTAATTAATAATATTCTTAATGGGATTTAGAAACAATGCATTTTAATTGGAGGTCAATTATGAACAATCAAGTTCTGAAAAATACACAAAAATATTTTAAAGTTCAAGAATCAGCTGTACTCTGTACTGCAGAAAGCTTAAGAACAGTGAGGTCTACAGGACAAAAAAAAAAAATCAACATTTACCTTCTAAATGCTGTTCTCTAAGTAGGGATTGAACATCATCACCCCCCTGTGCAGGGCCTGGGGTCCTACCAAATGGAAGTGCTCTACAGCAATTGTACAGACTAATCTCACTTGCCGTAAGAGGCACGATTCCCAAATGAGTCTCGGCATGTTCATTAAATCTTTTCGCACTGAGTCTCTACCTAAATATTTCCGCCTAGATTAGACTTCTTTCCTGTTTCAGCTGTCACCTGCACATCATATTTACATCAATATTTACTATACTGAAAATAAACCCTCATGAAGATTACATTAAAAGCTACAATACAGAAGACGCTGAAAGGCATGGAAAGGTATGTGGGAGAAAACAAACATGGAAGGCTCATTATGACAATAGTTTGGATTGCATGAAAAGTGATGTTGTTTAAAAATTTCTAGATTAAAATTCATTTTTAAATATTTTGGGTTTTATTTTCAATGAGGGGCTGTATATATTGTGAAAGTATTCTTCCATGTATATGCGTATACAATATTCTCATATAATTATATATAGAACGCTGTAAAGATGCTATCACTATCAGCTATTTTTCCAGTAAAGCGGGAAATCAATCAGGCTGGAGTAGGTGACCCCACTGCACCTCTGGCTCTGCCTTTTACCAGCTCCATGTGGGACCAGCTCCAGCTACCCTTGCCTTGCCTTTGCGTCCCCAAAGGGGATGGCCATCATTACCTTCTCTTTACAGTTCCTGGACACGTTGGGATGAGAAATGCTATAAACAGAGTATCTTACATATTTTCAGTGCAAAATTAACTTCATTTACCACATAAGCCTTAAATAGGAGCATATTCTGAATTATTAACAAAACCCCCAAGTCTCTCTTTCTGTTATTTCCAGACAATTCACAAACTACAAGAAACACAAGTGGGGGTCGGGCACTAGCACCGGACACTGTCACATCTTGCCCGCATGCACAAGAGATACGGAGCCAAGGAGCCCTCAGCTGCCAAGTTTCTGTCTCTCTGACCAGGTAAATCAAACCAGACAGAAGAGCCTCTGTCTTCTGTCTCCTTCGCCATTTATACTGGCGTCAGGCCTAGAGGCAACCTGGCAGGGGACTGCCGCACAAAGCAATCGCACGGACTCACTGAAAATGACGGTCGCTGCCATACAGGAGTCACAAGCTGATGAGAGAGCTGGGAACTGACCTTTCTGCTCCCGACTCGAGGAGCTAAAGGCTCAGGTGAACTTCGATCAGCACAAAGCGCTACCTGTGCTGCCAAAGCCAGAGCAATGCGGTTGTACAGACTTGCAACGACACTGCGCCAGCACACGCTGAACTGAGCGGAGCAGCAACGCACAGGTCCCCTCTTCCCTGCGTCACCAGAAAGCAGATCTGCTTTGGCAGCCAGCACACACGCTCGAGACTGAGACGCTCAGGTACCAAGATCCCAGCTGGCTGTCTCCTGCAGCTGCCCTCTGACTTCTGATTTTTTTAAATTGATGTTTGCTGTCTGACATGCTAACGGTTTATGCTGGGGTCAAACCACCACTGGACTTGCCTGTCAAGCTGGTTACAAGCTGTCCTGCCATCAGCTCGGATAAATGCACGGGAGCAGCAGAGTGCTCAGTGTTAAATCAACATGTCATTGATCTTCTGGGTGGTTTTTATCATTTTCCTCTTGATACCTGACAAAATGGGCTGTCATAGATGTTGGTATCTTCAGCAAAAACACCCGCAATATAGGCCCAGGCCACTGAACAAGGGCTTGGGTTACCAGATTGAGCCCTGGATTTTCAATCCTTACATTTGCATCACGAGGCACTTTGACCCAGCACCGACACAGATAAGAGACAGACTCCCATTAAGGTCAATGAGAAGTGTCTGTTAATTTTAGGGGACAGGATGCACGTTCAAAAAAATGCACGAGCAACTTGTAGGAGATACTTACTAGTGCCTTTGCTCTGGGAGACAGCGACATCCTTCGCTCGGTGCCAGTTACCTCACATTCACCTGTCCCAGCACACAGCAAAATCCACATCTTGGCTTACCCAGTTACGACCAGCTGCTGCGCTCCAAGTCTTAACTCAAAAGCGTCTTAACCAAAATGCTTCAAGTCTCACCGGTTTTCTGTGAAACAGAGCTGCCTAACGTATTTGTTAAGATGAAACAGCGCAGGACAGACTGAGTGCAGTGAGAACTTACCACGCTGTCAGAGCAGGTTTTACCAGGCAACTTGCAGCAGCAGAGCTTTAAAAGGCAAAGCAGACTGGAATCCAGTAAGTCTACCAGTTTTCTGCTATGGGTGGTATAGGTGGGCAAGAATAGGATGTACTTATTTCCTTCACAGAACATGATCACAAGTTATCCTTTTAATGTTTTGTCTTTCTTAGTAAAGACCTAGAAGGTAATTTACTGCAATTGATGATCCTGGGAAAATTTAAAAACCTGTTCTGAACAGCTAGAACCGCTTCCACCAATTCATTACGGTTTGTCTGAACCAGGATCCAGATAAGAAAATACGGGATCGCTGGTTTCCTTTCAGGTCAATGGACTGAATGAAAGAATTTAAATACCAGGTTCTGATTTTACTGATAAATTTGGTTTAATGTTCAAATTTACTCTCACTGAGCTCTTCAGAAAAAGGAGGGAATTTTAGCTTATATTCTATAAGCAATAAAAGATTACTTACTTATCTGTTTATTTTATTAAACTGCTTCGAACATTAATGCTGTAAAAGATGATTATACTAGATGCATTTGTAATGTAAGGGAATGTCACCTGAAGGGCAACTGCAGTAAACTTGCTATATGGGCTGCATCAAGAAACTTTGAAAATCTTTGCCATTTCCCAAATAAGGGCCTCCAGATCAGTAGGAGGCAAGAGTAATAAACTTCATTTATTGAGCCAGAACGATCTGAAATTATTAGACATCTCAGTCCATAAATGACAAGCCAGCAAGGTCAAAACCACACACAGCCCTACTGACAGCTGTTTTCTCTCTCAGACACAGCAACTTCTACTCTTTAAACCAAAATAATGTGAGATATAACCCAGCAATGACTTGTACTCCAAAGTTTCTTGTAGTTTGTACCTACTCTCTTTGCATGAAGTTAAGCGACGACACTTTGCTTCTATGACTGCAGAGATGTTTATACATTGAACTACGATTTAGACTGGCAGGAAACTGAAACCAAATGCTGCAACACATTAGTAGGACAGCACACAGCTTTGCCCTACTTTCCAATACTCTTGACAAGCTCTTGAAGGTTGAAGAGATCTGTGCAAGACAGAAGGTCCAGCCTTATGTACGAGAAGCGATGAATAATAAGTATTGGCACTGTGGCAAGCGAAAGTCTCAGCTGCAGGAACGAAACGGTTGCGTACTGCAATGTTTTCAAATATATTAAGTTATTCCGTAAAAGTTCTCTCACTTGTAAGCAATCTGGCAATGCGTTAAAGATACCATGCAAAGCTGACCTAACGCATGTTCAGACTGTGAAATCACATACGCCTCCCTTCTTAAATTTAACCGTTACAAACTGATTCCACTCCAAATTCAATTAAACCTATTGACTAAATATCAACCTGCAAGTCCCCATCACACGAACACAGGAGTATTTCACTAGGCAAGATAGGGCTTCGGCTAGCATTGGCTCTGAGAATGTCTTCATTACAGTACTGAGCAGAAACAATCCATTTCTAACAAAGTTATACTGGGTATGAGAAATCATTACACTCCAGAGAAGCTGTATGCCTCTAATAAGTTCGGCTTTTCAAAGCTAGCTCAGCTACCCTTGCTTGGCGCTATGTTGTGCTGTGTAGACAACAGCTCCCTTGTCTGCAGAGAAGCAGGAAAAACAATCATCCCTGCTAGGAAGGGAAACGGAGGCTGAGCCTCAAAGATTAATCGAGCCATTCGGATAAACGGATGCAATTCTGCTGAAGACAATGGCAGTGAGCCCGCAAATATCAACGGTGAATTTTGTCGCTATGTTGGCTTTTTTGTTGTTGTTTTGGAGGCTGAGCAGTTTCCCTAGTAAGGGCAGAAGTACCTCAAAGACAGGCTTTCTTTGCAGAAATGAACAGCACGTTTTGAAGACATGGGGGGGTTTTCCGTAGCGTTTTTCATTACACACAAGTTTGAAGAAGAGAACAAATTCTCTGCAGTGGGCAACATTCAAACTGAGTTGGTTATGAGACAGCCCGCTCTCTACTACAACTGAAGTCACTCAAATGGGAAGGTTACTCAGCTAAAACATCTGTTTCATTCAGGGGTACAGCTAGCAACTTTTACACGCAGCTCTGCTTCTTTGAGAGATAGTGCAGCAAAATACCTGGTATAGATATCAACTGATTCATGCTCTGCTTCTGCAGCTAATCGTAGCACATAGTAAATTGTGGTAAGTACATCAGGGATATTTATAACACACCACATTACAAACAAAGGGTATTTAGGGAGTAAACAGTACCTGGTAAGGGGAAACCAGGCTGTCAAGTGCTTGAAGAGGCAGGTAGGTTAGAACAAAGAAGTTGCTTAACAGTGATGCTGAAAATCAAATTATAGCCAAAATGAAAGCAAATTATATTCCTAGCCAAGACCGCAGCACAAACATACTTCAGCATTCAGACCTGCAATTCATTTTCTTTGGTTTTTATTCTAAAATCTCCTTGGCCACCCAAAGAGCCATTTCCCGTTCTCACCCATGCCAGCAGCTGCCCTTTTCGTGACTTCAATACAGAGCAGCCCACAGTTTTTAACTTCTTCCATTATTAGAAAGCACTATCTTGAGTTCAAACTCTTCTTTCCAATGCTTCTTACTGGTGCTTGGATTTCACTACAAATATTTACATCAAACAATAATCCTAATTTATATTGAATATTTCCCAGCAGTTCTGGGGCAACTAACACTCACACAAGATCATTTTTTACCTCTACTCTTTTTGGATTTTCAATTTGCACAGTTTAATAACAGGACAACAATCCATTAGGGATGGACTTAAAACGACCGCCATTAGTTATCTATTGATCTACTATACAGAGCAGCAGGGTATGAGAAATAGACTTTTTGCTTTTCACTGGCCCATAAAATTGCAGTGATAATCTAAAACAACATTGCTTGAAGATTTTATATGTTCCTCAGCTATGCTGAGGCAGAAAATCTTCCTCATCTCATTTTGTCAATGAGCAGTTTAAAAGACTCTGTATTCATTTGTTATCCACTTAACAGCTGCCAATGCTAAGTAATTATATATATGAATACATATACCCTAAAGTGACCAGAAAAATCACTCCTGCTATCAAAGGCAGTGCAGGACGCAACAGGAACTGTAACTAAGAAGTCCCGCTCCTATTGAATTAGGTTTTTCATCAGTCACCACTACAGAGCACTTCACTTTCTAATACTAATACAAGGGAACCCAATCCCTACATTGGCTTCGATGCCGGTTCAAATCTGCGCCACTGACAAACTAAAGAAAAGCTCCTTCGCCATTTACCTTTACTGTTTCAAGATCCTTTCTTAAATAACAACTGGCTTTGTTTCCTGTCAAAGAAAGTTTATTCATTGCTATTTTTCATCTTTTTTAACCCAAGGGAGTTTTACAATCATGCCCTAGTGAAAACATCATTATTAAACAACCCTAGTACTTAACATGCATTTTATGGAGCATGAGAGTTGCATAAAGCAGTACAAGCAAAATTAATGTTGAACATGTTGATAACTTGGTTATGAAGAACATCAAACACTTAATCATGCGCTTAATAATTATACCAAGCTCATCACAAGATAGCACAGCATTTATAATGTCTCCCTAAACTAAATGCAGATCTCCCCTGCGCTCACTCCTTTTATATTTCAAGACTTCAGGGGAAAATTCTTCCCTGTGCAGAGGGTTCCGTGCAATGTCTACAGGCCCCTTATGCCTCACTTTTTCATCTGCATTCACTGGGGTTCCCAGTCCATTTCAAGAGGTTTTTTTAGTACCAGTTCCTCCCCAGTCCCATTCTGCTGAAGTCGAAGCTTTGCCAATTCAGACAAATCAAGGAGCTGGGTGTTTAGGGAACATGTAAGCACCGAAAATTTGCAGCGGAGTGCCTTGGTGCGTACAACTAAGCCAGCTGCAGTCACTAAGAACCATCCTATAGCCTTCCATATAGCTTATCCCGAAATAGGCTAAATAATTCAGCTGAAGGTGAGGCTACAAGATCTTGCAGATCATGTCTGAGCGCCAGTGCCACCATTAAGACTCCTCAGTGCTTCAGCTCTTCTGCACATGCAGGTTTTGTAGGCTCAGCTGCAAGAAGTGTCCCCTCAAAACAAAAGATGAAAATCCCATGCAGATGTGCCGCAACACATGCTCCTCAGGGTTACAAGTTAAACATTTTGTTAACCGTAACAGCTCCGTGGTTTTACAAAATACCTGTTACTGGCTTGCATCACGAGTTACCTAGCCTTCCCTTGCCTCCTGAACAAGTCCTGGTGGAAGGTTTAATTTGAAAATGCAGAATTAACTGGACAGAGCAGCAGGTCACACGTGCTCATACAGTCACTGGAAGGAAAAAAAAAAGTTCATTCAGGACTCTTCACAGCACTCCAAAGATAAACTTTTTCAGGACACAACGGAATTTAACAGATCCTAGGGAAGCCAATTAATTAGGTATTTCTGGACATTTTCCAAGCTTACTAAAAAAAAAGGCAGGACTAAAACTCAAAGACAACCCCAGCTGCAGTTTGACGATGTTATCATTTACTTCCTTAATGAGACAGTGTATGCCTGGAAAGAACACAAAGTTCCAGGCAGCCTGAATTTCTCTGCAAGCGGCTTTTAAATCAGTCATTGTAACAAGAGACCGAACACCAGTGTCAGCGAACCCTCTGGGCAGACCGTGCACGTACACTGTGGGCCAAGCCTGTAGTTGCAGAATTTGGCCCACAGTCTCAAGTGTGCTGATTTAGACTCCTGGAGATTTGGTTTCATGGGCTTGGCTCTCCAGTACATTGCACTAGTATAATTCTGAGTCATGTCTGCCAATCTCAACTAATGCGAGAGCAGCTAGACCCATTTTGACTAGTAAAAATGTGAAAAATCAGCCAGAAGGAAAAAAAAAAATCATAAACTCAGCTATTCAGTTAATAGCCAAGGAAGCTCAGCTATAGCACAGGGGTTCTTGCCAATCCATATTCAAGAGAGATTATTCCCAACACTTCATCCCAGATGGATCATTACGTTTTACATCACATGTATCATGTGTGGATTCCAGCAGGCATTTAACCTTGCTGAACTACCCGTATCCCTTCACATCACCTTTTTTCCAAACTAATTTTTTTTTGACACACTAAGTTTCCTTTTGCTCTTCAATTTTGCCTACATTCAAATTAATCCACTAGGCTGCGATCTGAAAGACACTATCAAGACAAAGATTATTGTGTGTACAGATCGAGTTCAAGGATCAGGAGCCGTGTAATTTTGTTACGCTAACTTTACGATGTTAAGGGCTGATGACCATTAAAGCAAAAGCACTAAACCGGACAACCCCAGATCTACCCCCATTCATTTCACAGACTTTGGCTCAGACTTTTAAACAGAAAACGTATCAAGTGTAGTGTTGAACAAGGCTCGCATTGGTTTGCCTTACACATGACAACCAAAACAATTCAAGCGGCAGCGCTGTTTTAAGATGATTTCATATTGCCCTTGAATCTACAATGCAGAGGCCAAGCTTCACACCAGCTATTTCAGTGGAACACGCTTCTCACAAACACTGCAGTGATGAAATCAGAGCGCGACGTAACCACAAATTCATGTCGCTTCCAGAACAATCCGCCAACCCGAGGCATTGCTGTTGTGCGGCAAAAAACTTTGGAACTGAAGTAACAAGCCCCGGCCTCTCTCCCCGCGTGCTGCAACGGCTCAGGACTTGAATCTTCCCTTTCAACCCCCTACCTGCCCAGCCCAGCAGCTGTCTGGGGCAGGCACAGNTCCGCCAACCCGAGGCATTGCTGTTGTGCGGCAAAAAACTTTGGAACTGAAGTAACAAGCCCCGGCCTCTCTCCCCGCGTGCTGCAACGGCTCAGGACTTGAATCTTCCCTTTCAACCCCCTACCTGCCCAGCCCAGCAGCTGTCTGGGGCGGGCACAGTGTTTGCGCAGTGACGGGCTGCAGCTGGGGTCTTGCCGTTTGCTAGTCATTCCGGCCTAATTTTAAAAGCACGAGCTCTACTAGAGCTAACAGAGCTATCTGCTAAGGGACTGAGTCTGGAGAGAAACATTTTCTTCCAAATTGAATTCTTTTCAGCTTTAAAAATACAAATCAATCACGTGCTCAAAGCCATCTCGGTTGCAATAAAAAAATAAAAACCGCAACCTCTTCTATTAAGTGACTGAAGCAACAGCAGCCCCAGCTGGATGCTGTCATTTAGCATAATTTCTCCTCTTTCCACTGCAGAGCATCCTGGCAGCCTATTAGGAATACAGCAGGGATGGCCACGCTACCTCATGGACGGCTCCTCTGCACGCCTTCCACATTCATACACCAGTCCTCAGGGTCTGGGGCACCTTATTGCCCTTCAGATTGTGTCCGAGCACATCCCAGCTGCTTCCTGTAGTGTTGTGAGGATTCGGGAGGGGGTTTTAATTGCATTCTGTCAGCAGTGGCAATCTCAGAGACAAAGAAAGAACAGTCTTATGGGTTTCAGGTTTGCTTTTTAATGTAAAGCTGTTCCTGTTCTATTAAACAGTTTTTGAAACAAAATGGTTGAACTCCAGAGTTGGGAGCTGGAGTACAGCACTGAAGGACAGCACTAAAACCTTGCACGGGATCTGGGATTCCTTTGGTGTAATTTCCAGTTCTAAGCTCTGTGGTTGCCTTCCTTTCATTCGTAGTGAGCAGGACTGGAAATCAGCCCCGCTGCAGCTCTGGGCATAAGCTGGGTTTTTTCTGCTCTCTGCTAGCTCACTCAACTCCAGATTTAGTTATAATTCTAAATACGAACTTAAAAGGGAGGCTGAGTACATAAAAAAACCTCAAGATCCTGGGATGAGACGGTTGCTTAATTCCCATCTGTGTACCATGCATGCTCAGAGCACATCTGCAAACTCGGAGCACTGCTTTCAAATGATTTTGAAATGTCAATCTTCAGCTCCTGCTGCACCTTGGCTTTGCCAAATCCAACTCACAGGGGCAAAAGAGACTAAATGAATGTTCCATTATTGTCAGGGAAGCATCGACTGACCCGCCAGAGGTTGGAAAGAGGTGACAGGAGCAAGTCCTGTGCCTTGGAACACAGAAGCCCCTTAGCAGGGGGGATAATTGTAGCTGCAGCACACTAATTGGGAGAAAATTACTCATTACTAGTTAATAATCTAAGCAGGTCCTTAATGTTTTATCTATCAGTACAGCACCTTCTTTGGGCGTATTCAGCCCAATAGCCTTTAATACTGCAGACTGCTTTGCATTCGTAAGAGGAAAAGTGCTTTAATTAATGAAGTTTCAGAATATGAAATGGAAAAACAATTAATAGTCACACAGCAATAAAAGCAAACACAAACGCTTCCCAGCACGGCTCGAAGCACCAGGTGGGTCCAGGCACTTTGTTCTAATTGCATCTATTAAACAGGTGCTGCAGAATCAGATAATCCATATTCCCCGTAGGTCAAATTCACCCGAAGCCTAGGAGCCCCAAGACTCTTATTTAAAAGTCACAGTGTGAAGCCTTAAAGGGGAAAACTAAAGCTATGGATTGGTGCCAGGATCGCCAGTTTTACCACCTTTTCACCACTCCACAGCAGAAAGGCTCATTCACCTGTGCGCACAATCAGCAGCTTCGTTTTCAAGCCTCGTGCGCTTGGCAGTACACAGCTATTTGTGCCTTGCACACACGGCTCGTCAGGAGGCACGCAGGAGCCATGTTGTTGCTGTTCCACAGTCGCACAGCAACGGACACCGCCTTGCCAGGCTGCTGACTCAGATTCCTCTCATTCTCATCCCAAAACTCTCTCTTTCCCTCTCCCGGTACCCAGACCCAAACCAGCTGTGTTTCCACTCCGAAGTACTACTCAGGCTGATGCCCTAGCTCATGTGCAAGCTTTCCCAGACCAGTTATTGCTATGCAATTATGTAGCTAAACCTTACATCTAAACGTAGGGATCTGAATTTTTTGCTGAAGGATGCGGAGTTATTCAAGGCAGATTTCCTGTTTGATCTAGGCACACAGAAGCTACATCAAGGTACTAACTTTTGCCCTCCTATGCGTCCACCACTAGCACGTAAATGTGCAATGCACTGCAAGAAAAATATGCTAATGAAGTCTGCTACAGACAATCACATTCAAATCTCATTCAAGGCTTTTATTCTCCCCCCCTCTTGATCCACAATCAGAAAAAAAAGAGGTTAAAAGAAAAGTATAAGCATAATTTGCTAGCTGATCTTTAGCTGCCATCTTGTTCATGTCATAATGGAATTTCCAGAAGATTAAAAAAAAAGCAAGAATAAAGTTAGTGTATCGCATTTATAAAAGCAGAGAAACTTAAAAATATTTGTCTTCTCACAGGACAGAAAGGTTATGATTTTTAGAAGGCTATTTAATATTTTTTTACTCTGTCCTTCCACAGCACTTTCTATTCCAATATACTTCAGAACTTAGAATTATGTCCCAATTTGCTCTCTAAATGTCATTTTTACTGCATTCAGGCACTGGAAGGTGTTCAATTCAGGAAAATAATACAAGAAAGTACTTATAATCATCTCTAGCAGAAGATAAAGTCTGCATCCGAGCCCTCAAAGACAGACCGTTCTGCCCGCGGGAAGCTAATGGGGCTCTGCAGGGGAACAAAAGTTCCTCTGGACAGTAATCCAAGCATGTCACCGCTCAAGTGACAGAAAGGCACTGTCCAGTACTGGCCTCTGATTAAGAAACAGCCATCCCATCTGGCTTTGATTTATTATTTATCCCACTATCGGCATAGCAGCATCTGTCTCCACAGCTTAAATCTGGCTCTGCTATTCTGCATCCAGCAGCAGGGAAAGAGACCAGAATACCCCCCAGATGATCAGTACTGCTCAAATAAAACACATGAAGCCGTACTTGTTTCAGAGACTGACACGAGCTCACCCGGGCCTTCCTGTACGGTCTGTGTGTGAGCGTGCGTAAGTTTATTGTGCCCAGATTCAGGCACCCAGGTGCAGACTTATTGGCCCCATCACCAGGATTTAAGGTCACTAGAAATGCAGACGTTTCTTGCAGCTTGTTGAAAGGACACAGATATTCACCCGGTGAGACACGTGGGTGGGAGGACACAATCCAGACTTTCTGTACTGGAAAATGATGGTTTGTGATTAGAAGAGAAGTGCTACCTAGACTGTGCAAAACTCCCTGTGAAAAAATGGATTTTCTTCTAATAAGGAGTATGCCTGGGACACTGGACACGAATTGTATTTATTTCCAGAACTGCCCCTGATCTGCAGAAGGACCCTGAGCAAATCTTTCGACTTCTTTCTGCATCGGCTGCCTTGCTTTCCCAGTCTCTCCCTGTCAGCTCTGCTCAAGTCAGCAGCTCTCAGGCGTAATGTCTCTACCTTACTCCGTTTTCGGATGGCCCACAGAAAAAGTATAACCCAAGTTCCCATTCTATCGGGAATACAGACATCTTGAAGGTTTCCACCTCACTTCAAAGCAAGTTACTAGGGAGCACGACTATTCCCAGCTGCTTTAACAACATCCTGAGGGATAAATTTTGTCCCAAGGTACAATGTGGTAAATTAAGGTTAATTCCAGTGAATTACACCAATGTATAATTGGGCTTAGAATTGGGGAGCTGGAGTTTAGTTTTACCCTAGGATACATCAGGCGTAACTCCACGGAGGCCAGCATAATTAGAGTACAGTAAAAATAGCACAAGGATGTAAGAGACCGCCCCTGAGATTGTGAAAAGCACAGGAAAAGGGGAGAATTCAGCACTATATCTTAGTATGCGGTTCAAGGGCTGGGGTGGGGGAATTAAAATGGAGGCAGGGCCTGCTTGGCAGACAGAGGCAAGAAGTGGTATGTTGGTATAGATTTGCAAATTCATTTATAGAGGAAGGCAGAGCAATTCTGCGAAACTGGTGGAGTAGCTCTCGTTAGGCAGCAATGCAACTGAGCTCTGAATCTGGCCACTGGTTCTGATGCTGAAAGCTTTCATTATCAGATAACACAGTTTCATTTTTCCTCTCTGCATCATCATCAGCTTTCAGCTTCCTTCCTCTTACATGTCTCTGCTGGGTTTCTGAATTCCAGTCAATACTGCATTAGCAAATACACATGATTGGATTACACATATTCTCCACGCACAAGACATGGGATGTTTTTCTGATGTAGAGAATGGCATTTTGACAAGACTCTGTAGAGGCATTTTCACATTTCTTAGAACGGCCAGTTAAGAATAATTTTTTTCCTATTACAAAGAGGGGGAGGAAAGAAAAACAACTGCAACACTGTTGGTTGTGGGCCTGATCTGCAGGCTGATGTCAGATCTGCTCACGCTGACCTAGATGTCCCAGTGGACTCTCTAATTCATGCTGCAGATACTGCAGAGATATGGGTGGGGTTTTCAGGGCGGGGGGGGAATCTACCATAGAATAAAGAGATTTAAAGATATAACTACACAGCTGCTCAGAGAGCTCATGGGTCTGCTGTGCCTTTATAGAAATGTACTTAAATTAGACTTGTATTATGCAGATTATTTTTTTAAATCATTCTAGGGGCTGCTTTTTTACTTCTGTTTCATACAGTTAAAAATAAATTGATAGCATTTAGCTAACAAGAGATACCAGAGCATGCAAATATGGTATAGCAACCCCACACGTTCACCTTCTGCTACAAGCAGAAGAAACAGAACTCAACCTTGCCACAGTGTTTTCAGGTTTAATGCATTTTTAGTAGGTTGGGGTTTTTTGTTTCAAAACAAATGAGGCTCACGCAACCATGCTGCGTGTGAGCATAGCCCTACAGCTAGCATGTCAGCCTGTCAGACACTAAAGTACATGCTCTGTCTGAAATATCCTAGCCCAGGACTGGCAACTTATGACAGCCATTAACCTGTAATTTTTGTCATTATATTGGCTTCAAACTTTCTGTACTCTGGGGCATGGGAATGCATGGAGCACTCGGAGCCTTGGGTGCAAAGCAGTCCCGTTTCCTCCCTCTCATACAAACATCGCTCTCCTGCCATCTCACCCGGATTCCCAGTGGTACCAACTGCACAGCACAACTGCCGCACCTCAAAACCCAGACTGTCTATGTCAAACCTGATTGAGCCCGTTAAATCTATTGGCCAGCTGACAGATTTGGCAAAAGGCGCTTACTCCTGCAAGTTTTCAACATGATGTTGGGCAGAGATGAAAGATCATTTCATAATGCCTATGCTGAGAGTCTGACTGCAGGCACAAGCACAACCCTTGTGAGATCTTGCAGAACCTGCATAAAGGCGCAGCCATGTAGACAACAGGGAGGGAAACAGGCTTCCCTAGCTAACCAAAAACCTGCATTTTTTTCATGTAGTAATAATTGCATTTCCCAAAGCATCCTATGAAAGCGGAACACAGCTCCTAGATTCCTTCAGCAGGCTGCGTACAGCTTCGGGCCTGTCAGAGCAACAAACCAAAACCCTCAAACAAGTTCAGTCTTGCTTCGGCTTAACGACCCACCACACACCCTGCCTGGTACCCGGTCCTCAGGTGCTGAGCCACGAGTGTTATCTAGAGCAATTATTGGAACACAAAACAAGATACATCTTCTACACAGTGTAAGTGCTCCTGGAATTGATCACAGGTGAGCATCGAATTTAACCTCTCAAAATTCAAACAACTTCCCAAAGCTAAAATTCATTTGTAGGCAACTTCTCTATTTTTCTTGTTTTGCCAATGTTATTTGCTAGCCTTAAAAGTTCTTCCCTCTCCAAGCTTAACTCCATTCTATATAGAGAGCATTTGTACCCCTTCTTACCCTTAAATTTCCTGGGTTAAGCAAGCAGGGACTTGACTAGCACGGTTTAAGATTTAAGCTTTCCACGGAACAGCATCTCCATTCCCCCAATTCAATTCACAGCCCTTCTCCGAACCTTCTCCACCTGGTCTATGGAGTGACGCGAAAGCAGAATACCATGAATATCAACGGCTGCAAGGCCTGACCCAGAATTTGTCAGCACAAAGTCCCATCAGTTTCAAAAGGCACTGCATGAAGCTCTTCCAACCCTCTAGAAACTTGACCACCAGACACAAAGACATTGCCAGTAAAGATATGAGCAGGTAAGCGGAGTTTGCACCTTCTTAATCGGGCAATAGCAAGTTCCCATTTCTCATTCCCTGGATTGGTGTTCCCGTCGGGACCGTTACATCTCCACTGGCACCACACCCCATGGAACCAGCGCTGATTTGCACCAATGCAAAGCAGAAACAGAAAGCTGCCTTCGGAAAAGCAGCATCCAGCACTGAGCTTGGGTTTCAGTTTACCAGACAAACAGAACACGACTCGCCAACACTCGGGACTGATGCGAGCCCATGAGAATTTCTTGGCAGGACTGTGAAGTGATAACAACTGTGCAGTGCTAATTATAATAACTAATGGGCTGACACAAAACTGCCTTTGTGTTCCGATTAAATTCTACCACCACTTTGTTTTTTAGCATGTAAACGCACACTGTATATTGTTTTTTGAAATCAAAATGCAAGCAAAGAATCAGGGCCACACTAAGATATGATGCGGAAAAAAATACAGTGGAAATACCATTAAGAAATCCCCAATATCATCAAATGAAAATTCTACTTTAAAGAAATAACCCAACCTTACAAAATCAAGCCATGTAGGAGCACTGCTGGTTGGGACAGCAGCTTTTTCTTGTTCCGCTGCAGAAAAGAGAGCCTGCTGGAGTGATACAGCAGGTACAGACCATGGTCAGAATGAGCCAGGCTGCTTCCCCAGCCTGTTCACTTTCTGCCCTCAGACAAGGCATTTTAAAAAGCAGAGCTTAGTGATCACTGCAATTAATGCAGCTGAAGTGATCACTCAGTGTCCCTAGGATTGAACTGGGTTATTTATGATATTTATATATTTATGATATTCGGATATCCAGAGCCTTACGGAGTGTTGTTTCATTCCTTTATCGCTAAGTAATGGTAATTAAAACATACCTCATGTTTGTTTTAACATAACTGATCGCTGATCTTGTGTGTGTGAAAAAAAACTGGGCAGACAGATGAAAAACAGTATGCTTACTTTTTTTTTTTTAGGTGCAGCTAAACCCCGTTTTGCCAAGAGAAATTATTTTTAAAACTTGCAATGCAATGTCCCAATCATCCCCATGTTCTAATCCAGTGTGCAAATTGCCATCAAAAACATATGGCAGGAACAGATGGGAGGGAACTTCATGTAAACCACAGGAGGCGGGGGGGGAACCTAAAGATAAAAAAAATAAAAACACTTACTGACAATCTGTACTTACGAACCAGCTCAAAAAAAAAATAGGGAGCAGGGAAGAAGGCATCCATTAATGGATGTGCAAATAGAAGTTATAGCTGTATACATCACGGGAGGGTGGACATACCCAGTGAACAGCACGGTGAAATCCAGTCACAGGCAGACTGGGATTTGATCTTGCACTACGCAGGAGACTTCTGGATTTCACCGTCTTCACTAGAGCAGAGCTCTCATACCTGCAGCATTAGCTTCTACTAAAGCAGCCAACTTAATACTCATACTAAGGTAACCACCTTTGTATTTTCCACCTTACATTGCTTTTTCTGGTCCAAAGCTTCAGTTGCATAAAAAAATCTAAAAAATTTAAAAATTTGTCAGATGTATCACCCCTTCCATTGACTAATGCTGTAGAAACTACAAAGCATGAGACTGCAGAGCCATTAGTCCAAAACTGGTCACAGAACAAACGAGATTATGCAAGACCTTAGGCAAGCCCCTCCATGCTCTGGACAGCACAAGTGCCAGATCTCAAGGACACCGTTTAGGACCGCTGCTGACTCTCCAGGAGGTTTTGCAATGATCTCAGGGAGAGGGAAGAGTGACAACTGATGTAATGAGAAAAAAGGTGACTTACCCGAGTGCTAGAGTTGGGAATGAACACAAGATTCCCTTATAAATGAAGTCACTGCTCTAGTCATCGAGTTACATTGCCTCTAATTCATTTATTCGTACACTCACATTAGCAAAACATCATCGGATCCAAGGGCTGACATATATTTCTTAATAAGTGCATCTTATAAATAGGTATTCTAAAGATATGCATACAACAGACTCCCTCCATCAACCTTACCACAAAGGAAAATAAGTTTTAAGAGCTTCTACCCAGGAGTCTTTCCACGTATTGTCTCTTCATTTTGGCAACTCTCATCCAAGAGCGCATTACATCATCGGGCTGGATGCTTTAGCCATCAGTATGGGAGCAAGCATCCCATAGATCTGAAAGCCTGCAATCTCTTAACAGCGCCCCTGAATATGCAGTCTGTTCGCTCAGACTAAAATTAATAGCCTTATTGGCAGGATGACTCAGGGAGCTGTAGTTAGGCTTGTCTCGTCTCCCTGCATTTGCAATGAGATTTCCCTGATTTATTTTATCTGCAGTAATTAAGGCGGCCTTCTCCCTCACTACCACTACACTGTGAAGATTTAAAAATAACACAAGAAACAGCAGTAGGCTAGACAAATGGATCAGCAAGAAAACTGCTCCGGGCAGTTAAAATTTCACCTTAATATACATAGAGCAATTTCTGCTGCTTAGGAGACCTCCCTGCCTGTAAGACGGCACAGCAGAGCTTGCTGTGCTGGGGCAAGGAGGCTGGCTAGAGCCTGACCCTGCAAGCACTGCCTTTATTTTGGGGTAGCAGCCCTCAGCATCCCGTCAGGCAAGGCTGCCGTGCCAGGCAATACCGAACGCCGAGCCCTTCGTGCAACAATTGCAATATCAACAAGAAAACTTCAAGGTGTCTTCTGAAAAGAGACACCCATATGTTGCAGTTTCTGCACTATTACAAGAGTTCTGTCCTTGTAGAGGAAGAGTCACTCCCTCCCTCTGAGGCCGCTTGATGCTGGGAAACCAGAGTCGCTGCTGCAGCAGCCGCTGATTTGCTCCGTGCTTTGGGGAAAATCCCTTTCTCATCTTTGCAGCCCTGTTTGGAATACGAAACGCAGCACTAGCATGACCAAGCTGCCTGCCTCCACAGGCAGACACATCCATGCGGAATCAGGCTGCTTAGGTGCAGCTTCCACTGCACCGGACCTGGCAGGAACCTCATCAGTGAGACCCCGCTTCAGCTTAGAGCAGCCCTGGGGCAAAAGGGTGCACACAGCTCCCCTCCACAGCCTTCTCGGAAGCAACAAGGGAAGGTAAAGCAGTACAAGATCCCCAACCAGAGTACTGCGATTGTGCTTTTACACTGGGCTTAATCCCAGCAGTAATTTTAACCCTTCGCATGCTTTCTGGGCCACGGAGCCATACGCAATTCAGCGATGGGCTCAGAGTCCCAAGGCTGTGTATCACGCATGTTCCTACCGCTCCGAAGCCTTGGCAACGCTCTGCAGGGCTGGATCCCACAAGGAAGAACAGGCATGTTTCGTCCCATTTGGCCTTGGAGATAGGCTCAGGTTTTGTTTCTCTCCTAGCCTTTTCCCCATTAGCTCCTGCTTTCTTCACTCCCAGAACTATTTCAGGCACTTAACAACTCAGCTAATTATGGCAAAGAACCACACCACAATCTCTTGTGCTAATGAAGGATTTTGCAATTTTCTGGAACTCTGCTGTGAATGCTGCAGTATCCGCTCCCTGTCTACTATAAAAAAAATCTTGCGACTGAAACACGCACTTGCTTAATGCAGCTAGTCAAGGTCAGGCAGATTGTAATAAAAATATCATCACCAGGAACTAAACAATAAGTACAAAATGGAACACTGTAGGCTCACAAATAACGTTGCCTCTTACACTCTGCTCTGTCTGACTGATATTTCATATCCCAGAATAAACCGCATTCAGCTCTCCAAGGGAAAACGGCACTTAGAGTGCTTGCCTTAATCTCCATACTGACTTCACAGCTACATTCAAAGTGTCTCCAGGAAAGAAATTATTTATAAGGTTCATTACAAAATCCTCCAGTCTATGGAACTGATTCTTCACTGCCCTGCAGCCTGCGTTGTCTTTTACACCAAAGCAATATGCCATTCTACTAATTTAGTTCCCATTTACTCCCTCCCTATACGAGCTCAACAACTTTGTAGAGTGGACGGACAGCAGCGGTGGTACCTCTGGACTCACTGAGCGTCACCCGAGCAGTTTAGGATTTTTAACAACCTTCTGACTCCCCACGCTCCCGTGGAAGATGCACGTCCTATTTATGTGACAGATGCAGCTGAAAGCCTGCACGCAGCAAGTCACAGGAAAAGAGACAACTTCACACCATTTCAGCTTGTACTGACTCAGCACCAAGCACTTTTTGCTCCATTTGTTGTGAAGCACTGAAGTGCAATTTTAAGCAGTGTATTAGCTACAAGGACCATCAGTTCTCTTGCTTCAAGGCAGAGTTGTCAGGAAGGAAGTGCCCACCGTAACAAATTACATACAAAATTACGTTCAGTGCCTGAAGGTCTGTTTGTCTCCAAAAAAGCAGCAGCAAGTCGGGTGCACAAGCGGGGTTTGACCCTGGCTCGATCATTCCTCAGTGGCCAGAATGGTTATTTCTGTCTATGCATGGAGCTATACCAGAATTCAAAGCCCACACTTTCAGTCTAAATGCTCACTGCACCAGTACGGCAGAAAGCAGTGGGGAACTAAAATAGGAACTGGATAACAAATGAGTGAAATTATTTCAATAAAGGGGTTCATAACAAAGAATTTTGGGTTGTATATCATTAGTCATCAACTAAATACAGATTAAAGTAGTGGCAAACTAAAAGATGCCCAGTATGTCATCACGCAATCTCACAGGTTGCTAGAGGATTGTTATTATCCTCTCGTTACAGTAATTAGTTTGATACATGGAGTAATTCAATACCTGCACATGCATCACAACTGTGGAAGGTAAATGCCTGCCCTTCCTCTTTCTCCTCTTTTCTTTGCTCTACAGGTATCTTTGCTTGTTAATTCATAGATATAGAAGTCTAAAGATATCATGATGTAAGGAAGCATTTTGTTAAGAAAACGGTTTGATTTGCAGCATGTGTCTCAGAAGAGTTGCCACCTTTTCAGAAACACAGATTTGGCTACAACGTTTTCTAGCCACTAAACCTGTTGCCTCTGGCAGCTTCCCCATCCCTACCACATCAGCAGAGCCCAGACAACACCAAGAACGTGGTGAGCAGAGTACCCAGAACCATGGGAACTAAGGCCAGCAGAGATACAGAGGGGGAGCAGAAGGTGCAGATGCTTAAAGACTCAGACTGTGTGTTTTCAGTGAAGCAACACGAATGTACCTTGGTCACTTCTAGTGTATTACTTTCCATACACACAAAACCGTCCTCTGGTATAAATTGATGAAAGTCCCTCGTGATCAGCGGAGCTATACGACTGGCGCCAAAGAAAAACTTGTCTATATTTAGCCACTACAAGATGCAAAAGCAGTAGGTAAGGCAGCTAGGAGATTCATACCCAGCCATCTGCAAAGCATCATACAATTTTTATAGCGTCGATCCAAGGCTCCGAGTCCCCTTTCGCACCCTTCCCCCAAGCTCACTAAATTCTTCCGGGCTTTGTAGTGTTTTTAATTTGTACACTGCAAAAGCATAAGCACTTTCCACGAAAGTTGTATCACATGGATTCGTGTTTCCTAAGATCACTAATGATGAAGTGAAGCATGGCCCCAAACTCAAGGGAACAACAGCCTCGAGCCTTTATTTCAAAGTCCCATTACAAACCTTCAATTAGTTTCCTGGAATCTTTTTCTTCCTCCCAACCCTGACAAATAGCAGGAGTTAGCCCACTTACTGAAAAATATGTCATTGTAGCTTATGCAACTCTGAAACCTCTGATGGCAGCATTAATCTTTGTGTGCACAGGAGACAGAGATCTAACAATGAATTAATCTGCTAAAAAGTGAAGCAGACACACTGGGCTGTGAAGAGGTACCCCTTAAATCAAAGGAATTATGGGGCCAGATCTTCAGATCTAGGGATACTTTTCAACTCCCATTGACTTAAAAGGCATTTGAAGGCACTCTGTACTTTAAGAGTAGCTTTATGAAAGGCTGAAGGGTAAGAAGTGACTCCTGCTGCTGGTGGTGTGGAGCTCACATAGCAATGCTTTGTTTAAATAAAAATTAAGCACTAGCCAGAAGTTAATGGTTGGTATGTAGAGCTTAGGACCATGCCTGCATTATTTTATCTGAATGCAATGTTAGTGTTACTTGGCATAGCTTGGTTAATAGTTAATTGCACAATGCCAATTAATTCTAGCTGATGTTCTGGCACCCTTATGTTGGGATCCAAGCTGATGAAAGAAGTAAGAATTAGGGTTGTCTGATCCACATTTGAAAACACGTCTTTCGGATTAAGACTTTGGACATGTAAAATGGAGGTTCGTCGGACAAATTGACATTGAAGTTATTAAAAGGCAAGATTTGTGTCTCCAATTTAGACTCACGCATTTGAAAAATGGCCTTGCTTATATTTGTGACTAAATCAAGGGATAAAGATACCCGTGGCATTTTGTTGTGCTTCTTTTCCCCAGCCAAATGAAATTAAACCTAAAAGTCATATTTATTTACAGTATATCCCTATCTACAATATCTATTTATTACAACAATTACATCAGGGCTTAAAGAGCCACAAATCTAGTGCATTATTAAAGCCTACAGGTTTGCAATTTCCATAAGTAAATACCATACCAACGTATACTGCAGAGACATTCGTTTGGGTTGTCACTAAACTTTGGAACTAGAAGGAGCTCTATGTATTGGCAGCCTTCGCAGAAGCTGATGAGAGAGGAAGCCTGTAAAACAGAGCGCAAATGATAGCTCTCCAGCAGTGCTGCTGGGTGAGATGCGACATCATGGCTTCCATTAAGAAATACATGCTATTTTGGTTTTTACCTGTCTACGAAGACACACTTTGGGGATTGGGATTGAGCTAGAGAAATCACCTTTGACCATTCAGTCCATACTCTGTCTGAAAGGCTGTCTGCCTCTCCGGGGATATAATGATTTTTTTTTTGAGAGGTGAATATCAGGTCATCTCAGAGAGGGTACTAAGAGGCCGTTAAGGACATACTGGAAACATGAAAACCTCATCCAAAACAGTCAGGCATAAACAGAGTAAAATCCTACTTTGCAGAATGCTGGACATTCACAGGGAGAGGGCCAAGTGCTGAGGTCAGGTGCTCACATTCAAAAACAACCAGATGAAGGAGAAAGTATTGTTACGCTCAGAATACAGAGGGCAAACTGGAACATGTGAGACAAAAGATGAAGGATTAAAAACTAAAAGCTCATTGAATTTCATTTAGATTACTTTGAAAAATTCTAGGCTAATGATTTATAGTCTAGGCAAGCTCAAGGTTGCATAAATGCAAGCTTAGATTTGCACCAATATCCAATATTTACCTCTATCTTGCATAGTACAATTCAGACATGATCCTGGACTGTAAGTCACTTGAAGCGTTGCTGATTACAACCTTACTGTGTTTTCTTAGCCATTTACCTCTTAAATAAAGCTGTTTGCCATAAGCCTTGCCAAATAGCTTCACATACATTTTGTCTCTCTTCTGTGGGATATGTATGCCAGAGTTTATCTTACACAGTATTCAAAAAAACCTAAAGAGAACAGATTGCGTTTGAAATGCAAAACAAAACCAGATTAAGCCTTGATTTTTTCTTTCCTTTAAAATATTATCTGACCTAAAGGTTCACTGTGAATTACAACCACATATGGTATTGCATGAGCCACGCAGTAAGAAGCCTTACAGCAGCACATGCGAACCAAGCCCTTTGCTTGCTCTGTTCCAGAGCACCTCCAGGAATCTATGATTTTAATCCCCTAATGTAACTGCCTGTCACACTTTACCAGTAAATTTGATTGATTGCATTTGCTTTGTTTTAATGAGCTCTCAGATGTGATAAAGCGATCTAAAAAGCCTAACTACACATCTATAATTCATTCATAGCACACACATACCTAGTACCTGCAGAGCTACGTCGGTTTACACGCACACAGAGAAATCAACATGCAGAGAGTTTTCACATGCGGCACCCTCCAGTTTTAGATCCACGCCCCTCTTTGACCATAGTTAGAGCTTTTATCAACATAAACACAGACCCACAGTGAGCAAATAAAATAAATACATTATTCCTAAGTGAAAATATCAGTAAAGGATTAAACAGTGGGCTTTAGGGCAGATCTCTACAGCAGTAGTAAGCACACACACACACACAAAATCACAAATAAATCGGTTAATTTATGGCAGCATATGCAACCTTCCCTTCTTTATGCTAATTTAATCAACACAGAAACATTTGCAATTTTTTCAACGATCAGATCTTCAGCAAAATTCCCAGGAATAGCCGCCTGACATTTACTTCGTCAAAAGGAAATGGCTATAAGTAAAACAAATTATTACATGACAGATCCTTACGGTGCCAGAACTAAATGAGAATGATTGAATACATATGGGCATAGAGGGCAACTGCTAGAATAAGATAATTAGGTATTGCGGCACTCTAATCTGGAGGGAGTCCATTTTCTTTCTCCACGGAGGAGCGGTCTTTGTTGCTGATCAAATTAGTAAATTCCATTAAGTATTTCCAGCTGCTTTTGAACTAGTAATGAGACTTCCCAAAGATAGCCTGGCTTCACCAGGACAGTCAGGGTTAGTCAGATGAGCACCAGCTAACCTGCTTTTCTGCAGTGGCCCCACATCAATTTACCAACCCCCTGAGTTCCGCCATCTGCTTTGTTGCAAAGTTACGGCCGAATGACTCTGCCCCTTTTCTCCTTTACGAGTACAAGTATGGACACTGGCACAGACACAACGGCACAGGCGAAAATCAGAAGTCAACCTTCAGGACATCAACCATGCCACGTCTCTCCTAGCAGTAAGCCAAAGGTAGTTTCCTCCCTGGTGAAAGACGACAAGCGACCTCACTACCTCACATCTACCGCAGGGTAAGCATGGACACAGAGCAGCTGACGCTACAGATTTACCCCACATAACCTGCACACGCACATAAATCCGAAGCGTCTGAGGCCTGGGAAGATAATGCATTAGTGTACGGGGGTCTCGTTAGGAGCCTGCAGCAGGGACACATGCCCCTATCAATTATAGATCCCCAGTGCGGAGCGGGCACCAGGCGCAGAGGTTTCTAAAGCGTCCGTGCTGAGCATCTGCACACAGATTTGCTGCCTACAGGGGACACAAGCCCAGAGCAGCATTTTCTACCTGAGCAATTTTACTCCACCTATGCAAACATGCCCTGCTGCTGTAAAACATAAATGTTTCACTGCATAACTGAGTCGAAGCTCCAGAAAAAGGCAGTCACGCAATATGTCAGAGCCACTTAATCCAGACAGGCTGCCTTTACCCTAGGAAACCCCGCTTGCCTTTTTAAGTGTCAAGGTTTGAGGTTTTTTAATGTATTTGCATATTTTCTCAAGTTCAACTTGTGTAACCTGAGCTCTTAAGTTAAGCAAACCTGGAAGGGACAAACGCCACCAGGATGTGCCCGTCTACACGTGCAGCCCTCACTGCCAGCGAGCCGGGATGCCTGACAGTAATGAAGGGATCATGACTTTAGGGAAGAGCTACTTGCATTCTACAGATGAGGAACTGGGACAAGAAAATGACGTAGGGCAAACCAAGGCCCAGAACAAGCCAAAGTCATCACCGATTCAGCTACAGAGCCAAGAACATAGACTTGGCAAGAAGAACCAGATCTATACAAGGAGGAGACCTTCCAAGTCAGATTTCCATTTGCGTTATTAGTAAAAGACCTCTTAGCAAACAACCAGAAGAAAAATTGATTCCATCCTCTAGCAGAGTAAAATCTAATCAAATTACACAAGGTGACATCTCCAAAAGCCAAGCCTTTGATTACAAGGATGGGTGTTTAATTACAAGGGCTGTGTACTGCATCTGTAAAGCTGCAGCTCGAGGAAGATGCTTCTGATGAGATCTCTGTGGTCAAAATAACCTTTGCTGACATTTCTTCCAGGACAAGCACAGACTGGTTCATCATGGAAATAATGGGAGAGGACAGTGTGTTTAGTAAACTCTTGACTTCGTTTCCACTTGTAAAGCCTTGGAAATCTCCTCTCATAAAGTAAGTTAATTGAGCGAGTGGGCAGTATCTGGTTTTGTTTGTTTAATTCATAGCAACACAGGCTGTCCTATAGCAATGCCTGTAACTGTAACAGCCAGATGTCCAGGGCTTAAGACGAGATTAACTACTTCGCTGCACTCTGAGCAAGCATTCATCTTCCAGTGCCCCTTCCCAAAACGTTATCCCTGTCTAACAAAGAACTTGAGCATTGTGCTGATCCCACACACGTTTAGAAAACCAACCCCTGTGTTGTTACGCTAGGAGTTACAAACCCGTCCCAGATGGGACTTTGAGAAGGATACCACAGCCACACATCAGAAGCTTGTACTGAGACCTCCTCATACAGTATTATGTTGTAGAAAGCTCAACCAAGCTCATTCGATCCATGCGCACCGCTGGACAGAAGTTGCTGAAAATTTACAAAGCCCAAAAGCTGTCTCTACCTGCCGCTCCTTTCTCACATTCATGATGTTTCTTTCACCCCTGCTGATCATCCCAAAGGCATCAATTTTACAGCGCCACTGCCCTTCAGAACGATCCAGTGTAGCAATACCCAGAGGTCAGAGGACAGCATGGCGGGGGGAGGCAAATATTAAACTCAAAGCAGCAAGCAATGAAGCTATTAGAAAACACAAGCTTATGATGCTGTTATTTCTCACCACCCTGCATCCAATACTCCAACAAAAAAAGTCCTGTGGTTTTATAAGACAAGGAATAACTATGGCAAAGACATCTTGCTGTTTCCAACTCAGAAGAAGGAGAATCAGACCTATTTTATACTCCCACCCACAGTGAACTCCTTGTCTGAGCAGGGGAAGGTGATAAACTCACCAGGACTGTGAGTTTGCCCCTACCTGTCCACTCGGCAGGTACTTTTGCCATGGCCTCTGCAGTGCCTTGCCATCATAAAAGGAGAGAGAAAAAACTGGATAAAGGATGGGAGGCACCTCGCAACAGCAATAGCAGCATTAGGACAAGGTCTGCTCAAGTGTCCCTGCTGTGAATGGGTATCTGATCCCTCAGGATAAGAAATCAAAGGCAGCCAGACGTGGCACCAGCCATATCCCTGTCAGCTACAGAAAGTCGTATGCTTTAATCAGACTTCCCAAAAGATTACTTTTCCATCGGAAAACCACAAACTTTTTCATCAAAAAAAAAAAGCAATACGAGCCCTAAGGAAGAAGCTAGGAGCTAACTCAGCTATACATCATCTCTGACACCTTGACCTAAATAAGACATCCCCTGTGGAGTTAATGAGGATGTAATTTTATCATGTGCAGAGACACAAAAGCGAGCCTTTCAGAGATCCAGAAATGACTGTCCCCAGGCTAGGCTGATGCTAATGCAGGAAGCATTCCTCATTGACTGGATTAATTTAGGTAACACTTGAGTTTTCCTGATGACGCCCCCCAAACGTTGAGACTCAAGGCAACATTTCCTCTGGAACTGAGCCACCAGAACAGCGCTCAGTTGGAAGTGAGCATTAGTCGCGATAGCAGAATGCATCCTTCACCCTTATTCACAGGGCAGCTGGATCCTCCAGGGATGGACAAAGCAAGCAGTTTCTGGCTGCCCCTGAAGAGCACTGTTTTGTTAGTGCTGCAACACAGTCCTGACACCAAGCTGTTGTACCAAGACACAGGAGACATCCAGCAAGCTCCCAGCTTTACCATGCACACTCCTCTGTGGTCTCAAGCAAGCACTACATCTGTGAAGTGGAAGTAATCATCCTGCCTTGGCAAGCAATTTAGGACATTCCAATATCAGCTGAGGCAGGAGTGCCTGTAGTGAGAAGCAAAAAAACTGCTTTCTTCTTGTGTTTTTATTTCAAGTAACAAAGAGGAACATATTTTCTTCAAAACATTCCCATTCTAAAACGTTCTGTTCCTTACGACGATACTCTTTGGTATTTTAAAAGTAAAATTTAAACAAAATGACACATTTTGAGAAGTGAGTGACGGAAGCGACTTTTGATTAAAAAACACTTTGAAATGAGATTTCTATTCAACTCCAGCTGAAGCTTTGGTATTCTAAAGCTACTGAAGCAACAACCCCAAAAATAACGGTATGTGAAGCAGAGCAGTGAACTCCCAGAGCAGTTCCCACTCTCCACTTCACAATCTCAATTGAAGTTCTTGCCCCAGGACTTCAGGAGCTGGTACTCGGCCTACTTTCATACGCACATTTTACAGCATTAAATGGTAGCATTAATGGGCATGTCTTTGTCTAGGAAAGTGTAACCTGCAACATTCACCGAAACAAGCAGTAACAGCATTCTTGCAACCATGCAAAGCAAAATGAAATTAGAAAGTAATTGGCTGGAGTTCAAAATTAATAATTGCTTGAATGAACACATTATAAATACAATGTATAATCAAATCCAGAGGATGTATTATTTAGCATGAAAAGTAACTGCAGAAACATCTTTTAAAACATTAATCTTTTGCAACAGCCTGACTCACACTACAAAGCTACTCCTTCTCTCTAGATTTCTTTTTTTTTTTTAAATACAATGGTGTGCTGTGAGGTTTTGGGGGTTGTTTTAAAGATAACTAGATGGAATTGCTTAGGACTCATCATTTGTACCCAAGCAGAAATTATATGAATTTTGAAAACAACCGTTCTATAAACAACATTCTCTTTCCTTACAGCTCCTGATCCTATCATCAGTTTAAATGAAGACAAAGGAAAAGAGTCTGAGGAAAAGGAAGCAAAGGCGGCTTGGTTCTCACTCTGTTTTCTCCTCCTTGCCCACATTTCAGACACTTAGAATGCCACAGGGACCTGCCTTGGACTTGCTTTACAGCGCAAGCTTTCCTGGCCAGCCACTGATTACATGAATGAAATGCAACTGGAAAAGGACACGAAGCGTCCTTCTGATGCGACAAGAGTGACGGTGCTAGCAGAGTACCGAGTAGGTCCACTAACACTGGCTTCATTTGAGCTGGAGGACAGAGGAAGATCAGGGTCTGTGTTACCTCTGACAAAATGAGCAGGGCTGCGTCCTCATCAGCCAGGCTGGCAGGAAACCACCCAACAGGGAAAAATAAAATAAAATAAAATAGTGCGCCCTGGGAAAGCTGTACGACCGGTAACAATCCAGGTGTCCCTGCCAATGGCAGGGGGGTTGGAACTGGATGATCTTTAAGGTCCCTTCCAACCCAAACCATTCCATGAGTCTACGATCTTTGTTTTGTAGAGATGCAAGTACAGCCTTAGCATCAAGTGTGTCCCAGTTTTTTCTTAAATTGGGAGTTTTGGAAGTGGTCTGATGGGGCTCACTCTTATTTCATAGGAAGAAAATTAGCGCACAATTAGCACAATACCACGCAGCTACAAATATTGTGAAATGTCTCTGCATAAAATCTGAAAAATTAATCCTTGTAATTACTAATGCATCTTTACTGTTTATTAACCATGACAGGATTTCTCTGGAAAGACAATTTATTCTGCCAGCTGTACATTACGGCACTGAGAAGAGCAAAATGCCATGTCATCGCTTTCGCGTCACGCATATAAAGGTGAAATTGGAGCATAAACCTGAATGGTGATATACCCGCTATGTTCCACCCCATATATTCTGAACTTCAAGACCCCCATTCCATTTGAACCCTTGTCACCAAATCTCTCTCTAGAGGCATCGCTTGTGACATTAAGCTTCGTGAGCTCTATTATCCAAAGGTCAGCAAATCTAACAGATACTTCCGCATACACTAAGGCACCGTAGATTCTAATTATTATTTGGGGAGAGTAATATTTTCATTTTTCAGATGATGCAATGAAATAAATCAGTGTAGCACATCTCCACAGTGAAAAATACTATAATTTAGCTGCTTTTGTGAATCCTAATTTAATTCTCTTAAGTGACTCATCCTAACTGGGAGCATCTGTGGATCTCATCTTCCTAAATCACTCTGCTGTTTTCAGAAATTCTCAAACAAAAAAGGATGAGTCACTTGTCTAAATCCATCTCCTACTCTTCTGCAGGCTTCCACTATGAACACAAGGATAGGCAGGCATGTCTTCAGCACAGGACTTTGCTACAGCTAAGCTGCTTGGTATCCCATGCTTCCAAATCAGGGTACGGGAGGCAGCACCATCTGCCCTTCCCTTGTACAGAACTTGAACTTCACAACACAAACCTGCACTGGCAGAGGGAGGAGGCAACGCCCGTGGTATGGAACAAGGGTAGTGTCAATCCCAAGAGAGTAGGTGGCAGCAGTGGGGAACAGGACATCTATTTGGAGGAAGGATCCAGAATTTAGCAGGCTATGCAAGAGCAAGTTGCGATTTTTAA
The DNA here is from genome assembly GCA_013398225.1 of Steatornis caripensis. Classification (NCBI taxonomy): domain Eukaryota; kingdom Metazoa; phylum Chordata; class Aves; order Caprimulgiformes; family Steatornithidae; genus Steatornis; species Steatornis caripensis. The sequence continues at coordinate 781,979 of VZSC01010119.1, read as the reverse complement.
AAGTGTGTTCAACTCAGATTTAACCATCTCTATTCCAGTTCTGGAGCTGGGCAGCCATCTGATGTCCAGAAGAAGGAAACCGTGTTTTAACCTTCTCATTACAATGAATGAAGCAGTCGCCCAATTAATTTAAGAGAAAATGCAAAGCAGACTTACCACAGGACATCCTACGTCGCCATTAGCATCCCAGAACAATATTTAAAGGAGTTTAACAAAGGCTAATGCATGATTAATATGCATGTATTCTGCCTTTCAGCTGTGCTGGGGTAGAAAAAAACACAGCAGCATGCATTGCTTCACAAAATACCATAGGGTGACTCTGCTTTTTTTTCTTAATCGACAATTCTGCTTCTGCAGCTTTGGCTCCTCATGCATTTTTAAAAGCTTCCATCTTTCTCCTTCTGTGCTCCACATGTCTCCAAAATTACTTTCCAAATGCAATTAACAAGTGCATTAATTAAATCATTATTATAACTTCAGATTTTTTTTTGAGTATTTGCTCAGGCATACAAAACCAGAAGATCGCGTGTGGCCCTTAAACAATCATCCCTGGCCTCTTTGCACTGCTTTCACGCCCCCCAAATCTCAAACACAAGCCAAAGAGATTCATTTTCAGCAGGTGTAAACTGGTGCTATTCTGCAGCACAGCATGTACTCGCTTCTGTCAGCTGAAGCCTGACCCCCTAAAGTGTATTAAAGACCGACAGGAGGCTTCCACACGCATCGAGTCCTAGCTTCATCTGTTGCGTACCAGTGGCTACGCTGCACTTGAATACTTAATGCAGGATGAAAGTCTCAGCAGCTTGGCACACCAGAACAGAATTTCACAAACTATTTCCCCTTTTGACCCAGGGAGAGGAAGCGTACCCTCCTCTCTGCTCTCCTTACTCATATTAGCAAGGGCAGAATGTAATCTTCTGCCTGCCCTGTCGCAAAGCATGCCAAAATCCTGCTCTTCAAAAAGCAAAAAGAAGAGACATAAAAACAGCTTCACATTTTATATTTCAAAATATAAATATATATATATGCCAAATACGGAAGAATCACAGATACTCACTTCAAGACATAAGACAGTTGTATTACAGTGACCATCACAGAGTAAAGAAAGGAAATAAGAAACTCCTGCCTCTTCCTTCCCAGCCAGCATCCGTTCGTGCTTAGGACTTACAACTTACTTTGAGATCATTCACAGTCCTAAGGACCTTTAATTTCTTCTTCTAATTTATGGTACTGGCTGCAAAAGCAGAAACGCGCAAGAAAGATGCTCAAATCCTCCAATAGCTACTGCTACACTGACTTTAAACCAGGTCAACTTTCCTGCCTCATCCTTGAGTCTCCTTCGGGGATATGAGGGACAGTGTCCTCCAGGGTCTGAAGGCAGAAAATCTTTTTGCTAAAGACAACCCAGGTCCTGAAGTGCAACAGTTAAAATCTGCAGACACTAAAAAGTTCTCATTGTTTGGAAATAGCTCCCGTGTGCTCACCTAACTTTAGATACTTTCCTACTGTCTGAGTAGTTCAATGTATTGCAAAGGAAAATCTGGCTTGCTTAACTTGGGCACATACTTTAGTTCTTTGGGTTTCAGTGGGACATAAAAGTTAAGCACAGGCTTGTTTGATTCAGCCAGCAGTCAAAGCTGTATAATTTCCCTGTGCAGCTACTGTTGGGAGAATGAGTCATGCAAGAAGAGAACTCATTTTCCCATGTCTTCACTCCTGGTTTGATATGAAAGGTTTCTCTTTTTAATTAAGGAAAAAAATAGAGCTGTTTACAGCTGTCTTGCTCTTATGTACTCACCTTTGACATTTTTTTTTCCCCTTGTGAGAAGAACTCTCAGGATTAAGTTACATCCCTTGTTACTTACATACTCGAGGCTTAAAAAACACATAATCAATCTACAGCCATGCTTAACCTTTCCTAAGGGCTTTACAAAGAACTGGACAAACATTACTGAATTTTGCTTTACGGCACTCCTGGATTACTCAGGAAAAAAAGGTGGGGGGCGGGGGGAGAGAAAAAAATTAACAGCTTACTCAAGAGCCTAGTGCATGTAGAAATGAGTTCTCCCAGCCCCTGAGATCGGTATCAAGAATGCCCTTCCCTGCTGCTCATGCATCAGATGTTACCGGTGCTCCAAACACATAACTGGGGCCAGATCAATCTCCGTATCGCCATCTCCCTGCAATTCTGAGTTTCAGCTGCATGTACCCAACAAGCTGTCTCGCCCTATTAATGGACAGGAATCCTTCTGAAAACAGGAACATTAAAGGCTTGCCTTTTTCCTTAATTATTAACTATGCGGGAGGGTCAGCAGTATATAACTGGTTTATTGATTTACAGGGGTTTCAGGGCAGCTCCGCGGAAGCTGTGAACCAGCTGTGTTCTCCTCTGCTTCTGTGCTGCACAAACCTTTATTGGAGCAAATTAAATACCACTGCTGCTGTCATGTACGGGCTGCTGTGTTTGCACAACCGCTGGTTCTTGGCCAGTACCCACGGCTTGGCCTGGCTAAAATAAAGGCAAGATCTCCTACAGCATCAGCTGAACAGGCAGGGCTCTATAGCTAGGGGCAAAACTAAGTCACACCCTCTGTGATTTGGAAAGGGAAAGGAAAGCCCACACCAGTGTGTTACGCATTTGTTCTTTGCCAGGCTCTTGTCCTTCACAAACCATAGTTGAAAAGAGCACAAAAGATAGCTGTATGTCTTGAAATAAAGGCATTAAGCACATGCTTATCTTTAAGCAAATGAGTTGTCCCAATGAAATGGATTCACTTAAATCAATGACTCCTAATACAATGATCTAGTTTTCATTACTGTCATTCATTACTGTACGTAATATGCTTAAAATCCCAAACAAAACAATGAGCTTCTGCATCACTGTGCTGATAAGAACTGTCACCATCAATCCCAAATTGTCCTCATGAAAAATAAATACAATCTTTGACACCAGTCTTGCATGCCGATCAGAGAGCTGTTTAAGCCCATGGGAGAATTCTACATTCAGCAGGGTTTTGTGCAGGACCACAATTTTAATAGTGATGCTTGGAGAGATTTGCATAGTGACAGCTTGTTTGGGCAAGGCAGCCTTTCACCACTATCATACCTGGAGCGTCCACCAGCCACTGGCACCATTCACACCCAAGACCAGAGACAACACCAGACCTCAAACGTTTATAGACTGAAGAAGTGAGATGAACGCAGGAGGAGAGAATAGTAATATACAGCATGTGAGGGTGAAGCTGGGAGCTGAAGTCAGGTTCTAGCTGCCAATTTTATGCATGTGCTTGAAAGTCTGGGTTTGATACGTATTAGGTGTAACAAGACATGGTTGGTAAAAACAACAGGGCAGCTGAGTGCGTGTTTCACAGAAATAGCTGATGCTGGTGGGTTTCACCTATATCATCATTGTCGTTCCTGAAAGTACCATTTTTCTGAGCCCATTTAAAAAATGTTTATGGCCTTGCTCTGCGATTCTCATAAGAATTCCTGAGACACTGACCCTGCCATTTTCATACATGTTTAAAGAGTTCACTTCAGCTTTGTATTTTGTGGAAATGAGCATTTTCATGCAAGAAGAAAAAAATGCCTTAGGAGCGGTGTCACTGCCACAGCCTGGCTCCCCAGCTAGGCAGCCACTGACCTAGCAGCAAGGCTCTATGTTACGTGAGCCACTGGTGGTAACAAACGGGTACCGTTCATCATCACTTACTGATGCGCAGTCTATTGGCAGTGTGGTAACAGATCAGTTTTAGCACCTCTTCCTGCACTGCGATGTCCATATTGCACATTTTGAGCTGTATTATAAGCTTGGAGAAGCTGCCCAGAAACCTGTCTGCTCTCTTTAGGTCTAGCACCCGGCTGTACCCTGAACATCAGTTCCTGCTGAAAGCAGTCTGATGTACGAAGTCAGTTTCTTGGCCTCACTCCAATCTTCAAATAGTAAATGCTTTAATCCACAAAAGCCACTACAATAACTGGCACCTTTGTGTTAGCAGAGAGCACACAGACCAAGCTAGTCACCTCCTTTTTTAACTCCTAAGGGTCATCCAGAAAAAGAGCTGCTGGGGAACCGCCCAAGAGAGCAGCGTGAGGGACCTTGCTCCCTGCCTGAGAACAGAGATACGGCCAGCCCAAAGCCCTTCACCCACCTTCCCCAGTTTTCCCCCTGTTCAGCTATGTCTGCTCTTCAGGCGCCCCAAACAAGGGGGAAGATGCAGCTCTCGGGCATTATCTGTACACTAAGTTGCAAACTGCAGTTGGTTTAAAGCTGACTAAGAGCAAAACAATGCTGAAGCACAAACGTTCAGAAGAAATGGAGTTCTCTGCTATTTGAAGTTACCATGCAATTTGCGTGTAGGGATACCTCTTGTTGCTCTTATTTATAGTAGCAGTACAAGGGTAAAAGGACATCACAGACAGATGCTACAGGAAGTTATCGGCATTTCCTCCAGCTTTCTAATAAACCCTCCCCATCTCATGCACACACATGCATACTCCCTGCTGCGCTGAGTATTTGCAGCAACAGCTGCCTCAGTTAGCTGCAGCAGTATCTCAAGTGAACCTAGAACACTGGGCTTTTAAAAATTTTTCTTTTAGTTGATGCATTGATCCCAGCAGAGTTCTGGTCAAACAAGAATGGCTCCATTTATGGATGATAAGTAGTCAGTTAAAGACGAGCTCTTTTTGTCTACAGCAAATATATCAGTTCCTAGATTGTGGCTTGATTCAATACATAGAGCGGCTCTATGATAGATCCCTTTTGGCTAGTACAAAAAATCCATCCCGTTACCTAGCTCGTGATGCTAATTTGCATCATTCCACATTATCAAAGCACTGTTATTTCAGCTGAATATTCATGGATGTTTGCTCCATGTTCAATATACTCCATTGTCAACAGAAAAGGTATAAACCTCTTACCAGAAAACAAATTCATTTCTCTTTCAGAAGGAAGGCTACAGATGCTAAGAGCAGCTCTTGCTTTGGCAAGGTATCATTCAAGTCCACGGAGCTTAGTCTTCAGGCAATGCTCACTGCTGAAAGAGAAACCAGACACAGTGCTCCCTGCCTGGGAAGTCATACAGTCAGGAGCAAGTCAGAGCAATCCCCCCAAAGCCAGACCTGAAAGCCTGCAGGTTTAGAAAAATCCACATCTAGAGCTAAACAGCAAGCTCAGATGCTCATGGTTGAGTTCCAGCATACCCTTCAGGTGCCTGCTAAAGACAAAATTTCATCTGGCCACTTTTGGAAACCAGTAGGCAAAAATCTAACGCTCAGTATGTCCAGCATGGGATTCTACCTAGGAATTTGATTCAATATGACATGGAGCTGTGATACTATTTGACAGGGAAAAAAACCAACTTTTTGAGAAAACCCAGCAGAGAAATTACTGTGACAAACCATATCAGGAAAAACATCTTCCCTGGAATATAACTGCATTCTTTGCATTAGGTTGAAATCTTATTTTCAAGCAATGAATCGTCTGCTTTGATAGCAGTTTGAAGCAGAAATCGTCTAGAGACAAAAATGATTTAATACAGGGAGCAAATTTCTGTCTCTCTCCTGCTAATAATGCACATATGCAATAAGTGGAAGTCATGACACCAATATAAACATGGGGAAGAATCAGTGAACGAAAATGTTGAAAGCTCTTTGGTCACTTGGTGCTGTGAAAACAATACTCTTAAAACTATTTTGTAGGTACCCTGTAATGCTCTTACACCATCTAAAACAGGACATAAGGTGGTCCTTTATAAAGGTTAGGAAAGTAATTTTGCATTTACCAAAGTAAAAACACACACGTGGACAGTTACTGAGTTAGAAGTGTGCTATATATTACTGTAGAGTGGGTAAAGTTGTTTAAAACAATCTAGCTTAATGTGCAGTGAACTTAAGAGCTGAAGTCTCTCACTGGATGCCATCAAAACTTTAAAGAGTACATTTTCAAAGATGTAGAGAGAGTTTAAACATTTTCCACCGAAAGCCAATGAAGTCAGGGAGAGAGAGGGGGAAAAAAAAATTGTAAGGTCTTACAAGTACAAATACCTACCAAGGGAGAAGAGAGCACCAAAAAGTTACCTGAGGCAAACATGCCTTTGAAAAAATCTCTTTTGTACCTACATGACATGGGAAACTTTAAAGTGAAACAGCTTACAAAAACTTTATCCCTCAAAGGTCTGGTCTTATTGAAAAGAGAATACCTACAAGGAAAGCAGCCTTACATGTAACTCTGCTTCTCACGTACGCCCGCTTAACCTGGCTACAGGGACACCCATCTCGATGCAAAGAGCCCATACGCAGCCAGAGATACCGCAACGCCACAAAAGTCACAAAAATGGCGCTCACGTCAAAGAGGCTATTATATAATTCTAAGGCATTTCATTGCATCAGGTTTTGTTCAGCAGTGCTGTATTAAATCAGCGAGGTTTTCATTTTATTTCTGAGCACGGAAGAACAGGCGTTACCCTGCACTAGTTAACCTCCAACCTACACATGACAGGTTTGGGTTTTTTTTTTTTTTAAACACGATTTTTAAAGAATCCATTTTGTTTTCCAGAACATAAGCCCATTTGTGATAGTTAATAGGTATTGTTTTGTCAGGTCTCAAATGTGTGTGATATTTAGCTAGGCAAGATGCCAAGTAATGATGCTTCCAGGCAAAGTCATCTAAATTGCACAGTGACAAAGAACTTACTGATGCTCTGAACTTTGCCTTTTTTTTAATAGTTATATTTGGGGTTTTTTAAATCAATCTCTCAAGTCAGTCTCTGTGTTCTTCCTCCAACTTCATGATAGAAAACGGAACTCTGCTCGCACTGTATAAAATTGGTGTGACAGATTGGAGTAGCGTAATGGTGGAATTGCCATTTGGAGCTATAAAGCCACAGTTATTTTCAGCTGACTCCGACCTTTCTGCAGTTAAGCCTTCCTTCTTCTGTTTTTAATACGCAGTGCTGAGCTTTTATTATCAATAATGCAAAAGGTGCGAGTAAAGCAGAAGCTGGCCAAGAATGGCCAAAAGCTGATTAAGTAAATCTGCAGGTTGACTGCACGTGACACTCAAGCATCACCTTTTACAACCATTTCATGGTAATAGGCCAAAATATATTAAAAAAAAATTGTTCTCAAGTATAGTTCAGTGAGAAAATGTACTGAAGCTGGACAAAGCAAGCCCTAGATTGAGAGTAATGAGTGTAAGTGAAAAGAGAAAGTGGAGAGTACTAGAGTTTCACGCAAGATCATTTCCGAATCCACTTCTTAAAATGGTGGAAACAACTCAGAGGAGTCGTTCGCAATCAAGATTGCCTCCCGTGTCCCTGTCAGCTTTCAACAACTATGCTGTTATAAAAGTATGAGCTTCCATTCATAAATATCACCACTAAGATGGATTAGTAACTAGATACTTATAATAAGACCACATCTGTTTACCTTGTATAGAGATCAAAGCATCCATTTCAGTTTGGACTGCCCAGGAAAGAAGCTGATCTTCACACAAAAAAGGAAAGTACCAGAACTCAACAGCTCTTGTAGATTAGGCCCCTTTGGGAAATTCATTCTGAAAAAAAGCATATTGGCAAGGTCTCCTTCAAAAGTGTTTTTGGCTAAATTATTCTGGTTTAAATTGTCAGATGAGGTTATTTGCTCAGATCCATTCCAAAATAACTCTTTGTTTAGATTTACATCCCATCTCGCTCCAGGATAACTTCTTTCTAACAAGCTCTTAGAACATTTCTTTAGCAAAAATGCAAATTATGTTCTTTTCCTACAACACAAATACAATTCTCCCCCCATATGGAGGGGATTCAAGATCTGTGGGGACGCACAAGATTGACAGCACTGGATGGCATGTATACAAGGCAATTTTCAATAAGAGCTACGCATATGCAGTAGTCCCTGCCCTCTCCTAACTCAGATTCTCCCCTAACAATGCTTTTATAAAACTTCAGAAGTCCCACATTTCTCATCAGAAGGCAGTTTAGCCTTCATAAGAAAGCAGTGTGCTATTTACTTCCTACAGCAAAGTCACGTTTCCTCTAAGGCCGCTGCTCAAATAATGAACAACTGCGGATGTCAGGGAAGAAGGTGAAAATATTTCAATTAACTATATTACTTCAAAAAATTCCTGCGTGAATGAAGAAATTTGAACACTGGGCCAGTTCTGCCAATGCAGCAGACTTTCGTGTTCTTCACCCTTACAATCAATTACCTGATTGCAATGCCCTTGGCTTGACCGTTGCTTTTCTCTGCTTAGCATTGGACACTGACTGAACTCCTCGGCCCAGTGCTAAGCAGCCCCTCATTGATTGCGTGCATATTATTATTCCCTGTAGCCGTGGCATGGTGTACAGTCACCACAGATCCAGGATGCTTGCCCTCAAGACTTGAACAGCCATCCTAAAACAAGACAACAGCAAAGGTGAAACTGATAAACAGAAGAACTGTGATAACTCAGCAGGATCCTGAAGATGTAGTTGTATATACAGATAGCAAAGCCACTCAGATTTATATCAGTTACATGTGTTTTACAGCAGACATATACCCTACTTGCCTTAGAAATAGAATAGATAAGTGTCAGGAAGCAGCTTTTTCTGAGCGCAAGTCACTGCACAGGTGTTTCTCAAAGGACTTATTCTACTTTTTGCTGAAGCAGCAGATACTGACCACAGTCAGAGCAAGGGTATTGGACAAACTGAAGCACCGCTTTGATCAATATGGTAATTCCTATCCGGCTACTCACTTTACCCAAGGTGAGCGCTAATGGGTCCACACAGCATTTTTTGATATCTCAAAGTGACAGATATTGTGGTTCATCAATTCAGTAGCTGTATCAGGAGTGCCAGTGAAATAAACGCTTTCAAGAGTAAACAGCCATCTGCTGTCTGTCAAGAAACGATCTAAATGTAAAACAGGAATAAAATTAAATAGATTTTTTTTAAATCTGCCTTAGTTTTTATACCTCTTGGCATGATGACCTAAATATGCAGTATAAAGATAAAAAAACACATAAGCATAGCACCAATTGCCCTAAGTCTGTCTACTGAATTTATATTATCAATAGAAAATGGTATATGTATTTGGACAATGAGCATAGGACGTTTCTGCAAAGCTGATACAGGGCTCGACCCTGAATAACCCCATGAACACAAATAACTAATTGAAGCAGAATTTGAGTGAAAATAGAGACGTTATTAAGGGATACTCATTATGATTAAGGAGTTGCAGGATTTGTCTCAGATTGTAAGGGACTGATTTACAGCTGATTCAAGTCAACAGAAATATTTCATACGGCTACAGCGGAGTTGAAACAGAGTGTCAAAGCAGCCTCCTTTACCAAGATAGCTCAGACACTTTCCCGTAATTTTGTCATTTCTTTAGACTAGTGAGGGATGATGCTGAAAAGGAACTACTATTTCTCTTGCCACTTCGCCTCCCAATTATTGAGAGTCAAATTAATAGGTTTCTGCCAGGTTTACACACAGCTGCAGAGCAGGAAGAGCAATAATGTAGTACACGTATCTTTACTAAAAACGGTACGGAATTCAGCAATTTTGTATCAAAGTTGTTCATCTATGTGCATGGAACGTTAAGAACACACATATGAAAGGATACCAAACGATCAGTATTGAACTGCAGAACTGAGTAATCACCTTTCATACATAAATACGTACGTATGTGCATGCACAGTTACACGCTATACTGAAGCTGCATCAGAGTTGGCATACTACAGAACAGAAGCAGCATATCTGGGCACTTTATTGGAAAACACTTCTCAAGGGATGGGAGAAGAGGGGACATGATGTGGGAGTAAGGCCTTGGGAAGCCTGTATTGATTTAGCTGGGCTGTCTCTGGGAGCTATCCATGTAATCTTATTACTGCATTAAGGGCTACGTTATTTTTTGCATTGGGATTAAGTCTACAAACATTATGGAAGTCACGTGAGAGACAGAGAACGTCTACGGTCCATTATAATGTGCTTAGACCTTAATGCTCCTGAGACTATTAGCCACAGCCACTCATTCTCATTAACAAGGGAGCTCCTGACAATATCTTCCCTGAATCATACCACCCTTTCCTCTCTGCCTCAGGCTCAACATTATCGTTTTACAACCGTTTCCATGTCATCTTTACATTTCAATTGCTGAAGCTAACTGGATGGAAAGGAGCCCAAGATAATGCTTTGACAGATCGGAAGAAATGGCAACATAGACTTTTTTTTTTTTCTTTTCATCCCCCTTACGTGAGTTAAGACTACTATCTTTCCAGCCACTTCAGGTAGCAGAGTTCAGTAGGTAAAGACAGGAACCTCTAGGTAGCAGTATGAGATCTTATATAGATTAACTTAGAGGACAGTTTAGTGGAATACACATCTTCTCTGGAATCTAAGGCGGCACATGCCATATCATTCCAAATGCCCTTAGATTTGCTTCCAAATTATAACCCGTACAAATACAGCCTTTTCATTTTTGCTGAGTAGCTAGAGAACTAGATACCCAGAAATATCCGCTATCTGCAGCCCACTGTTCCCCAGCTCCCTCTGAATGGCAACTACATTCCAAACACGGTCATTGAAGTCTATCGAACTCAACATAAAATACTCCCAGAGTGTTATACGGACCTCTTGGGGTCTTGCATGGGTGGGGAAAGCAGCTTTGAACAGCGCTAATAAAATGCTTTGGACATAACATCACCTTCATTCTGTCCTTGAAGGTCGCTGACTATTGCTCATGAGCAAAGCTTCTGTTCCCATTAACTAAATTCTGTTCCTCAGGCCAGATGACTACAGATTATTAACTTGCAGAGCAGACTTTGGTTTGATTCCTACTTCCTTCAGCTTTTTTATCTCCCAGAGGAATTTTCCCTGGCTACCCCTTGAGAGTGTGCAAATAAGCCCCAAAACACGAGGCAGAAAACCCGGAATCATCTCTCACCTTCCAATGAGAAATGTTTCACTGATGCCAGTTTGCCTCAGCTGAGAAACCTTTGCAAATTACTATTTCAACCCTCAGGATATAGCCAATAGTGGGTATTTCACCACGTTGCTTATTAAAAGCATCTTCTTGACAAGAAAACAGAATCCTAACATCTACAATTTTACCTGATTATCTGAAAAATCTGGAATTCAGCTAGCGTAAGAGATTTCTCCCCTCTGTAGCATTTTCACAAGGAAGTAGTAACAGACTGTGAGAAAACTGTTGCCATAAATAGTTATTTAAAGATTCCCTGAAGAGCTCCTTTTCTATACAGCAAATGAAAACTCAGTGTAGAGACATGACTGAAAATCTCCAAGAAAGTTTTAAAAGATGTTAAGCAAGAGTTTAACCAACTATCCCGTTTATAATCTGCGTTTCCTTTACCAATAGTTAAGGCCAGTGCAGTGATGCTGACTCTTTTTTTCAGAGAATCATGTTGCTAACTTTAAGAAAAAAACAGGTTTGATTAATTCATCACAACTCCTAATTCTACCATAGAGTTTTTCAGTTAGACACCTACGATACATGGCTGAGAACAAATGCAGAATCAGCAAAGAAAATGTATGCTGAGGGTATTGTACTTCATTGTACAAGCCTCTGTACAAGTCCGGTTTTGGGATTTGCTAAAAAAACAAATGGAATATCATTAACAATAGGCTGAAAGGACAGCATCTATTGCACAGAGAATGAAGATGGATTATACTTCATGGGCACAAAGAAAAAACATGGCTTCAGTTTGAAAGGCTTTATGTATTCTAAGAGAAGAAAAAAAGTCACAAGAAGATCCAGAGCAATAATCTTCTTGAAATAGCACAATATAAATCTTGGGGACAATATGCTGCACCGAGGTGGCTGTCTTGGACGAACGAGCTTGTGTGGAAGTGCTGTAGGAAGCCACAGCACCCGTATGCACAGATAATATGAGCAGACCCCACTGCTGGGGGCCTTTCAACTCACTGCCCTGCCCAGATGAGCAGGCAGAGTGCAAAGATGCGCTACGTAGAAAGCAAAGGACTATTTTGAGCATGAGGATATTGATCCCTGTTACTGGTACTCTACCAAAGCAGAGCTAACTTATCATCCAGAGGGTGACAAAGAGACAGCAGAGCCTTGGGTAGTTCCTTACAGCGTACTTGCACCTCTTTCCTAGCACCCCTTTTCCAGCATCTGAAAACGCATTTCTACTTCCAGCAACTCCCACGCCCAGCACAACAGGCTGTGAGATGGATTGAGAGAGTGCCATCTACTGTCACAATTTAAACTTCTCCTACAGTTAAAGGGATCAAAGAGAGAAATAAAACTAAAATCAGGAAGAGTCCCAAAGCAAGAATAAGCTGGGCTCTGGGAGCGCAGCACACAGCGACTGCACACACGAATGAACTTTAATGCAAAAGAGGTAACAGCGGCATAAGACTATTTTCTGTGGCATGGAGAAACAGAAATGAGTAAGTGGGTTGCTGATTTGTGGTAGGAGAAGGGAAGCTCTGGGCAAGGAATCTGTTTCCCAAACCCAGCCTATTTAGACTTACTTTCAACTTGAAGTTTCCCAAGCCTCACCACCAAGGTCATCCTGTCTGGTAGACACCTTTCTCACCCAGGTAAAGGACAAAAGCTTGTACCAGATGGGAGTGGTACAGATGGCTCGAGGTCAAAGACACACTTCTCAAACTCAGAATGCAGAAGCCAAACTAGGCACAGGTCTCGGGGCTGCCCAAGTCACCAGTCCTTCATTAACTACACAACTCTGTCCATCACTTACACTCTCCACTCTCACAGAGATGGAAAGAGAGACAGAGAAATGAGACACGCTTGAACTAGAAAGACCCATTCTCTAATATATAAAGGCACGGATACATCTCCAAAAGCCTAAATACATGATGCAGATGTTCAAGATGGTTTTTATACACACGGGGGCAAACTTCCAATGGCTTCAACAGTGCCTTTGTTTTCTAGATGCACACCATGTCAAGAACAGCAGCAGAGCACATAACCAGGTATCACGCAAACAGCCCAAGACAAACCACTTGCACAACAGCTGCTTACACCATTTTGGTGCTTTCAGGCTAGACAAAGCTTGCATAATTTCCATCCACTGTCTGATCCCTCACTTTACCTCCTTTGCTCCCACTTAGGGACAAAACACAGGAGCGGTTTAGTCATAAACATTTAAGCACTTAGAGTAATGATGGGCCGTATCGCCAAAAATGGACATCTTGGCCCAATGTGAACTGCTTTCAGCATAAGAGGGGATTAGAAGTCATGCGTGAAGACGCTCTTCTCCACCGATTCTTATTAAAGTTTCTTCATGTCCTCAGATGTGCTCCATTTAATCACATGAGAGCTAAATGATACTCTCTGCTGCCAGCATTAACCTGAAAATGATTAGCGTGGCAAGATATATGGCTGAGGCTCTGAATAGAGGAGGTCACACTTTTCATGGCCGTATCTGTGTGTTGACAAAATGCTTATTTCTTGACATAATTCTGAGGAAAACAGAATTATTTGCCAAGTATAAGATAATCCATACCAGCAGGACATTCAACATCCTCCTTCCTCTAGGCCTTACTCTTTCCCTAAGAAGAGAGAGAAACAGGGTTAAGGTTCCCAGAGCTTTGAGAAGCCTAGCTGGGAATTTGGCTTTAATGCTGTATATTGATTTGTGCATTAATATGCCATTATCTCCACAATATATGATACCTGAAATCTACACAATGTTCAAATTTATTGCTGCCATCTATTTTTTTTTTAATCTTGTTAAATCACTCTTATTGTTTCTTCCATCTCCAGAGATATCTAATGAACAACCTTCAAGTCAGTCATTAAGTCTTCCAATCAGGAAAAATGTGAACTGTGCAAAAAAGCTCTTTTTTTTAATATCATAATGTTATAAATCTTAATAGCCTCAAACTTTTTTGATCTTCAGGGTCCTTTGCCATGAATTTCAACTTGCTTTCTGCAGGTTCTATTAAATAAGCCTAATTCATTTTAGATTCATCTAACTGCAAATTACCCAGCCTTCAGCAAAGGGAAACAACATTGGCTAGGGCCTTTCTTTGATATTAGTCTTTCCTACCTCTACAGCCTCCAGTATGATTTTGGTTGTTTATTTTTAGGTAAAACTGTCTTTACACTAAAGGCAGTGAATATTCTGAAAGGACGCTAAGTGTTGCAAGAGGGCGAAGAGGTGTATTGGTTGGATTGGAACTGTCAGCTGAAGGCCTTTCTGCTCTAGTTCAAAATTTCTGTTGAAAAGCAAATGCCTTCAATAAATCTTGGCTCAAGAGCTCATGTATGCATCTAGGTTTATCATCAGTTATTTAACTGAATTTACAGAATCACATAGGCACAGGGGCATACTAATTCCTGCAGCCTCTTCTGGCAAGCCTTACTACCTTTATCATTTGGTAAAGAGAGTCCTGTTTTTTAGAGTTGCTGAAGTGCTTTATGGATGAACTCATGAATGGCAATTAAATCGTCCACTTATTCAGAGAAACTGATCCAAAGAAGGGCACAGAATTAGCATGCAAGACACCTGCCAAAAACCTGCCTGTCCTTCCTCCAGTTTGACAGAAAGTCAGGAAAAATACCAGTCATGTGTTCATGAACCTCAAATATTAGCGCAGGCAAAGGATTTCTCACCTTGTACATCCAAGAGACTTTTGCTGGGTGCCTTTGTTTTTATCTCCTTTTTTAATCTGTGCCATAAAATAACCAGATTCATAAAACGCCAAGGTAAATTGTATGCTGTGGCCATCTACAGAAGCATCATCTTACAAATTTCAGAGGATTTGGCAGTGGGCTATAACCTACACAAATTCCGTGACCCTGGGGATTGTGCCTACACTTGCCTATTTACCTGACTATAGGTTACAACGAAATCTTAAACAAGCCAGTCCTGAAATTCAAGGCTCAACTCGTAAGTTAGTACTAAGTTCCAGTCTAGATCATCTTGCTCCGGTTCAATTCTTTATTCAAACAGCTCCCAGTCTCCCCTGTCACTAAACCCTTAGTCATTTCTTGGTTCACACCTCAAGATCCATGAGCTCTATCACCTTACAAGAAATGTCATTTTAATCCCAGATGTCCACACTTTTAATATTCTTCTGTTTCACCTAAACTCCCACAGCAGGTCAATGACAGACCGAGATGCAACCCATTCTTCTGCTCCACTTTTGGGTTTGCATCACCTCTTAACAGCAAAGTCAAAGTCAACACCCTCTCTGAGCACCTCCTCTCTGCTATTTATGAACGACCTAATACCACCCTAAGTCAAATTCCTGGGATGCCCTGGCATCGTCTTTGGAACAGCTCTGCGTAGCACCACAGCAATCTGATTTTCTCACATCACACCCCAAGTGCTGGTCTGAAACTCTCAGTATTCTATATCCTCATTAAACACCTTGGTGTTTATTTAATGAACACCCATAAACACCTTAACAGTCCTCATGAAGCCCATGGCATTTGCACTGAGCTCTGCCTGGTCCCCACCACAAGCTATGAAGACTCATACGCAAAAACTTTATTACCTCTATTTATTACGCAGTTTTAATACTGGTGCAATGGCACGTAAAATGCAGCCAGGTCTGTCTTTGCAGCAGCATAAATTATAATACAAGATACAGAATATCAGACAAATCTGCCTTATGATTTCCTACCTCCAACTTTTACCCTAAGTACTCACGCTACGGTTTCATCAATCCCCAGAGCCATCCTATCCTAAAAATGGAGCTTATCTGGGTAGTTCCACACACTGTTGCAGTCCCAGCTCTCAACAGCAACGCAGACATACCTTACATGAAACAGATGCAAACAAAGCATTCAAAGGGCTGCAGATTTGGGTGCATGGAAGCCGCAACCAAAGATAAACATTTATCCCCGCAAACCAGGTGAAACATTGCATTGCTCTGACAGAGCAATTCAAGGACTTCTCAGTGCATTGGGCAGCCTTTCATTTTCCCCTTTCAGTGCTGTATCTTAAAAAAACTTCCACAGATAAACAGTGCCTCCTCACAGCTACTGTAATTTTCAGATAACCTCAACACGAAAAGTTTTCCTTCGGGTAAAGACGCCTGCCCTTTGTTTTGTCTAGAACACAGCAATTTCGGCACAGGAAAGCATCAGTTGGCTGACACACAGCAATCCAAGAGTTACAGATGAATGCAGCACTTTGCTGGGGCGGGCTGGTGAGGTTGCATCTATGCACAGGCAATCAGATTAGTGCCAAAAAAGGGCTGCACAAACTATTGATGCATTGCAGATAAAATGTAGATCAGCCGAGCTGTTTTGGCAGCAAGCCTGTTGGAGTGCAAAGCAGGAGTTCTGTCTCTGGGGTGGAAACACATATGTTCCTGCTTCTCCTCCCTTCCTTTTCCCACACCGTCAACATTTTTTTAAATACCAAAGATTGGCTTTAGTAAGTACATGTGTGCAAGTACCCTACAGCCATTTTACAGAGCTCGGACTTCTTCGATATTCATTCGAGCTTTCCTTTCATATTAATGCAAGGATGAAGTATTTAGAAGAGATATAATCATTTAATTAGACAACACTCATATATAGTTATATTAATTGTCTATATTACCATTTACATGGCAGCTAATTGTATACTTCAGGAGACAGCATAGTAGTATCTTTAGCCCTAGTGCACACACAGGGAAGACAAGACAAAGGAACCCAAGTGACACTACAGTCCCCTTCATCATCCCAGATCAAACACTGAGTTTGGCAGTGTGTGATGGTGGGAAGGTTTTTTGCCTAGTGTTTAAATCTCACATTCTGCAGCACAAGTTAATAATGACAGCAGAAGAAACGTTTGCTAGCACTTAACTTTTTTTTTCATTTGTTCAAATTCTGAACTCTATGTTGCATGCAGAGAATTTACAGCAATTGACCCATCCTGCTATTATACCCCGAGCTCAGTGGTAGCCTCGACTCATTAAAAACTTCAAGATTCAGCAATTCCTCCTCCCTATGCTACCAGGAATGCTCTGCTCTATGGATTTGATTCTATTTGTGTGATGTTCTGACTCAAGTTCACTTTGAAAATATAAAAATTGCAATGTCAACGCTTCTCTCTGCCTTTTCTAATAGTATATGCAATACCTCGTGCCACATAGCCTTATCTACTTCTAAAGAAAACTTCAAGTACTATTTATGTAAATTCCTTAACACCAGCCAACTTGATACGAAGGTTTCTTGCAGAGTTCAAGCCCAGCATGAGCACACCGGACCAAGATCAGATTTAAGGCAAAAAAAATCCTCACGTGTCAGCAAAATGAGCTTTCTTTGAAATCACTTTCAACTGGCTGAACATCAGCCTGCTGTAACAGCAATCAATAAAGCCCCATCTCCCAATCCTGGCATCCACAGGGTGATAAAACCTTGTAACCAGCAGAGAGATGTAACAGAACCAGAGAGTCACGCTGCTGCAATACACTAAGTTACATAATAGTGATAGCCTGGTCTCACACAACTTCTTTTTAAAAACTCCCTTTTACCCAAAGATTGTTTCTATCGATGGCATGAAAGACTTACCTCCTTACCGCACTGGTCTGAGCAGCTTTTCCACATGAGGATGTTTTAGTTGCCAATCCTTCAGATGCTTCTGCTACACCAGAGGACCAGCTGGTACGAAGACTCAATTCTCATCACAGTACGGCCTTTTTCACTGCTAAACTGCTGAGAAAGGACCCTTGCATCAACAGAAACAATTGCTCTCCCTAGGAAAGTCCAGACTAAACCTATCAGAGAATTACAGGTGTGATGGGTGGAGATTATGAGGTCCATTTTACAGATGAAGAAAGTATAGAGAGACTAAAGCCCACAGCCAGAAAACTCCTCTGGCTCTGAACTGCCACTGATCCCTTGAGTTTGATAACCAAGCAGTGCATGCCCCGAAATACAAAACTCTATAGGCACCACAATCTCACTGAAAGCCAGGGAAGACAGAAACCTCTCCGGGACAATTTTATAAACCTGGATTTAAGTTGCTCTGGATCACAAAGGAAGTTTTCTAGCAGAGATGATATGATACCTGCTGCTTAATTCCAGAGCTGCCAGTTTTAGGGATCTGACATACTCCAAACATTTGCTTTGTAGCCTAAAATCCCGAATCCTCATGATGTCTGGAAAAAAGGAATAGAAGTCTAGCTCTTGTTACTGGGCTTCGGTTTTGCGTAAGGATTCAAGTCATCTGATGTACAAGGCACACTAGGCAAGTTTGGCATTTATCCCTGGGGAAAAGTGACATAAAGTATTCATTTTCTAGCAGTATTCATGAGGACTGAGAGGAACAAAGGTGATGTGGCAGGACTTAAATCAATTTCTCAGAAGGTTTCGTTAGTTCTCACGTGTCCCTATCCTCCTCTCCATATCCCTACAGGCTTGTTATCCCTTCTCTATGACTGCCTTTCAGCCATTTTGTGCTGTAGCCAAGTACAAGCATATGGCCAAGGAGCCATTTCAGCTGGGCGGGGAGATGCTTTGTGTCACGAGGTTTTGGGTGCTCAGCTTTCTGCCTGCCCCACAAACACTCCCCCCACACCACAGTAACAGCCTTTCATACCTGCTGAATTTTGCGCCCCTGCAAACTGGGAACACAGTGAAAGCAATGTCAAGAAACAGCGCTGGCAACAGCTAGCATATTTCCAATACCAGAGAAGTTCCTCAAGCACGTCCAAGAGTCTGTCTTTATTCTCTTGGCTAGCCAAATTAACCTCCTGCCCTGGAGATGAATGAGCAGAGCGAAGAGCAGCGCAACTCCTAACCGAACTTCTGTGCTGGGGGCTCATTTGTGACAAGGCGTAGGTAAAAAACAGGGCAAGGGATAGACACCATTGTATCTCATCCAGTATTTGCTGGCCAGTGTAGAAATTCAGTGTACATAAGACAGCTGCAGTCTCTTGCTGGTATTAATCAGTATTGAATTTCTACTCCCCTGCAGGACCGGGAGAAAGCTGAGAGGACATTGATTATAGCAGGCAGACGCACCTCGGTTTTGAGGATAGCCCAGGAACAGGTTCATTTGCTATAAGCTATTGAAATCCAGCACTGGTTCCTTGGAGGAGATGGTTCTTACTTTGTGCCAGCTGAGGATTTTCCCCAAAGAGACATCTTGGTTGGAAGCAGCTGGTATATACCTGTGCCTATTAACACTGCTGGAAATAAGTCTTAAAATATGCCTAGTCAATAACATTGGGTTTGGTTTGACTCTGACTCTTTTTCAATGACTGAATATACAACACAGAATAAACCCCTGACTTTTGTGTTGGTAAATACAGTACTTTCAGCTCTGACACAAAGAACAGTTTTCCTCCTAAGATTCTCCCCTACCCTACTCTTCAGAAAAATCAGTGTTTTGGTCTCTTTCCCAAATGACACAACTTCTGTAATCTTGTTTTAGACTTTCTTACAAGTTGAGAATCTGATTTTGCATTATACATTTCAGGTTATTTCATCAGCTTCTTTTACCAGTACTAACACATTCTGGCCCAGATCCTCTCAAAGGTATTAGGACACCAAATCCATTTAAGAAAAGGGTATTCTACCTCCTGTCCTTCCATCTCCTTCAGGGAAAGTGGGGTCTGTAAAAGTCTTATTGCAAGCTTTTTCCACCATCAAACCAAAAAGTTCTGCAGGGCCATGTCAGAATTGCTGATACCCACTGTTATCACCTATCCCTTCACAAGGCATCTCTTTGCAAAGCCAGAGTTCAAAGCCCAAGTTCTGGCATTCCTAACCTTAAGAGAATTACACACAACACAAACAAACATAACACATTGACCATTGGCAGCAGTCAATGAAGTTACTAAAACCCACTTAGCTCAACTCCACATTCTTTACCTAATGCCTCAAGGCAATCAATTGTCCCAATAAATATTTAAGCTCTTAGTTCTGACTGCATAATGCCATGTTTTTTTCATTTTTAAAGGGCTTTGACCAACTGCATGTGATAAGCCTCAAAACACCTGCATGGTTAGGCAGCCAAGTTGCGAGGTCCCTGTTCAATATTGCACACGCACACAGCTAAAACTTTTTGCCCAAAGAAATACCTGCTACCAAGTCCAAGATAACCTTTTTTGGTAGAGAAAATACTCTGTGTGCTAGCAAGAAAATCACTCTAAAGGGAGTTGCTTAGCCACCCAAAATACAATACCAAAAGGAAAACGGAGACCAAATAACAGCACAGCAATATGACTACGCTGCTTAAAATACAAAGCATTCAGTTTTTCATTCAGAATAATAACCACGAGAAATATAACCACTCTGATTCCGTTCTCAATTCTGATTTAGACCAATTCCTTTTGACAGTACACTCACATAAAACCAGCGATAAATGCAGTGAAGAGGGTTCCTGCAACCCAGCCTACCAAATATCTATCAGCGCCGTGTAAAGAGTGCCCCACAGAGACAGAGCTACCATTACCCTGCCTTGTTCTGAGCTGAAATCCTTCAGAACAAAAGATTATATCAAAGCATTGGGGTTCATTGTGGGAAACCCACCCTTTGCCTGTCATATAACCACCCTGTTTACTGNTACGCTGCTTAAAATACAAAGCATTCAGTTTTTCATTCAGAATAATAACCACGAGAAATATAACCACTCTGATTCCGTTCTCAATTCTGATTTAGACCAATTCCTTTTGACAGTACACTCACATAAAACCAGCGATAAATGCAGTGAAGACGGTTCCTGCAACCCAGCCTACCAAATATCTATCAGTGCCGTGTAAAGAGTGCCCCACAGAGACAGAGCTACCATTACCCTGCCTTGTTCTGAGCTGAAATCCTTCAGAACAAAGGATTATATCAAAGCATTGGGGTTCATTGTGGGAAACCCACCCTTTGCCTGTCATATAACCACCCTGTTTACTGGTTTTCCCTTTCTGAAACATGATTATTCTCACCTATCACACAAGAGGCATAATGAATATTCATAGAGCGCTCTCAGACCTCTGGTGAAGAGGCATTCTTGCTGTATCGTAATCAGTTCTGCAGTTCCCTGGAGCAAAGATGGAACTTCAGATCACTCCAATAACCAACTTTATAAAGCCGTGTCCAGACCTATTAAGGAACAGCGCGTTTCTTTCAGTATGGCCTCTCTCTTAACAGCTTGAAATCAGACACTTGACATTCAGTTCGGCTTACCCGTACCACTGTGCTGAAACATGATGGATTCAGATCACATTTAAATTGCAGCAGCTCAGTGTATGAGTCCCAGTTTCTACAGTAGGTGTGAGAAGAATCAACCCCCCAGATACAGCTAATTATAAGACTAAACAAGTGATTTTCACATTAAAGTCTGAGCAAGCCTCTCTGTTTTACTGTTCACAACATACAGATAAGAATTCCTGCCACAGGAGCCAGGAGGAAAAAAAATTCCTCTGGGAAAATACATCACGCCATCACCATCTCCAGTCTTCAAGCCAGTGATAACAGCTTAAAAGTATCTCTGCTTCTTGTTGACTAGAAGTTCAGGTAAAATTCGAGAAAAAAACATAGGCGCTACGACGTAGATACTCAGTCCACACAAATCAGTGCTGCTCTGTACGTCAGTGGGCCAATTACACCAGTTGGGGATTACCTCCTGACATCAAGACAACTACTTTCAAAGTGCAGGAGACCCCCAAATCACACTTCAAGTAGCGACATGTAGCAAGTCTTCTTTCCAACACAGGAGATGATATGCTAACCTGCTAGACATACTTATATTGAAATTGTCCTCCCCACAAAAGGGATTTGAAGTCACAGATACTGTACGCTAACAGGGGCACAGCTGTTCCCTTTCACAGCTTCATCCTCCTATGCATAGATTAATCTGCTCTTGCTCTGCTGACAGACAGGCAGCCACACAGGCAGGCAGGCAGCTCAGGAGAGCAGTTAGACAGGTAATTTGCAATATTGCAAAAATACCCCTTGCTGAACCACAGAAGGCAGGGTGTAAAAGTGTTGCCAGTTTGGCTGACTTATATGCATTACAGGACCCTCTAATTTTGAAGCTTCTATTTCAGACACCTTCAAAAACTCCACAGATTGACAGAAACAAGTCAGCACTGCCTGGTGACCTCCCTCCCTCACCGCCTGCTTCATAAAATTGAATGACAAGCTGTCCAGAGGCAAAGCGAGAAGTGGGGAAGAAGAGATGGCAGCTGTCTGGTCAGTAGACCCAGAAACACTTCTGGTTGCTCTGCTCAGACTTTGAGTCAAACAGCTCTCTTTGGAAGTCCTCTACTTGGCAGAGACCAGCGAGCCAGAAGCCTAGGCTGTGCTGCGGTAGCAAAACTGAGCTCTGAAGAGAATAACAATGGGCTTTCACTCCTCTTCCTTCCTGTATCTAGTAACAGCACCAAAGCGAAACCCACTGTGCCTGCATCCCTGCCCTTCGGGTACCCCTCAGGCCAGACACCTGCTTCGTGCTGTTCTGCGCAAGATGCCACTTGCAGAATTATTTCATTACTTTTTTCAGGCAACGGATACATAACCCTCCAGGACCAGAGCGCTCCTAACAAATGAACGTCTCAAAACCCCCGCCAGCTGTTAGCTGTAGCAGTGAGAGTAAATAAACTCAGTAGAGAGGGAGAGAGATAGTGCCTTTATACCACGGGGTCCCCAAGAACATCATTGAGTTCCAGTTCGCAACAGCCAGGAAAGGAGCAGACGCTCACATTCCAGCTGCAGACAAGGCAGTAGGAAGGCTGGAAGGGTGTTCTTCCCCATTTCACCTCTCTGTCTCTGGTCTGTTCACGCGTCAGCACCCTTCTGTAGCATCCGCAGAGGTAAAGCCGGCTCTGAAGACACTGGGGAGCAGAAGAAAACTCGGTGAATACTGGGTCCTTGAAGAGACTATAACTTATCCTCCTGCCCCTAGGCGCCCAGTAACATAATTACATCAAAGCAGCGAGGATAGGGGCTGCTATCCGNCAGAGACCAGCGAGCCAGAAGCCTAGGCTGTGCTGCGGTAGCAAAACTGAGCTCTGAAGAGAATAACAATGGGCTTTCACTCCTCTTCCTTCCTGTATCTAGTAACAGCACCAAAGCGAAACCCACTGTGCCTGCATCCCTGCCCTTCGGGTACCCCTCAGGCCAGACACCTGCTTCGTGCTGTTCTGCGCAAGATGCCACTTGCAGAATTATTTCATTACTTTTTTCAGGCAACGGATACATAACCCTCCAGGACCAGAGCGCTCCTAACAAATGAACGTCTCAAAACCCCCGCCAGCGGTTAGCTGTAGCAGTGAGAGTAAATAAACTCAGTAGAGAGGGAGAGAGATAGTGCCTTTATACCACGGGGTCCCCAAGAACATCATTGAGTCCCAGCTCGCAACAGCCAGGAAAGGAGCAGACGCTCACATTCCAGCTGCAGACAAGGCAGTAGGAAGGCTGGAAGGGTGTTCTTCCCCATTTCACCTCTCTGTCTCTGGTCTGTTCACGCGTCAGCACCCTTCTGTAGCATCCGCAGAGGTAAAGCCGGCTCTGAAGACACTGGGGAGCAGAAGAAAACTCGGTGAATACTGGGCCCTTGAAGAGACTATAACTTATCCTCCTGCCCCTAGGCGCCCAGTAACATAATTACATCAAAGCAGCAAGGATAGGGGCTGCTATCCGTCTTCAAGCCCTTTCCATTCACACAAAGAGGAACATTCAGTGAAAAGGTTGGTTCTTCAACGCTAACCCAAGGTATGACTAAAAGGAAGTTAGGTCAAACACATTCAGATAGTACTCCTCCCCTAAGTTATTTCCTTGTTTGGAAATAAAGGTGCAATTAAGGTCTTAAATAGCTCTTTATTAATCTCAGGGGGAGGGGAGGGGCTGCTGAAATCACTGGCCCCCAGTGCAGATCAGGTAATTTCTAGCAGCTGAGGTTCTGGCCCTTCCTTACTAAAGCACTCGGACCAGCTGGCTGTATTGGAACTTGGCTTCAAAATTACAAACCTGTTTCCCCTGCAAAATGAAATGTATCCGGGGAGATCCATCAGCAGAACATTTTCTGTCAAACCAGTAACACCTTCTTATGTAGTTTATCTGGCTGCAGTCATCTTTAAATATATTGCCAACCTGAATCTTAAATGCAATGCTTGCCTTTCTATCCGTTTAATTAGAGGCATCGTGTGTTTTGTAAGCTAGTCAAAAGCGATTTTGACAGCTCTTGTAACGAATGCCTTCCACATGGAGATGTGCCTTATCAGTTAGAAATGGATTTACCTCGTCAGGGTGGGCAACACAGAGCCCAGGGGCCTGCTGAAGAGAAGTTTCTCTGAACTACTGTCTTGCCTGGAATCACCTCCAAGACGACAGTGTTTTATTACGGAAAATAAAAGCGCCGGAGGCCAAGAGATGGAGTAGGGGAACAGAGTGACTGCTCTGAGGCACTCTGCCAAGCTCGGCTCTGGCAGACCCTGAGCTGCTCAAGGCCTCACCAGCAAAAAACACCTACCGCAACGCTCTCAAACACAAACCTTAATGCACCGCCGTGCGCGCCTCGACCTCCGTGAGGGGAGGCTGGCACCACCCTGTGCCGGTTCCAGCCGGTTCCACGCCGTCCTGCTGCAGGCCACAGCTGAGCGACGGCGGTGGCGCGTGTGTGAGAGCGCCGTTCTGTCAGGGCGAGGGGCTGCGAGGGAAAAAAGGGCAGAAGCAGCCTCTCCTGCTTGCCGTTTGCAACGCTGCAGCCCCTGGAGAGGACCAGGGCACGGCGTGAGGGGGAAGGAGGCAGC
This sequence comes from Steatornis caripensis, assembly GCA_013398225.1. NCBI lineage: Eukaryota > Metazoa > Chordata > Aves > Caprimulgiformes > Steatornithidae > Steatornis > Steatornis caripensis. The sequence continues at coordinate 757,296 of VZSC01010119.1, read as the reverse complement.
GTGGGGCTGTGAGGTGCTGGCTGTGCCCCCCTCCCGTGTGCCCTCGGGGAGGGCAAAGAGTGGGAGTGAAGGGCTGGGGAGGCCCGAGAGGGCGAGGGGAGGGTATTTGGCTCCTCACCATCAAAATATATTTTAGTCGGCAATAAAGTACATTAATTTTCCCCAAAGCGAGTGCGTTTTGCCCATGGCGGCAATCGGTCAGTGATCCTTGTGTCTTGATCTTGTTTTTTAATCTTATTTCTCCCCAAATCCTGTTGCACAGCACTGCGCTGACTCTTCGTCTCACCGCCTGCCTTCCTCTCTGTTCACCGTTTGCTAGCTGGCACTGGTTGAGCTCTCTAGGAAGATCTTTCATGCGATTAGTGGATTGCAAAACCCTTTGGACAAGAACATTGCAGCGGCGTTGATCAGTTTAGCGTCCGTATTGTTTTCAAAACAAATTTAAAAGCACGTTAATCCTCGTGTCATGGATTTTTTGCAAGCTGCCAGCTCCAATACCTTGTTTATATGAGGCCTTTGCTAATTTATCCCAGATATAAACAAACCCATTGAATTTAGTAGATGGTAGAATACACATCAATCTGTTTTACTTCTGTTATTAAAACCCCCCCCATTGGCATTTCAGGATCACAGGAATTGGATAAATTATGTCTTTATTTCCTCATATTTTTTAGAATCAAGATTGAGCATAGAAATGAAGGACGCTTTAAGATATTTCTTTCTAGTAAGAGTTTTACCTAATGGCCTTAACAACAATTACAAAATCTGCACTGGGTTTTTTTGATCCTATGGCCGGGGTGGCTCATCCCATCTCACCCCCTACTCTCAGGTCTCAGGCACTACAAGTCCTGTCATGATCTTCAATTAAGGATTGGAATAAACCCTGAAATGTGAGATTTACTCTTCCTTCCAAAGCATTTATCAAACCTCAGTACAGTAGTCTAGATACTAATTTCCTCTGGTGCAGCCCATCCCTGCTTTGCATCTACGTGACAAACAACAGCCTAGTTCCCCTCTCCAGATCTCATCAAGCCTTCATGTACTCCTCTAGTTCTCAGAATAATTTCTGAGGGCAAATGTATTGCTTTTGAAACGCACAACTATACAACAGCAACGTGTACTTTTAAAGCATCTGTTCCTGGTGCAGCTGATCCTGGAGTCCTAACAGAAGGATTTTAATCTCCTCCCATCACTTCTTAAGATATTTAATTTGAACATTAGTGCTGGCAAAGAGTACTTTGAAAAGTTGCCTCCCATCTTGGTGTCTGATAGGGCTCAAATCTTTTCAAAATCCAGCCCTAGTGAAGAAAGTCTGAAAACTAATTTGGCTCTTTATGCGTGATCTAAGTCTTACTGAAGCATTCAACACCTCACTGAGACCAAGACCTGGCCCATGGTGGAGAAGTTAACAGATCCCTGCTGCGGATACATGGAACATCTGTCACATGAAGTCAGGGTGCTCTCCACTTCATGGTATTCTCTTTTGCCTGCATATTTTTCTTAGGCTTCATGCCTGACTTGCTGTGGTATTTATAGACACTCTTACACAGATAATCTGGGAGAGAACAAAACAAAGGAAGATGTTAAAAAAAAAAAGTTTAATTTAACAGTGCTCTTCAAATCCTTGAATTCTACTCAGAATAAAAGAAGGGAAGAACAAATAAAGGAAATGCATTAGGGCATGGCTGGGGATAGATACCACCCAGTCTTTTATAACAAAATATTTCAGTAAAAATGTAACATTGGGAAATCATTTGCCTTAAGGTTGATGTATTTCAACTGCTTCGATAAGCAATTGAGTTTAGGTGGGTGAAGTTTTATGGCTCTAATAAGAAAGGCTAGTTTTCTGGCACTGCTAAGCACTGGAGGCTTTCATTAGCTATTTAGAAAGAACATAAAAATTATAAAAATCTTTGCCCCAGATTCTATACAGGAAAAAACAAAAAAAAGGCCCTTCAATACGTGTGCTTTAAAATGGCGCGTTTGGGGGATTTTGATATAATCTGTTTACATTTTGATTATTCTTTCAGGTTAGGTGTGGCAAAAGGATCTATAGGCCTTCTAAGAAAACCTAAAGTCATATTTTTCTAGATGTCTTGTCTGGATTTCTGTAACTTTTATCCTCGTAATTCCTCATATAGCCATGGGACACTGAATCCAATCAGAATACCACTAAGACAGCATCAATTGTGCAGATACTTTTATTGTATTAAGTGATTAGATAAACACTATGCACGAAAGAGGATAATCGCAACTGCCAGCTACTAAGGAGATGAGATGAAGATGGTCGTACTACAGTGGGTTTTGTTAGCGTACAAGGATTTCTTTAAAAAGTCATTCATAAAAATCTGCAACTTCAGAGCACCCAGTTCTAAACAGAAGGAAAAAAACCCCACCAGATCCCAAACCGGTATGAGTTGCTGTGACACCAATTTCAGCGCTGCTGGGTTTCCAACAGCTGCAGGGAGCATAAATCAGTGTCCCTCAGCAGAGCTTCCGCAGTCTGTGGCTGCTGAGCATCAGTCCCTCAGTGCCCAATTTCTTTCCTTGGAACGTGACACTGTTCAAGACAGATGTTAGGATACAGGANAAGTTTGGTTTGCTGTGTATGTTTAGAAGTTACATAGTTTGCTGCAAAAAAAATAAAGAAGAAGAAAAAAAGCAACATTTATTCCTGCCTGTGCCACCAATTTTCTTTACAGCACCTCACAGCACCTATGGAAAATATTCATCATCATTAGTATACTGTGACAAAAACTTGAAGTACATAAACTTTTAGTAAATAAGGTGTTTAGGACCAGCATTGGCAAATGCTGCAGAGCGNAGTTACCAGAGTGTATCTGAGAGCGCACGGAACTGGGGAAACTGCCTGTAAGGGCTAGGAGAAAAGCCAGTTATCAGTCATTTCTCATATCTGTCTTGCAGGCATTAATAATGCTGACAGGGTTGATGGCTTTCTCCTGCCCACTAACAGCTACATGGAGAGGTATCAAAGAAAAATCTAGGTCCCAAATAACCTCTACTGATACCTTTTCTTCAAGGCTGTTTGAACAGGGCATACAGGTACGCTCCTTTATCTGGAGAACTATACCTGTGAAAAATATAGTCCTTGTAAAGTCTCCGGAATATCAGCTTTACTTCTTTACAAAATGAGGACACCTGATTCTTCTCACTTACTTTTCTGGTTAAAAGGACACTAGCTTTTATTAAGCCTACACAAGTTGGGACCGTGTCGTTTTGCAGGAAAACAGCCGAAGATTTGAAATTCTAGAGGTTTCTTGAGAACAATTCAACCGCAGCACAAATACCACTCAGTCTTTCAAGTGTTGAGTAATGTTGTTTTGTCTGACTTCAGTGGATATGCAGCCACTGTAAGAATAAAGAGCCACAACACACGTTCGTGCCTTAGTAGGACCTTGAAAACTTCTAATGGGTTTCAGTAACTTCTATTTCAGCAACAATTATGTTTCCAGATCCAGTAAAAATTATTTGGCAGATGGCTGGCATGTTAGTACAATTATACATTTAATGTCTGTACACCAAATCTCAGTTAAAAAGAAGTATCGGGATTTCTAGCACTAAATCTTCCAGATTCACAGCACTCAAAGTCTTCAGGACGGACACACTCCCGAGAAAAAGAAAAAAATAAAAACCATTCTGTCATAAAGCAACACAGTTTCAAGTTCTATTCCTTTTAAAATTTCAAGCTCAATGCAGTTGCTCGTGTTAGACAGCATTAAACCGGTCTCTTTAAGACTTGTTTTTGTTATGGTGATTTTCAATTTATGTTGATACTTTTTCTGACAAAAGTTTGGTTTGCTGTGTATGTTTAGAAGTTACATAGTTTGCTGCAAAAAAAATAAAGAAGAAGAAAAAAAGCAACATTTATTCCTGCCTGTGCCACCAATTTTCTTTACAGCACCTCACAGCACCTATGGAAAATATTCATCATCATTAGTATACTGTGACAAAAACTTGAAGTACATAAACTTTTAGTAAATAAGGTGTTTAGGACCAGCATTGGCAAATGCTGCAGAGCGCAATATACAGGAAGCATTAAGCTTGTTCAGCTGATACAGCATCACTGACACCACACCAAAATCTGCGAGCTCTGGATGTTGCCCNTGCCTGTGCCACCAATTTTCTTTACAGCACCTCACAGCACCTATGGAAAATGTTCATCATCATTAGTATACTGTGACAAAAACTTGAAGTACATAAACTTTTAGTAAATAAGGTGTTTAGGACCAGCATTGGCAAATGCTGCAGAGCGCAATATACAGGAAGCATTAAGCTTGTTCAGCTGATGCAGCATCACTGACACCACACCAAAATCTGTGAGCTCTGGATGTTGCCGTTGGGTCAGACTTACACACATACCGCTTCAACAAAAGCGTGAATTAAGCACAGCTCCAGTGAAACACGTGGTATTACTTCAGACACTCAGGTAGTAAAAATTGTTACACCCCAGGGCGAGGAAGAAGCAATACGTCATTTATACTGATAAAAATCTGTGAAATTCAAACGCCTCCCACGGCTGCTGCCATCTTGCCGAAGCTTACACATCACCTCAGGCTTTACTAAAGGCGTGGTCTAGTCCTACTTGTTTAAAACTTGCAGCAGTCTGGTTTCTGTCTTCACCCACCCTTTCTGCCATTCTGGGCACACGCTGCTGACTTTTGCCTTGTTACATGACATTCAGTCTTGCAGTTTCCTACCTCGGTAAATTTCTGCAAGTCAAATTTTGCTTTCACAACCAGAGCTACATTTAGCAACAGACCCAGGGTTTTTCTTCATCTCGTGGTTCAGAAGGTTTATTTTTCCTTCCTGTAAGTTGTATCCTGGGTCTGAAGATGTATCGGGCCTGAGTCACCCATAACACACTTACGACACCGCGGGGCTCTCTGCAAGGACGCTCAGGGTAACAGTGGTCCAGCCCATGCGTAGCTTTGGTGATAACTCTTCAAGAAGCAGAATATTAGGGTCTGAGTCTGCATCCACTGGAAAACAATCGCAAAATTAATTCTGGCGTAACAGGGGTCCACGAATGAAGCCTTCACTCATGCTCCTTGTTCAGCACCATTTTTTTGGTTTTCACCTGTTCATCTATGGCCTTTGCTATTAACCTCTTGTTGCTGAGGCAGGAGAAACTCGTGTATTTAGAACTATCATTTTTGGCATTTCTTTTGAGAGCTAACTCCCAGAGACACTGTTTGCGTCTGTGACTATATATAATATTTTTCTGCTCCTCACTGTTCCTTTCAAGGGCTTTTATTTCCCCTGCATCAGGCACAGATCTATCTAGTGGCAGCTAATGTCTGGTTATAGGAAAATCTGGTCTTGAAAGCTTTGAAGTGACTTGTAAAAAACACCCTGTATCTCTTCTGTTTCTTGCCCACCAGCACTCAACCCCCTACTCCAGACAGCAACTCCACTCTGGTTTTCTCCTGCTGCAAACCGTTTGTTTCAGCTCATACCCTACTTCTTGTGTAGCAGCAAGGTAGCACATGGGTTTGTTCTGCTGCAGCTGAAGTGGCCGAGCATGTGATTTTTACACATGCAGCACTACCTCGAAGCTTATTTAAGCTGGGACAGCCCTAAATACTAGTGTACTGCATCTTTACACAGATAGTGATCACTTTTGGGGAACAGCAATAATTTTACTACACTAAATTGAGGTTGTTCGCCCCTAATTGCCTTCCTCTCTGAAGTTTGCTCCACTGACCTCCCCAGCTCTGTCTCCGGCTCAGTCAGAAACTGCTTCCTTTGCAAAACAAGGAGATAGCTGGTGTGACAAGGTTTATCATTTAAAAAACCTCATTTCATTGCTTCTTTGATTGAAAATACAGTTGCATTTCTATTATCCTTTCCATCTGTCAAAGGCCATTAGCTAGAAATCTCATCGTACTTCCTTGCATCGTCCATGAAATGAATTTCTTTTTATGGTTCTGCAGCCTGAACATTTCTATTGTAGTTATGCAAGACAAAGAAGAATCATTTTTAATAATCTCTTTCCTTCCTCGCTGCAAGGCAATGCAGTTCTGCTACATCCATTCCTTTTGCCTCCTGAACACTCCCAGCTGACACAAGCTGTAAGCGAATTTTGCAGTCAGGTCTCTGTCCCGACTTTGCTGCAGCTGCAACAGTAGTAGAGACTGGAGCCCAAGCCGCGAGTCCCACACAGCTTGTGATGCAAGCAATCCACCAGCTCTTTCAGAGGATTATACTACCATGGTCCTTAGGTCCTAGAGACTTTGCCTCACCTGTCAATACCCCAAATTCTCAGGAATAAGAGGGTTTGGATGAGCAACTCTAGCATTCCTTCAAAGCTAGATTGCTAGAAAGTGCCAAACACTGCTGAAAGCCTTGCAAGTTGCATTTTTAACCAAGAAGCACATCAAACACATTCTTGTTTCTGCTCATTCCTAAGGAGGTCTCATCTAGACGCGTTGGAAAACTACTGGGACCCTTAAACACAACTTCAGCCCCCAAATACTCAGGTTTTTTGGAAATGGAAATTCCTAAGCCACTGAGAATTTTAAATGATTCCACCAAAAGCTCAGCTGATAGCATATGTATGGGTAAAGCCTCTGAAGGAAAATCCTTCTTAAGCTATTTAAAAAGTAAAAATCGATAGTACTTCCTGCTTTGGTTTGCTATCTCATTTATTTGGCTGTAATTTTCGTTAGCGCTACCAGCCCAGTCACTTTTAATCAGACCTCCAGACTGAAGCACTCCAGGAGCTGAACTTGGAAGCCAAGGCTATTTTAAATCGTGTGCACAATTCTGTGGCTGCTTCGGCATTCTTCAGTGGCTACTCCAGTGACTCGCATCATTTGCTGTACACACAGCTGGTTTGTCACAGGCCACCTTGCCAGAATCTGTGGGCGTTATACACTTGAGATACCGCAGACCTCAGGTTGTTACATTTGATTATAGCATGCAAGTAAATACGTAATGAGGCAGCTCATGAGGATTTTGCTCTGGTTGATCCGGTTCAAGATGAGAAAGCAGGAAGATCACCCTTGCGTATCTAAGAGCACAGCAGTCATCTCTGTTTTTCGCTTTGGTAACTGAAACCCCGTAGAAGATGAGATCCAGGCTGCAGAAGCACTGTCACTGGAAGCTTCCCCAATACATCTTCTCCCCTTGGGTTTTTGCATTAGCTGGGTCGTGGCACTGCGTATTTTCATAGAGAATTTGAAATAGAGTATTGTTGTTACAGACTCTAGAGCTTTTGAGTAAGATGCAAGACATCAGGATCTGTGTAAACTAACTACAGTTCTTGCAATTCATATATTTTACAGAAGAATTCTGCCTGCCAGGTGCTTGATCAGCTTTACGGGCTTGGCTTCACATAGCAGAGACTGAAAACAGTCACCAGACTTCAAGTAGGGTTTTCAAAGTAGTGAGAGCCTTTCTGAAGGCTTCATTACGTGCTGAGTTCCATACATCATAAGATTTCCTCAAGAATGATCCGCACAAGTATTAAAAATACAATATGCAAGGCCAATTGTGTTCCAGTTTATTTNTTTACGGGCTTGGCTTCACATAGCAGAGACTGAAAACAGTCACCAGACTTCAAGTAGGGTTTTCAAAGTAGTGAGAGCCTTTCTGAAGGCTTCATTACGTGCTGAGTTCCATACATCATAAGATTTCCTCAAGAATGATCCGCACAAGTATTAAAAATACAATATGCAAGGCCAATCGTGTTCCAGTTTATTTTCCAGCTGAGGGCTTTCAGAGCCTCATTGTTTCTGCGTGTGCCTCTATGAAGTGTTTGGGGTTGTATGCTTGTAAGCTGGCTTTCTGTGCTATTGCTGTGCTATTGCTGTGCTATTGCTGTGCTATTGCTGTGCTATTGCTGTGCTATTGCTGTGCTATTGCTGTGCTATTGCTGTGCTATTGCTGTGCTATTGCTGTGCTATTGCTGTGCTATTGCTGTGCTATTGCTGTGCTATTGCTGTGCTATTGCTGTGCTATTGCTGTGCTATTGCTGTGCTATTGCTGTGCTATTGCTGTGCTATTGCTGTGCTATTGCTGTGCTATTGCTGTGCTATTGCTGTGCTATTGCTGTGCTATTGCTGTGCTATTGCTGTGCTATTGCTGTGCTATTGCTGTGCTATTGCTGTGCTATTGCTGTGCTATTGCTGTGCTATTGCTGTGCTATTGCTGTGCTATTGCTGTGCTATTGCTGTGCTATTGCTGTGCTATTGCTGTGCTATTGCTGTGCTATTGCTGTGCTATTGCTGTGCTATTGCTGTGCTATTGCTGTGCTATTGCTGTGCTATTGCTGTGCTATTGCTGTGCTATTGCTGTGCTATTGCTGTGCTATTGCTGTGCTATTGCTGTGCTATTGCTGTGCTATTGCTGTGCTATTGCTGTGCTATTGCTGTGCTATTGCTGTGCTATTGCTGTGCTATTGCTGTGCTATTGCTGTGCTATTGCTGTGCTATTGCTGTGCTATTGCTGTGCTATTGCTGTGCTATTGCTGTGCTATTGCTGTGCTATTGCTGTGCTATTGCTGTGCTATTGCTGTGCTGTCCTGAAGATATTACAGTGGCCAGAGAACAAACAAGATAGTCTGCTACAGACACAGACCATGCCAATCCCCAGATCCCCATACAGAAGTTTTAACAAACCACTCCCGTTTGGTTTAAATCACAACTGAGTTGACATGGCCTCTGATTAGACTGACGGTGGGAGGAAGTGAAGGAAGAACTTAAGACACCCAAATACTGCAGCTTGGAATCCTCTAGTTCTTATAGCCATCTCCAGAAGCTGTAATAACATCCAGATGAATAATCTGTTTCAATTCTTTATCTGCACAGCACATTTTAAATTCTACATTGTCTTGCTGACACTTCTGGATTATAACAACATAAACTCTCTTGAACAGTTCATGCCTGACATTCCCTAGCAGGTTTGCTAATTATCAAGGGGCAAGGCTACTTGCCATGCAGGGTTTATTTCGGTTGGTTCATTATTGACATGTTACCTGCGTGCCATGGTGAAGCACCTTGCAGCACGGCAATGAAAATACATGAGTTGACTTGCCCTTCATTCTCTTTCCTAGAAGAATTACCATGCCATCCAGTGTTTTTCTGCTCCTTGTGCATGCTACTCACAGTTCTCACAGAAGGGAAAATGAAATCCATCCGGAAACAAAACAAATCCGTAATGCATTCTGGCAGTATGGATTTATTCCATCAAATTCTTACTCCTTTGTCAACACTCAAGCCCACATGAGACCCTGCTTCAGTCCGAGTTGTCCAGGGCATCTTGGCCGTATTTGAAGGTTCCGATGGACAAGATTAAGCTTTTCAGTAGAGAATTGATTGCCCATAATGTGTAGGGAAGCAGGAAGAAGTCACTGTCTGGACTAGAGCGCCTGGGACTTTGAAGACTTCGCTTTTAGATATACCATAAACCAAGGGCTACATGTTTTAGCTACACTTTGTAATTAGGAATATGCTGCATCTCAAACAAATACAATCACTATAGTGGACTGTATTACATTACCTGTCTTGTCTTCAGTGTTAACAGGTTTTTCCAGAAGAGCAGACATTGCCGAGTCTCTTGCAGAGATCAAGGACTGTTCATCTCCTGAAGTCATTTCTGAAGAAACTACATGCTCTGAGACTCCAGAACACGCAAAACAGTGTAGTGCTTCCTATTTTGGCACGGAGAAAAGCTGCACTTGCACAAATAACCTTTGAAAAATGGTATAATAACGAATTAGCCTGGATTTACTCCCATATACTGCATTTGACCTCCATTTATAGGTAGAGGACAGAAGATAACTAAATCACTTCACAGCATCCGGATACACAGCACTACTCGAGATAAACATCACAACAGAATGCTTCCTGTTTGCCTCAATAAAATTAATTCATTCCTTAGATAATAAGCTAGGAAACAGTCCTGTCTCAAGACTCATCCCTTAAACTGCTGACTGAAGAGTTTCTGTTACTCCACATATCATTAACCTAAGTATATAAAGCCCTTTCCCGGGGGAAGAAGCATTTGTCTGCGAGAAGTAGCAGAAACAGCCAGAAAAGATCAATTCTGTACTTCAAGGTTTGTAAATGAATTAAAGAAATCCTTCCTGAAGGCCATGTCAAATAAAGATATCAACTGTAAGTTGAAGCAAGCCACAAACTAAAAATAGGCTGCTTCATGATTTGGTATACTTATCTGAGTGTTCAACTGTTACCGCAGGTGCCAAATACGACATACACTTTCATGAGGGGAAAAAAAAAAAAAAGACTGCGGTTCCATTCACTGTTTTGAGCAATACTGCTGCGGCCTATTTTATGTATAATATATATTTTACTGGCTAATGAAAGAGGGCTGGTCCTTCAAGGCTCAAGTGAGAGAAACAGTATTGATGTTTGCATTTTGAACAGTACGTGCCTCGAGCCAAGTACCTAGTTCTACAACCAACTTCCAAGCTAGGGCAGATCAGTGTTCAAACACACAAAACTTCTGCACCTGACTTCAGCTGAGTTCCTTTGCACATCCATGAATCCAGATCCACCGACGCAGACCCAAACGTGGATAGGTTGCTAGTGTTCATTTACTGCCTTTTTCTTAGGCTGGAGGCTCGTTTGAGAACCAAGACTGGCATCTACACCCAAACATTTTGCATATGGTGAGTCCAGCAGACTGAAACACCTCATCCATTCTTTGTGTCAGTAATGATCAGGAAAACAAACCGAATGCTGATCCAGAAATAAAAAACATCATTTATCAGCTTGCCTCAAGCCTGACATTTCTTTTACCACAGCTACTAATCTTTCCTGACAAGAAGCTTTTGATCAACTGCTTAGACAACTGCAAGCCCTCATTTGCAGTGCCAGCAGTAAAGCTGTCTGCTCTGGAGGGCCAACACCTCCAAACGCTCCTGTACGATATCCTTGCCGAGATGGTGATGAAGAAAGGGCTGGCTTGTCAAATCCCTCTAGCCGGCCTCAATAAAGAGCCATATCCATCAGTTGTGATCACAGTTGTGGCTTTTTACTTTGAACTAGAGTGTTTAAAGACACATTTAAAGCACGTTTAAAGGCTGAAATCGATGCACATTATCCTGCTAGCACAAAATAAAGCAAGTTACTTTTAAGCAAGCTCCCCTGGAATAATAGTGTGCATGAACAGAGCAGAGTAATTTGGATCCTGCAAGCAAAATACAATTTACAACCAGATCCTCAGCTGATACTGTCTCAGACCACCCTGCCAAGCCAAAGTGCACAAGAGAATTATTGTTGCAGCAAGGCAATCGTTGAGCTCTTGGCTTCCGGAAAAGCACAGCCACAACTTTTGCCCCACTCAATCCCCACCCCCAATTTATGAGACAGATACTTGAAAATTATCTTAAACTGAGTAAATGGAATAAATCTCTGGATAGACAGGTTGCTTGTGTGTGCCAAGCATCTGCTTAGGCATCATTTGTTTTTAGATGACTGCTAGTCTCAGGCAGGACCCATTTTAGATCACCCTGTGAACAACCACCCCTTATCTCCCATGGCTTCTTTTTAATATCTCTCCAGGATATTGAGCAGGAAGCCATGCCAATCCCTTCTGCAAGAAGTTACTGTACGACGATTCAGAGCAGGTATAAATAAAGCATTATCAGACAAATCGAAGCAATTTTATTCTACTTTCAGGATTCCTCACCTGAGGTGAGCACCAGTGGCTAAGAACCTAAGGCATCTTCACAAAGGTATCAGCAGACTTAAAGCTTCACAGCTGCTCTGTCAGGGCAAGCTAAAGCTCTGGGAAAGTTTGGGTTCAGCCTCAAACCCAGTGAGTTTATGCTTACTCGGACCTTGCTTTGTGACCCCTCATTTACTGAAGCCTGATCAGACCCTGCTGCGATGACATTACACACCTTCAGAGGCTCACAGCTCGGCTCCGTTTGCAGGCTGATAGCCCACGGCGCAGTGCAGATGAGCCAAAGCCAACCTCCTCAACAAGCCGCACCATGCACACATGGGAGTCACCATCTCTCAGCCAAAAGGGCAGAAGCTCATTAAAACATGCTAACAAGATCTTCTTACTTCACCTCTTATCCAGGAAGGCAGTTGCTTCTGTTTTCTCATTTTCCCTTAGTCAGTCACTCCTGCCGGGGAGTGATTTGATTGATTACTGCATCTTTCTTCCCCCATCTTTTAATTTCTTAATGTTTGATTTCTGTCTTGATAAAGAGAAAAAGCCAAGTTAAAACAGACAGCAAGCATTTCCCCGGTGACCTGTGAAAGAAAGCTTAATTAACACTTGGAAATGCCTCACTATCTCAAAATCGCTCAGCACTTGTGAATAGGCTGCTGCTCACAGCTGCCTCAAACCCAGGCTTGTGAGTTGTTGCAGCTGAAAATAGTATTAATGTGTCTGTTAATAACAGCATCCCATATCCCTTGTAATCAAGCTCACACTGTCAGTGTGTTTACTAGGGCTAACACAGCTAGGAGAGGAAGCCTTGGGCTGGGAGAGCAAAATAGAGACAGAAGTCTCTGGATCCTGCTGTGAAATCAGAAGTGGTATTGATCAACTTTTTTTGGCCTGTAAGAAGCCCATCATTTGACAGGGTGAGTTATTACTCAAGACGGTAAGCCCGTAGCTCCATTATCCTCTGTTCTCCTGCTACAAGAGCCAGAGGTGGCCATTAGCCACTACCTGGGCCCTGCTGAAGTGGTGGCTGCTGCTTGTTTCCAGGCTTCTCCCGTGATGACAACCCACAAGGTTACGAATGTCACCAAGCTAGAGATCAGGCTAAACACTTCAAACTGGACTTCAAAATTTACACTATAAAAATTAGCCACAGATTACCCAGAGACACTAGCTCACCCGGGTACCCCAAGGCGCAAAGGCAGCTCCTTCCTTGCCAGCAAACGCCTCGGGGATGCTCCACAATTAACTGCCTCCTAAATTGCACAGCGCTGCCTAGAAATCCAGGCTGCTTTAAGGCTTTGTAGCTATTCTTGGACAAGAAACACAGAGAATCACGTTAGAAAATCTTGACCACACTTACCAATTGTACAGCAATCCCCAAAAAACCCAGAGCTCCTGAGACCACAGATACAAACAAGCTCTTGCCCGTGCAAAGGGATTAAATACCCTGAGAGCAAGGTGGGGCTGAGCGAGATGGGCCAGGAGGTAGGGCTGGGCAAGAATAAATGCAGGTGGTAACGTAAGATGGGCCAGAGGTGTCTGTGCTGGCGCTGGGTTAGGGCTAAACCCCCAGCCGCTAGATGTCGGTATACTTCGTTTGAAGATGGAGTTGCAGTTTTTATGCTGGAAGGGTGGTCAAAAGTAAACCATAAAGAACATCAAGCACTTTATATGAACGCTTTTAAGTTGCTTTAAAACACAAATGTCCTTGACATGCCTTGGTTAGAGTTAAAATCCAAATTATGATCCTGGAGCGGGTTTTTTTTCAAGGTCAGAGGTCCATTTATGATCTGAACCTCCTCAGAAGTGAGCTTCGTTCTCTTCTCCATCTCTAATCACTTTTTCTTAAGCTTTCACGGCTCGGTCAAAACCCATTGTATTTTAAGTCAGACCAAACAGACAGGGAATAGAAAAAGCTGCACTCAGGAAGTGGCATTCATGCAAATAAATAGAGGATACTGCAGCTGGCTTTCTGTTTTATTTCTTTTCGATTAGTTTAGAAAACAAAATCAATGCAATATGTACAAAGGAATACAGGCTTTATAAATCTCTTTTCATTCCAATGGTGTGGTAAAGTGTGTCACGTTTTCCTTTATTATACTGCTTCCTCATGGACTTAAAACTTGGATTCAATAAACAAATCCACTCAGAACAGAAAGCTGAATCTTGGCAGACAGGAAAGATCAGTTTAGTATTAAAAGAAAGGATTTGGCTTGCTGCATGAAGAGCAGCGCAGACAGAATAGGAGTGGACGCGTCTTTAGCCTGATTTGCGTTTCCACAGTCCTGAAACAAAATGTTTTCAAAGTTGCGTTTTCCAGGTAATGAATATAGTTGCACGGAGTTAATTCGTCATGGGACAGATATCCAAGGCTTCTCCATAGAATTAGGAAGAATCTGAGCCTTTAAAGGCACTGAAGTTCAACTGAAAAGCACGTGGAATATTAAATTAAGCGCAAGGAGCGCTTTGGGCTTTCTGGCAAACTGCATGTTACTGCTCATGGGGTGGCTGATCTGGCTTTACACTGACCCAGCAGTACATTAGAAGCCTACTAAGGACTAGATTGGGGCTTTTTGTCTCAAACATCCAAGAAAGCACATCCGCATACGCAGCCCCCAACTCTCTGCATCTCTCCTGCTGTTCGTGTCCTGTTCATTTCTCTTTTTCATCTCCAGAAAAAGGTTATGAGCCTCATCCCCCTCGTCAGTGATGATTTTGCTATGGCCCCAAATTGTCAGGGGTAAATGCATTTCTTAGAAAGTCCTTGGGCTCTCATTCCAGCTTTCCAGTTGAGTTTGTGTGGGTTGAAGTCAGGTTCTTCGGATTATTCGGATTTCTGGTCTTTCTCCATCTGTGACATGCAGATTTGTCCGTCATAAAAATGGCAGTGGGGCGATGAATGGTATTAATAGAAGCAAATGATTTTACAAGCTTCAAAAAGTGCCATAAATCTAACCCACAGAGCTAAATTTTCATAGCAGTCAGAGTGCAGTTACGGCTGGGAAAGCGACTGTAAAAGCAAACCCTTTTTCCTCAATAGATTTGCTCACGGAGGATGAAATTAATACCTCCAGACCAGTATCTCTCAAGGGAGAGCTTGAGCGAGGTTTTGTAGTGTGCAGTCCTCAAACTGCAGCCAGGCTCCTGATCACCCCCTATTCGACAGCGTTTGTTGTTACTGGGCTCACGTTGTGGTCGGTGCTCTGCAAACACAGACCAGCCTCTGGCCACGCTCGTCACCTGCGAATGCAGAGCCACGAGAGATTCGTGTCCTGGTGGTGACGTCTTAGCATGTGCCAGTGACGGTCCAGTTAGGTTTTCTTATCCTTTGGTGCCTTGTGCTAAAAGAGAAGCAATTTACTTCTCTTTTATGGTATAATCCCCCAAATCACCATCAGGAAAGGGCCCGGTGCGGGCAGTTGCCATCCTTGAACAAGACCTGAGATGCCAGCAGACTCAGAGAAAGGGCCGCGTGGAAATTAAGTGGCAGCATGGGTCAGCATACGGATCGCCGTAACACAGCACAGAGATTGTTCTGCAGATGCTTTAGCAAGAATTTGAATTTTGGTCTCCTGAACAGGAGCGAGACTTTGGTGTCTAACCCTTGATGCTTCCACTTGCAACTCAACATTCAAAATGTCTTGTGTGTGCCAAAGTACTTCCGACTGCACTTTGTTTGTCTCCTGAATCCCACACGTCAGACAAATCAAGAGCTGCGAAATAAATTGCTGAAACATCCTTGCAGCTCGAAAGCTGTGGCATTTTTACCTCCAACTTCATTTCATGAAGACAATAAATAGTTCCCTGTTGCCATGAAGCCTCTGTTGAAAAGCAAGGCTGATGCTCCATTAATCGCTGCTGTGATGGTTAGTCATTGGGAAAGCTATCATTTCTCTCGCTGTTATAATCACTGAGACATCAGGGGACAAATGGCTAATTGGAAGGTTTTTATGAAATAGTAGAAACCACTAAGTGGCTGGCTGTCAATTAAAACTCTTAACTCCATCTGAAAGTCACATTGTTAACAAAGCTGATTTTGAATAGCAAGGAGTTTGAACTAACAAATTAAGAGAGAGAAACTCAGTAAGAGACTGACTGGGTGAGGAGCCTGGTTTGGAAATTACAGCCTCCCGCAGCCTGGCTACAGCTTCCAGCGATTTAACACCGCTGACGGGAGTTTTCTCAGCTCCCGATCCCAAAATGTTTTACAAATATGATGGAGTGCTTGCAGACAGAAGAGCTGACGCACAAGAAAAGGCGCTGCCTTCCCCAAGGTCAGATAACAAGCAGACGATGCCCAAGCACCAGCAGCAGGTGCCAAGCACTGTTAGGACTTTTCATTAGTACAGGACGGGCACTGGATGACTCCAGCTACCCGTGCTGAATAAGTGATGCCCTTTTGCTCTTGCGTGGCCAGCAGAACGCGTATGAGCACGCGGCGTTCCTGGGAACGTGCAGGGAGAGGGCTCCAGCACACGCTTTCACGTGGTTCAAGACTGCGCAGATGCACATGATGTTTTTGTTTTGTTTTGTTGAAAATGCCGTCTTTGAGGTCAGATCACCTTGACGCCGTTTGCTCTTTGCCCCTCGTTTTAGTTACCCTGCGACTGAGCGGTTCCCTATCAGCCATGAGTCTGGTGGGGACCCACGGGTGCTCCCAAATTTGCACACCACCGGTTTGGGATTTGAAATGTTTGGGGAAAAAAAAACCCAAACCCTGGGATGCCGTTTACTCCGTGTAGGAACTTTGCCCGTTCTGCTCCATACTGACATTTCTTACACTCCAGATTTTCAGCATTTTTTGTCACTTTGCCACAAAAGAGCCCATATCCCAGTAGCACTGAGTGCAGGCGGTTTGTGGAGCTTTGCGATCAAAAGTGCACAGAAAACAGCACAGAAAACACCACTGGCGACTGATGTAGCGACAGCGGACAAGCGGGAAGCCTGGGGTTGCCTTCGGAAACAGCCCGCTCAGTGTCGTCTGCTCCCCCAACTGCAGCCGCCACCACGATCTGCTTGTTTTCTGGCTTTACAAAAACAAAACGAAACAAAAAAAAGCAGCGTAGCAAGCTGCAGTTTGACCTTCAAGGTCTTGCTGTGGTTGGGACCGAGGTAAACCGGCACTTTGATAGAACGTCACTCTGTCCCATTAGACTTTCCAAGCGAGGTACGCATGGACTAAGCAATTCTTTTCTATAGAGTTCAAGGTGCCTCCGACCCAGCCTTCTTTCTTGGAACATCGGGTATATTTTTGCACGCAAAAGAAAATCAAGGCACACAAAGCCTGACACAAACGCTTTCTAATCTCTTTATTTCTATGCCAGTTGGAATCCATTGCGTGTAGAAAACAGACCGGTAAGAGGCTCCTTTCTGTTGGAAGCCTAAGACACAAAGCTGCAGATGAACAGGTTTCATACTTTTTCTCTTTTTTTTGATGTGTGATACGGAAAAAAATAGATTCAAGCTCCAAAATACAGATCGCATTTTTTCATTGTAGGTATGAACTCACTGCACTTAGACTCACTTTCTGTCCCTGACAGTAATCCCTGTACTTTCAACAACCAGAGCCAAAATTAGGTTGTATATTTTGCAAACACATTTATTTTTTCCTGCTTTATATGCTCCCCATGCTGACAATTGACTCCGACTTGCATTAATATTTATGAATAATCTCTTGCTGATGTCAGAAGTACCTGGACCAAGCACAGGGTTTCTTGACAAAAGAGGTTTGCATTTTTGTATTACCCTTTGCAAACCTGTGACCTAAATAATATAAAGTGTATTATACGGTTTACGCCACATCGTGCACCAATGGAAATAGAGGATGCCAGTGTGCAACTGCATGTCCTGAAAAGGAATATTAAAATGCGAACCTCAGTTCTGGCGATTAACGTTTAGTACCAAATAAAAATTTAGATCACCGAAGGGTATGGAGCCTCATGTGTAAAGCTGACAGTTAATTTAACCTGGCAAATAGCTGTATGAGAACTGGAACTGGTACTCGCAAACAATCTTTCACCTTGATTTTTTTTTTTTAATGTTCTTACAAGGCATGAACCTGTGAATCAAAATTTTAAAACAGAAAAGTCGTTTAGGAGTAAGTTTAATGCTTTGTTTTAAATTTAAAAATTGTACTTTACAATAATAAAAATTAAAAGGCATTTTGAACAGAAAATTTGGAACGTTTCACCCTGAATATTTTACTCTCATTCACTTATTTTTATCTACGTGGGCTTTCAGAGATGCTGAGGTTTCTGGGAGTAAGCAGCTCTCCAGAATATCTAGCGAATACGGAGGTGATGTCTGAGAAGAAATCGTGCCACAAAAATCCCTGGGTGATTTTTTGAAAAACACGTTTTAAGCAGGAAATGTGAGGTTTAAGTCAAACTAGGCTGTTTTAAAAGCCAGTGGATGAAACCAGGCGCAGTGAATGCCTCTGGGCGCCCCGCCGCATGCACTGCGATGCCTGGGAGCGGCAGGAAAATCTCCCCCGCGAAAATTTTCTTGGGGCCATGAAAGACGGGAGCGCCCACCGCTCACGCCATGCCCCAGCAGCCGCGGCCCGTAGCGTCGTGCCGCACCTGGCCAGCCAACGCTTACGCCCAGCAAAGCGGGGACCCGCTGCGGGTTCCCCAGGGCAGTCCCTGCACCCCGGTGATTCCCACACTCGGCCGACTCACGCGCGCGGTTCCTGCCTCCCGTGGAAGCGAGGGTGGGAGGAGGCTCGAGCGCCTGATCAGTATTCTTAGTCATAGCGGGGTGATTTAATTATCTGGGGATGGACTTGTTTTAAACCCGATTTTTCAACTCAGGCTACTAGAAAGCTTTTCCTATAAATATCCCCGCTGTACATCAAGACCCAGGGGAGAGTCCCTGCGCTCTCATAATCTAATTTATGGGGGTGGGAGTTCAGCAAAGCAATGCGTCTGAGCAGGAAGCTTTTTAGCCTGAAAGCCACCTTGAAGCCCCCCCCACACAAAAAAGCTTCCATTTAGCCCCAGCCTGCAGGGAAGGTGCCTCCTTTTCCAGCCTCCTCCGGGCCAAGCACCTCCCGCGAGCTGCGAGAGCGGTGATCCATCTCCCCTCGGGAATGTGGCCCCCAGTACGAGGTTGCCTGGAAGGCTGTCAAGAGCCACTTTGGCTAATTGCAATCCTGGCTTAAAAGCATCAAGGGTGCAAAGCAACAGCAGCCTAATGCAGGACCAAAGGTTAATGCACAATTACACGAAAGCATTTAATCTTACAGAAAAGGAAAGGTGCATTTATTTATTTATTTGGTTGGTTTTGTCCCTTTCAAAGGAAAAATCTGCTCCACAACCAAGTAACGGCACGTTAAAAAGGAAACACCGCCTTTGTTCCCAGCTCCTGCGTTCCCTGGCAGATGCCTTTGCTCTTTCTGCAGTGTCCTTGGTGGCGTCACGGCCGTGTCTCCCATGGCAGGGCACGCTGATGCAGCCCTGAGCAGACGTTGCCTCACCGGGTTCTGCCCTGAGCCCAGGGGGTCCCTGCAGAGCCCAGGGCTCCCACCCGGCTCTGTCTCTGGACAGCGTACAAAAAAAAAAAAGCAAATGGCAATCAGCTGCCAGGCTACAGCGCAGAGGAGACGGAACTACTTTGATTAATGAGAGCTGATACTTATCCAAGCCTCACTTTCTCGCTGAGTGATGCACAATAAAGAAAACTCACCGCCAACGACACGTCGGGGCAGGAGGGGGAATGAGAAAAATACATCAACTCAGCAGCAACGCTCCGAAAGGGCAGCACGCCTAAAGAGCAGGCGAGACCTTAAACAACAGAAATGTTCTCCCGTGCAGGAGGCTTTTGCTTTCGTGACAGCCCATGCCAGGGAGGCGGCAGGGAGCTGAGGGAAGTTTGTTCCTGGGTGAGGTCTGATGGAGGTTGAACGATGCTGGCTGCAGCCGGCAGCTCTTTCGGGGACCTGCCACCAGGCTGGGCAGTGATGTCTGTGCTGCAGCTCCCAAGCAGCAGCTTGGCTGCCGCTCTCCTTGAGGAGGTTGGGGGTGCAGAGCCTGATCCAAACCTTAAGACTCACCGAGACTGGCAGCTCACAGAAATTGGTCCGTGTGGGCTCGATCTATCCCCCTGACATAGAACTGGGAAGTCCTTGGAACCGTAATAGATTTGCAAACCAAAGCTGATTTGCACCAGCTAAGCATCTGCTCCCTCCAGCAGATCTGCCTTCAGAGGAACCGGACAAATTTATGCTTTCAGGGAATCTGACCCCAAATATGCGGCGGGTTCCGAGGTGACAGTCATTCCCCGCTATCAGGGCACTGGTCTGTCTCCTGCATTCATCTTAAAACCTTACCTGCTGTGCCCATCTGCTCCAGACATCAAGATCAATATTGTCAGTGAATAGCGTGGAGATTTGCACGCAAAACCGTGCAGTCAATCAGAAAGTTTGTAGAATTGGTTTCTCCCCACCCCTTGGCTGTTGAAGTGCCCGGTGGGCGTTAGCAATGGCTAAAAGGACTGACCTCTCACTTCTGCACAGCTGTTGTTATAACGTGAATAGTCTTATTCACCTCCCAAAGGGCCAGAGAGCCGTATCGCATCAAGGCACTGACCCAGCAGCGCTGGGCGGGGGACATCCAAGAGTCAGAGGGGGGAAGAACGGCTCTCTCAGACCCTCTGGTTATCAATTATTTACTAAAAGAGGAGGCCACGGCAGTGCAGCGAGGGCAAATCTTGTCTGATGAAAAAAGCCGTAAAGTTTGGAGAAAGGAAAACTCCACGAGGCGCTCGGCACCTGGTGGAAACGGAGATGCAGATGGCCCAGTGCAAGCCGGGCTGCAAAAGGGAGGCAGAAACACTCTGTTGCCTTGACTTCAATCTTGTGCCTGTTTCACCCTCTCCCCTAAGCTACCGGTCATTGATTTGTGCCCCTGTGCGCTTACAGGCAGGCAAAGTTTACCTGAGCCGGTGCCAGCCCCGGAGCCTTCCCGCAGCCGGCTTTTTCGTTGTGGTCAGCACGCTGCGGATGACTAAGACGTTTCTGATTAATGGGAGCGGGTAGAGTCTGCTCAAGAAAGCAATAAAACTCTGAGCCAGGAAAGCAAGTTTTGGCCTGCCATATGCTGTAATATTTCAAGTGGTGATAATCTACAGGAATGAGATATACTGTAAACCTGTGATGGGCTGCGTAGGGAACTCATTATGAAAGCAAGTTGGATTCAGCGCCTTCCAGGGCATCTGGGGTCTAACACTGTCTAATGTGTTTCTCCTCCTGGTAACTCTCTAAGGAGAGAATTACTCTTACCCACATTTTACAGGCAGAGAATTTAATTTATCCCAAAGAACATGTTGAGCAGAACAGAGAATGAACCCTCAGTCTCCTTAACCAGAGCTTGGTGTCCTAAAGACTGAGCCGTCCATCTTTCGGCAAGTGCCTGCAGAGAAAGCACAAGGCGAGGAAGCTGTGAGCAAACCTTACATCCTTTCCCGCATCTCCTTTGACCCTTCACAGCCAAAACACGTGCAGCGCATCGCGGTGCTGGTGGGAAGACGCCTTCCCAGACGTGAGGTCTGGGGCGCTGGCTGCGTGCCGTCGTGAGCAGGGCCACCAAAGCCCGGAGGGTGAGCAGGGACCGGCGCCGAGATGGAGGGTCTGCAGGATGGGGCGCAATGTTCCCCATTCCCAGTTTTGTGACTGAGGTAACAGAGCTAAACCACAGCTGCCTTCAGGCAAAACACAAGCACTTAGTGGCTCAAAGTCCACTGGGTCTGATCCTCATCTACAGTAATGTGATTTTACACCCGCCATTGTGTCTGACCACTTTAAAGATCCTGCCAGAGATCAAAAAAATCCAATAGATACTGTTTGTGCGTGCATACCTCATCCTGTCTTTTCCCCATATCTGAAATTAATATTACCCAGCTAAAAGCCAGAGGTTGAATTCCCCTTGAAGGTCTTGGCGGGTACCGTGCTTGCCATTAGTGAAACATCGCTTTTACCGATAGATTTCTCATCAAAACCCTCCCTGCAATTCCGTATCGATCGCGGAGCAGCGGAGGGGCCGGGGAGCACCTGCGCTCCTCGTCTCGCTCCCCGCAGCCACAGAGCCTTTATTAGGATGTATGGGAGAGGCCATTGATAAGTGATGCCCGGGAGCCAGGCAGGCCCTTGGCTGACCGCACTGGGTGTCAATAAAGCTGTTTTAGCAGCGCAGCTGCCACCTCCCCGGACGGTGACCGCCGAGCAGCGAGGCTGTTTCTGGGGAGGGGGGAAGGGGAACAGCATCTGGGCTCTGCACGGTGCTGTCAGCGGGTCATTTGCTACCAGGGCATGAGGCTCAGGGCGCACAGGGCAGTATTTCCCAACGGGCAGTCACTGAAACAAAGGAGGCTCCTGCAGTTTCAGATGAAAGAAAGAACTGAGGCAGTTTGCTTTAAAAAAAAAAAAAAGAAGAAGAAGTAAGAGAAAAGACGCACTTTTGTGGATAGTCTGGCTCTCGAGGCGCAAAAGATAACAGCAGAGCCATTACGCCCACGCAGAAACGCGCAAGCCACCAGCACCCACCGAAGGGAACAGACTGCCCGCTATCTAGCGCAGAATGACTGCGATTTCGTTCGCCTTTATTTTTAGGGTCTCAATTTGAAACAACTCGGAGAGAGACAACTGCTGGGAGGAGAGCACTTGGGGTTTCTCTAAAACCTCTTTAATAGCCACAAAAGGCACCCAGCGAATGTTAGCAGCCACCTTAGCCCTGGACCAGACCTAGATAAAAACCCATGATGTTGGTGTTTAACCTGCCAGCTCCTCTCTGAGCCCATGGGGCACCCAGCCCTGCTCCGTGTCTGAAAAAAAGCAAAAAGAATCAATGAGGAAGAACAGGGTGACTCTGTCATCTATATATAGCCCATAACTGGTGCCAAGCCAAATGTAGGTTACTATAACATGTGAATCACCCTGCTTTGAAGAGCAAGGATGAAAACAAGGGATGTGAGAAGGGGGTGGGGGTAGAAGTGGTTATAAAATCCTGCCGTGATTGAGTACAAGTTGTGGTTTGCCAGCAGCCTCTAGACAGGAGTATGCAGCATGCGATGCGCCTGTTCCCACTATGTTGGAGAGGATCTGCCTGTAACTCCCAAGCAATGTGCCAGCAAAGCCCTGTAAACATGCCAGCACTGACAAAAGAAATCAGAACAGCTTATCTGGTTGAATGTCTAGGGCTGGTTCCCTGTAAAACAGATGGAAGTGTTTCCTAACGGGCAGAGCAAGAGGCTCATAAAGCTCATTTCTTTCCTCATTCTCATTCTTCTCTTAGCTCGGTCTATGGAAGGGGCTTAAAGATAGTGACCCTCCTTTTAAATCTCTGAGACTCAGTAATGAGAAGTGCTACAGGAGGTAAGTACCCCGAGAAGTTAGTGTCGGTGGGTACCAGCAACGCTAAGAGACAGATCCAGAAATTATGAGTGACTTGGTATTTTAGCCTAAACGCACCCCACTGCAGAGGGGCAGCATCTGCTCGGGACCTCGTGCAGGTCGTTTGATGACCCATGTGCAAATGAGGTGATGCAGTGGGTTACTGTCACTGTTACTGGGAGCTCGGGGCTAGCAGTCCCTGCTCTTGGTGGTTTTTTCACTGGCATAGTCAGTAACACAGAAATGGGCGTGCTTTCTCCCAGCTCCTTTAAGCGTGGTGTTTTTCACGCTCAGCAATGGCATAAAGGTCCCCCGAGCTCCGGGCGTCACTGCAAAGGTAGGAGAGGAGGACAGCATACAGGGTTAGCAAAAATAGTGGTGATAAACAGAGAGGAGAGTTCCTTGCAGGGAAGCAGGAATGAAGGGAAGGCATTTTAGTGCTAACGTGCCGCAGCAGTGTAACATCGAAGCAGAAGAAAAAGGTCACTGCATGAGTGTCACAGTAACATGCCCTGCCAGGAGCATCACCGAGTTTTCAGAGAGGGAAAACAGAAAGGTCTGCCGCTTTCCTGAAAGGATACGCGCTGAAAAGAAACTGCAAGGCAGAAACTGGGACACGAGCTTCCCCTTCAGCAACATCTCGTAGGCAGAGGAGAAGGGGTAGCGCAGAGCCTCGCTAACAAGCGGGGCCACCCGGCTCCCGGTGCCGCGGGTCCCCGTCGCGTCCCTCCCACTCACCACGCTGCTGCGGGCTCTCTCCTGCTTCTGCAGCGCAGAAGTCTCCGCGTCCCACGGCCCTTCCGTTGCCTGGGGTTGGTACACGGCCACGTCACTCGCGCAGGGTTTGCTGGAGAGTGCTCCACAAAGCACCGCTCGTTTCAAGCTCTTCCCCCAGATTTGGGGATTGTTTGTTGCCAGAGTCTCCCTAAGACAGAACTGAAGAGACGTGCCAGGAGAAAGGACAGACTGTATCTGGGAGAAGAGAAAAAGAGAGAAAGAGGGAACATATTTGGGCTAACGACCCCCTCTGGAAGTGAGGGTTAGCTCGTACTTTTATCTCGCAGCCCTGTTTCAGGAGCGCTGTCGAACCCAGCCACCATTAGAGGCAGCGAAAGAGATTTTTGCTCTTCGAGGGACTCCAAGATGCAGCAGTGCTGCAAACCTTGTGGCTCTTGGCTTTTTTTTTTTTTTTTGACAGCTACCCAACAACTTTCCATGCTCCAATCTTTAGGGATCAATCACCCACTCTGATGCTTAAGGTAATTCTATTCCTGCTTACCTCAAGGAAGGTATGCCATTAGTGTTGCCAGGTCCAAGGACTTGATCAGCATTTGCTCTGCAAAACTGAAGTCATCCAATGCAGCTGGTGCTAAGTCTGAACTATTGTTAATCCCGTCTTAAGCTTTGGTCTCTAGAGTCATTGCAGAAGGGGACTGAGAAATGCCAATGCTCAGAAACCAAATGGGAATGAACCATCGACAGAAAGGCAAAAGGTCTGAGGAGTCTGATTCAGCCACCAGAAAAAAAGACCTTTATTGTTATTTGTATCGCTTTCCCCTCGCCCCCCTCCCCCGGACTACTTTAGTCTTTAATTGTTTGTCTCACAGATTAATTTCCATATGTATTAATAGCAGCTCACCAATCCAGCATGATCTTCCTCTGCGTTTGGAAGACTCTGCACCTCGTAGTAAGTGCCTTGTCCCCGGTGGGTTTGTCTGAGGAAGGGAGGAAGAAACGCAATCTTGTGGCCTGCAATGCAACAGCGTAGTAAGAAAAGCTCTTTTGGGAACACTGTGATTGTGGAGGACCATCACTCAGTACCTGTTTTTCAATTTAAAATAAAAAAAATAAAAATCCTTCAGCCCTATTTGCGTAGTCCTTCTGTAAATAAATAGGAACCCTTGCTTAGTGGCATACAGTCCCTTGAGTAAAGGTACAAGTGATTAGCGCCTGAGCTTGTTTTTTTCTAAAACTGTATGAAATTATGGTTCTGAAGAATTTAATACAACAAAAAAAGCCAGTTACTCATAATATTCCCATAAAGCTCTATGCCCATTTTTCTTTTGAAAAAATCATTAGCCCTATACATTAGCCCACACAGCAAAATTGAATGTCATGAAATGTTTGCCGTGGAAGAGAAATAATCTGGAATACAGATGGTAAATATTCATGGAAAGTTGCTAGCCATGAAATATTTGGTCGAAAATATACAGTGAGAATTAATAAATTTATACCCAAGGAATACAAATCAAGGCAAGTAATAAGTATTTTTGCAGTCGAGCTGGAAGTATTTCATGATACAGATGCGCAGGTCTTTCTCTCCGTGTCTCGTTAACAGAGAAGAATTATTCCCTATCTATAAATATCTGGCGATACTCGGCCAGCAAGGGCAGCAGTACTGCAAAGGTACTACGATACAACCACTCTGAAGAGCTGTAACATCACTGCGCACGGGAAAATTACGTTTCCAGTCTGACGACTGCTGTAATGAATCATGGCTAGCGCTGCATCGGAGATTTCCAGCCCCTAGGGCATCCCCATCTGCCACCCGCGCCAGAGGGAAGGCTCCTCTCCCTCGATCCTTCCACGGAGCGAATGCTCAGGGGAGCAGCACAACGAGCGCTGCCAGAAGGGCACGAACCGATGAGTACTCGCCATCGCGTGGCCTCATTTTACCAGCTCCCTCCTCACAGCTGTCCGTTACTACCTCCCCCCGACACTTCATACCCTCTGCAGAACACCTCTTCATTTTTCTTTTTACTGCTCTGTCTCTGATCATCTTTGTTGCTGGATTTCAATGCACAAAAAAAGGAAAAATTTTCGCCATATCAGCCTGGTGACACTGCCAGGCAGGTGGAGCATCCCTCATTTGTCAGGATGCGAAAAAAAATAGGCCACGCATTTCCCAGTCCCCACAAGCTTCTAAACGGCAAGGTTTTTCCATCAATAAAATGCATAAGATAACTGCATAGTAGCTCTGATGCCTAGTCCTCAGGGTTTAAAACTTCATGTCTCAAAAAAAAAAAAAATCTATTTTTGTATCTGTCTTTCAGAACGTGTTCTTTGCATCACATATAAATGCTATCCATTAACACTAATTATACTTCAAGCCCATTATCACGTAGACTTCCATCATCACCCAGAATATCCTCCACACCTCTCCTCTCACCGTCTTCTGATTCACACGCGTCTTTAAGATGTGCAGCAGCACCACTCAGCTGCTCAGTCCAGGAGTTTTTCACAGTTTCTTAACGATAAAATGTATAAAATCCCCTCCTGCAATCAGGAATTCAAGAACACGCACACCAGGCACGCGCGCCTCTGCACGCAGCCGCCTTTCTTCTGAAACCAGCGCTTCCCTGTAGCTCCCGTGTTCGCAAACTGCACATCAAGGATTTCCCGGTTTCTGTCTAGTTTTCTGAAGGGGCAACATTAAAAAAAGCCTCGAAAGCAGTCTAGCGGAGAGCGCACTGATGAAACGAATACTTGGACATGTTTAATTCATCAAGCGGTAGCTGAAAGCTTTGGAAGAAGCTCCAGCAGAGGCTGCCTTGCTGACTCGCGTGAGTCTGGCTTACGAGCGTTTCACGCTTACACCTGCAGACACCCAGACGGGAGAGGGAGAGGAGTGACCCACGTATCCGTCCACGGCGACAGCAACGCTCAAAGCTATAGAAAGGAATCGAGTGGGTTTCTTGCTATTGGGGGTGCCCCTTGACCCAAACCTTGGTTAAAAGTCCTTTTTCTTTTTTTCTTTTCCCACTCCCCCTCTACAGACGAAATCTAGTTATTTGTGACGCTAAATATAAATTGCCTTAATATGGCCTGATACAAAGTGATGCCTTCAGGTAGGGGGAGCTGGGAACTCAAACCCTCCCAGAAAGGGAGCTCCTCTGGCGTGTCACCTGTGGGGAAATAAAAACAATATCTCTCAGCTAAATCTCTCGGGCAAAGCCTCAGTTCAAACCTGAAACCCACCCGTCCTGCCAGCTATGGCACGATGCCGTCCTCCCGCCAGCGCGCATTTCTACTTCATGAACTTCTCCGGTCCTTGGTTTTATGCGGAACGGTCCTTTTGCCAGCACAGTTTAATCCTGCTTTTCAACCAGCCATGTTGAGCACCCAATTTGCTCCAAAATCACCTCGCCTGAACCAAAGGCAATAAACCCTTCCAGACCGCTGCGCTGAGGTAGCACAATTACCTGTAGCGGATGGGAATGGCTCCGCGAGAGAAAATTGCTCTGAAAAGGGAGAACTATGTTGGGGGAGTCTAATAAAAGTGTGGAAAACAGAAATGAGCCCCCGGCTTCTGAAGAACGGGAGGGAACAAGCAAAGCCCGAGGAGAAGCAGGGCGAACAGGATCCCCATCCAGTGTTCAGGCCACGGACGCCGGCTCACTGGTTGGCCTCGGTCGAGTCACTCATCCTCTGAGATTTCCATCAAGCGCACGAGCTTTTGGATGTGCAGCTAAGGGAAACGTCTCGTCTGCGAAGTGCACCTCTAATCACCCCGGCTTGTAAGGGGGCTTTGCTGGCGACGGTGCCATTTAAATCTCCTGAAGGACAGGAACAAAACCCGACACAGTATTCAGAGAGAGAATCGAGCCGCTCTGCAGTGTAATAAAAGGAAGGAGGAAGCAAGGCAATTCTTTTAAAAACCTCCCAAGACCACGGCATACTGTCAAGTCCCCGCTGTTTTGCTCAAGGGACTGGCAGTCTCTCACGCACCACAGGAGTGCAGTGCTCTGCCGTGCAGAGCAGGGAGGCTGCAGCCGCGGGACGCGATGATAAAGCTGGCACTGGCTCCCACGGAACGAGAGCTCGCCCAGCACGGGGGGCTTTTACCAACCCCGCTCCGTTCGTCACTGCTGATCTCATGCACGTTACTTACTTAGAAAGAAAAGTTTAAAAAGCACGTACGTTTCTTCCTGACCTCTGGAACCTATTGATGGCTGCTAAGAAGTTGGGCTCCGTTTGTACTTACAGAACATCCCTCTGCTACGGCAGAGCAGCGTTCGAAGGTTACATCGAGCCCCTGCACACACAGAGTTACCACACGAAGCTGCTCCACGTGAACCTGCCTCCATTCCTTTCCATACTGCTTTCCAAACATCTTCAGCCTAAGCCAAAGGCGTTTTTGACTAGTACGCAAGGACGTTAAAAAGCTGCAAATGAAGACCAGATCTGGCACACAAAACGTTTCCTTTCTACTTGTAAAGGAGGGAACGCAGTTCCTGTGAGTGAGAAATAACAATCTGACAAGAACCCAACCCTTTCTGCAGAAGGAAGGGGGGGAAAAAACCAGGCAGTTCTGGCATTCCTATTTTAATGCTCAGAGTGGCTGCTCTCAGCCTACAGTGTCTGTGTCAATAAAGAGGAGATCTCTGAGCACGGTTCCCGTCGATCCTCGGCCCAGGGACCGCCGGAGCCGCAAGCATGGAGGACCGCCGCTGCATCAACAACAGCCACGATGTTTAAAACTGTGCCAGCCATCACCTTTTTCTCTTTTATTAATGGCAAAAGGCATGGGATTAAAGAAAGAGCCAAGAACTGTCAGGAAAGAGGATGAGGATTCCTCCAGATGCTAAACAAATACTATTGATCTATTTCTATAAAGAGGATTCGGCGCAAAAAAAGAAGTCGTACACGCGCGTTGGTCGCAAACTGGGAACTGAAGGCAGCAGACGCACACTTTGGGTGTGAAACCGATCGCCCTGACCACCGCAAAATGCTAATAAGGCTTCTTTTGAAAAAGGCAAAATGCTTTGGCGTTAATCCCAGAGTTATTTCTCCTTGTGACCAGCCTGTGTCAGGACAAAGCGTCAGAGAAGCCAGGCAACTGATAGGAGTCATTAGCTTTTCATCATAGCCTTTCATCTTCACAGAAAATTTCATATTGCGTCTTTTGATTTAATGACCTGTTCAAACAATTAGCTGAAACAATTAAAACCAGGGACTAGAAGGGGTGGTTTTGGCTTATGACAGAAAGGCACTGAAAACTCAGTGCAACAAATTTGTTCATCCCCCTCTCACCAAACTTTCCAAAACCACTAAACTCACGGTGAGAACTTTCTTTTAATATTGCTATAATTAGGGTTAGCAGAGAGGTGGAGAACATCAGCATCTAATAAATGCACCACACAAGAGTAAACAAATTACTTTGTTGGATGCTGCGCAGTGCAGTTATTAACTCGGCAGCCGCAGGGGCAGCGATGCGCTGCTGGGAATGCGCAGTAACAGAGCAGCAATTTCGTGGGGCCAGCCTGAAGCTACACTCAACCTGTACTTTAAGTGCAGATTTTCTGTACCATAATTTTTTGCGTAAAGTAACGAGATGCCTGCTCACCCCAACTGCTGACGGGAGCGGTGGGGATGATGTAATAATGTTACCAAAATATTCAGAAGAAAGAACTTTTCTTTTTAAAAAAATACGGACTTCATTTTACACGTGGGTCCTTAGCAATCACGCGTGTCGTAAGCCGAGAAGCACTGGGAACACCGGTCCACGTTCGTAACCGTGTTCACGCGGTCCTACAAGCAAGTTGGGCAAAAGGCAGCACCTCTGATGCGTAATCCAGTCAGTGTAAGAGAGCGTCATTGTAGAGGTGGTAGAGAAGTGACAGTTCTTGCAAAGGAAGATTGCTACGGTTGTGAATACGTCCAATAACTCCAATAACATTTTAAATATTCTCTTCTTTTCATACGCTTAGAGCAGCCTTAGCTGGCTGCCGTAGTTACGTACGCCTTTCCAGCACCCGCGGCAGTCAGACCACGTGGTTGCTTTTCTCTGAGACGACTCAGTCCCCAGAGAAAGGTCAGATAAGCGAGCAGAGCAGAAGCAGAAGCAGAAGGCTGCTCCCCCTGTGCCGTCACTCTGGGCAGGGATGTCTTCATGAGCTCAGCAGGAGCTCTGCATACGAAATGATGGCAGGCTACGGCCCATAAAATTCTGTTTTAATAACACCACACTAAGTTATCCTTGGTTTATTGAAAGGCATTTAATCACCAAAACGGACGCCAGCACGGCAGCCAGTTCGGCAAACCCCACTCAGAGAGAGTAAAATTGACGTCGTTGTAGGGGATCAAGATGAGACCGAGCTACAACTTAAAGCAGAAAATTTCATGCATGAGCTGTTCTCATTACTGAGAGATGATAAAAAACACCTCCCTTTTATCTGGTAATTCTCACCAGTGGATCTCAAATGCATTGCAACGAAGATGGTTTCATTATCTCCATATTCATCAGGCAGGAACAGAAGCACAGCGAGATGAAATGCTGCCGCCACGGCTCCCCAGTGAACAAGTGGCAGAGGTGGCAGAGGGGCCATGCTCGGAGACCACGCAAACCATGCCACCTCATTACTGGATTAAAGACTTTATTAACAAGAACTGCAGTTATTGACATAAGAGCCGCTCACAGAAAAAATTCAGAGTCCCACAGAAGAACAAGCAGGCTCAGTTACTTTGCACCACGCGCATTAAAAATACACCATGGATTGCATTTGTGGTATACAAATAACGCTCGTACCACCGACACAAGGAAGTGCACAATTAGGCCAACCTACAGCCCACAGTGGGGGCTGCAATTAAGCAGCTTTGGTGTGCAGGTACCACTTGTCCCTAGTAGATAAAATATATGGAAGACGAGACTAATCTGTGCACGCACAACCAGACTGGGTTTTCTTTCAGCTTTGGCAGCAGCTGCTGGGGAAAGGCGGCTCTGGGTGCCGGCGCGGTGCTGCGAGCCACAAAACTGGCTATAATTTGCTACAGCTGATGGGGCAGACCTTGCCCCGGGCTGGTGCCTCCAGCGCAGCCACCGCCGTTTACGCGGGGGCCCAGGTAAGCTCCCCGAATCCCACACCCACCCCACGGCACGACCGTGCTCGGAGTTACTGAGTCGGGCCCCTACGTGCGCGTAGCAGACGGGCGCTCGGTCTTCTCGCTGCCAAGCGAGTAAATGAGTGGGAGTGTAGAGCGCATGAAATAGGGAAAGCAAGCTGGAGAAGGTAAACTATGTGGTGTGTCCAGGGTAAGGTCCTCGTCCAAACCTGGCTTAAGAAGGAAAGTTATTTTCTTTTCCTCCTCATAGCGGGCTAACGAGAGCACGCATTTTCCCTCCGTATCATTGACTCGTCAGGCTCCCGTGCTCCTGGAAGAAGCCGCCTGGGCAGGAGGCTGTTCCCATTTGCACTGGTGCCACTGACGTTAGCAGCCAACCCCCGGGAGTTTGTTCTCTTTCCGCTGCGGTTCTGCAGCGTGTCACTCCTGGCAAGGGCATACATTTACTCCTGACTTTCCCTGTGATGAGCAGGAAGAGTCTGTTCTATCCTCAATGCCAAAGTCAGGTCCGTTTGTGACCGCTCTTCTGCACGGTGTGACGTATCATGCCCCTTCCTGAAGGGTTATCGCTTGCTCTGGGATATTCTATTAATGCCTCCAACAAAACAGTGTGTAAAGGTTGTGCTCCCCAAACGATGGTGGTAGCAGAACAGATAACTTCATTTAGAAATAGTTTTTGAACAGGGGGAAAGCTAGTTAAGGAGACTGATTTACGGCCATGAAAGATCTGTCATATCAGAGGTGAGTTTTGTTGATGGGAGGGATCATTAAAATCCCAGCAAAGTCTCGCTTCCTGCCTGAGCCTGACCTTAGGGAAGCTCCCATTGAATTCCATTCGAAGGAGAAGCCGTGTAAGGCTGCCTGGTCCGTGCCCGCTGCCCGGCTGACTCAGGCAATCAATACCACGCTGGGGACAAACCAGGGGAGCTGGTGATCCCAGGAGAGCTGTGGATGAGAAAAGGTGAGAAATGCTGTCGTGGTCAGGCTGGACGGAGCTCTCTACAAACTGGGATCACAGCGTGATCTCTGCTTCGTATTATGAAATTACAACTTTTGGACACAGTGGGCCACGATTACACTGTACAGGGCACTAAGAGGGAACAGCAACATCTGCAGAATGGATGTTGTTTCTGCCATTGATAGGAGAGGGCATTGCATTGAAATAGGAAAAAAAAATCAGTAGAAAAAACAGTGTGAGTTTGTTGCAATCTTGACTGCTGGCGTAACGACGGAGAGGTCGCTGCGGGGTGGAGACATAGCGGAAAGGGATGCACTGATGTAGAGGGAGCAGACTATGGCATATGGGAAGAAATGAGATGTTAGATAAAGCTTCCTGTCATTCCCCACAAACACTGAACAATTCCCATATTCAAGAAAACCGGCCTGAGAGATCGGCTGGGGGGGGGTTCGTTTGCTTCATTTTTTAATTCTGGCACCTACAGACTTTCCATTTGACAAAATTTCAGACATACCCTGCGCTGCCAAGGCAAGGGGCATTTCAAATGATGATGCAGAATATTCTGGCCTTGAAATTTGTAGGTGATAACTTTCAAATTCTTTTCTGAAAGCATTTTCTAAATGCATTTAATTGAGACGGAGTCAGCTGATGAGAGACAATGCTAATCTGAAGCTTGGAAATTCAAAAAAAAAAAAAAACAATGCAGCAAATTCCACCAGGTTTGCATGTCATGGTCTTGCAGCATCACTGTGACCACAGCAGTACTGAAGGTCACTCGAATTCCTGTATATTGCTGTCTTTTCTATCCCTGTAGGTCCCTCTCCCACTCACCTTCGATGGGGCTAAGGAAGAAAGAAGCCTGAGTGGCAAGCATGCCGATAGAGGATCGGCTAGACAAATACTTACAAAGCAGAAACACTGGAGTCTCAAAGCGATGAAATGCCTACAGGACTGCAATGAGTATAATTGTTTCAAGGAATATAGAATTACGTTTTGTACTGGCAAATATAGAAGAACACGTTTTGATGACCTTTCCTTCCACTCCAAATGGAAAACAAGCTCCTGTCTTACCACAAGCTTAGAGAGTCACTGATATAATCAAATGTACAGCTGTCCAGAACAGTCATTTATTTAAAAAAAAAAAGTGCACTAAAAATTACCTTTGTTCTTTCCATTTTTAAATCACATTATGGAATCATTTCAGAACTGCCACAGGCAGCTCCCTATAAACATCTGTCTTCTACTTTACCCCTCCGGGATGGATGGCCTTCCTAGCCTGTCCTGTGTGCATGTTCTGTACACTCCAGCTTTTACTTGGTATAATCTGACACCGTTGTTTTAAGCTTGTTTAAAAACCTCTGCATGTTACTCCAGTTGAGGACCTTGAGACAAAAGGAAGACTTACCGCTCCTGCTTAATCAAGACTTCAAAGGAGCTGTATCTATTTTTTTTTACAATAAAATGAGTTTGCAAAATGTATGACCAAAATTATTGATTTTTCTGCTGTGAGTGTCTGCATGATTCGATTTGAGTTGTATTTATGGCTTCCCTCCTAATCAGCTTATGGTTATTTCTACTAAGAATATTCTTTAGATGTTATAAAACTGGAGAAATTGAACTGACATTCCAGCCAAAAAGCAGCTCAGATTTCTGAGTGTAGCTTTAAAAGCATAAGGACTATCTTACAAAGCAAGCCCATCCCCATAACTCCTTATCCCACACAAGCAGAGCCCACGAGCTTGAAACACAGAGTTCACATTTCTATCACAAAAACCATAGGGCGATCGTCTCGCACCACGGGCAGTTTCAAGAGACGACGCAGTAGAACACGGACTCTGTTGTTGCGTTTTGTGACTGCGTGTGAGAAGGCTGGCCCGGCTGCTACAAAGAGCAAGCTGTGTTTAACTAAGGCTCTCCTGCAATCTTGCATTTGCAGCATAACGCGTGGTTCTCGTCCAGCGATATTTGATAAGCTGTTGGAAGAACACTTGAATCTCGCATTTGTTCAGGAAAAAAGCTGAAGCAGGCCATAGCAAGGAGTCCTAAGAGGTGAAAGGCCACCGTACTACCGCAATTCAAAGAAAAGCGGAATGACTAGGTTGCCCAGGCTCCTTTAAGCTCCTTGGCTAAACTGATAATATCACAAAATTCTCAGCTTTTTCACCCATAAAGCCTCCGCACGAGGTAAGTCCTCCAAGCAGAACTACTTTTCCTTTCTTTCTTAAATTTGCCATAAAACATTCTTACCGGAGACATTTCTTCAGCTCTGTTCAACGTTTACCAGAGGCCCACATCAGAAAAATAAATTATCTTTATATACAGCATCCAAATCATAACTGACCCCTCAGAGATCTCAGTAGTTTTCTGCATGGTAGACTCTTCCTTCAGCGCTAATTAAAAGGGAAAAGAAGGAGTCCTTGCAGTTATATAGAGCCGTGCCTGAGCCACAGCCTTTCATTGGCTTTCTCTATGCAAATCAATTAAACATCCAGCATGAGAGCAATTAACCTAGATACCAATTAGACTAGCAGGGAGAACATGTTTCCTTGTATCAGGCCTTTTATTTTAGAAATAAGAATCATCCATATTTAAGTGCACTTTTTTGCCTGAGTTAAAAACAAGTCAATAAAGGAAAGAAAACGTCACAGGGAAGCAGCGGGATGCAGCTGTTGCTTTGTGAGTAGTACGTACTAAAGCAAAGCTGAGCGCAAGGGTGGCGGGACAGTAAACTTAGGAGAGGAACCCAAATGCATATGGAGGAGCCAAGCCCACAAACAAATGAGTAACAGCTGCCAAATATCATCTAGGAGCTGCCCGCAGAGTTAGGTCCATGCATTATAAGCATAAATCCCCATAGATTACAGGGTTTGTTCCCAACCAGAGCAAACATAAGCATCTCTCTGAAATCAGTGGAGCAACACCGATTTATATTTGCTTTCAGTTTGCCCAAGAGCTCCCCACCTCCGAGCCGAGATGCTACAGAGAGCTCTCAGCCCATTCACACGATCAGCAGTTTTGTTGTGTTAAAATCCAGTGGTTTCAGGTTATGCGTCAGGCCCAGGATATCCTGAGCAAGCTAGTCCAGAGAGGGGGCTTTTTTAAAAACCTGATCCTGAACACAGGTGTGGTTTGCACATCAGCCCTGCGGTTAAAACACCAGGCAGGGCTTCTTGGCAAGACCTCCCCGTCTGCGCGCTGCCACTGTATTGAAAAATGGGACTTCTATCCCAATAACGCCTCTAACTGCTAGAGTGACGTATGTGTTGTGATAACCAATGTGAAAGTTAGACATAGCTGTGGCTAACTTTCTCTGATTTCCAGCCTGCAGTAATTTTTCTCCATTTTCCCTTGGAAGCAGCGCCCTAGAAATAGTTGTGCCCTATGCCAGCGTTGTCATACGGTATGTACGACTCCAGGAAAAGTGATCATAAAAGGAAGCCTTGTGGCCACTTTTCAAAGTTACATTTTTAGAAAGGGAGAGCTAGGAAAAAACCTCTCAAAATGAGGTAGGAAGAGCTATTTTTGATCACTTTGTCGCTAAAAGATCCTGGATGGCGACTTTCAGGATAGTTCAGTTTGAAACATCAGACAACACACGTAGGGAAGATGACCAGTGAGCCGTAAAACCCAGCAAAGCGCAGAAGCATCAAGCGAACAATGCCGTGTCGCTTCCTTTGCTTTTCACCTAAGCCAATTCAATCTGAGTTTCTCTTTGCCCGGGCTGTGGCTCAGAGCTGATCCTTTGCAGTGCCTGCTCTATTGCGTGCCTGAATCGGCCAGTTCTACAAAAGGCAGAACTGGGTGATTTAATACCTTGAACACAGACAAATTTCCCAAGAGAGACCAGAAGATCTGAAATCAACCATTTCCTAGCCACTGAGCAGAGAACACCAGTCTGTGACCCCATCCCACTCCGCCGCCGTCCTGCTAATCCTACAATTCAAGGTTATGGCCACAGACGACAGGTTACGCAGGCTGCGTTTTCTCGGCAGGGTGCAATTCCTCTTAGGGTTACGGCTTTCAGAAGATGTCACGTGTGCAATTCAGTACGTAGTTCGGCATGGGATCAAGAAACTCTGATTTTAAGTTTAACCGAGCAGGCAAGGCAATCCAAGCTAATGGACCTCTGTTGTTACTTCCAGCCCCAATGCTATTCCAACCCCAGGCACATACCTCTAAATGTACAGTAATACCCTGACTCACCCGTCATGTACCCGCCATCAGGTCTAGTTCTCTCTGACTCGCAACAACCCACTGGAACTACCTCTAAAACATGTAAACTCTGCCAACGTTACAAACCCTTTTTTCAATCCAGGGATCAGTTAGCACTTTCAGTCTCGCCAAAGGTGTTGGGTATTCACTGGGGCTGGGTATCCATCAGAAGCATCGGGACACTCCGCGCTCGTGTATGCCGCACCTGGATCCAGTCATGGAATCGCAGATTCACAGTTCTCCCAGTGAGATAGCACAGCCTGGATAACGCTGGCTGTGACAAAATGGTGCTACGGGGTGCTAAAAAACAATAATATTAACCGCAAGGCACTAAGCATCATTATGATTGCAATGCTTAGAGCAGTCTTACAGCTGCTACACTTTTTCAGTATTTTCTGATATGCAGGCAGAGGATCCAACTCCAGTACCGCACCCAAACCCGTTTACATCACTGGCATTATAGCAGGGCTATAGCATCGAAGGTGCATCTCCGTTCAATGGATGGTATAACAGAATAGTACCGGAAAGGAAACTGGGGCTCGGTGTCTTCATTGAAGCTCATTCCTTTTCCTGAGTAGCTGCAAGTTTGCTCCTATTTCATTCACCTTCACCTCCAAATTCTTTATGCCTAAAAAAAGCTGTTCTAGGCAGTCTTATTTCTGCTTTGTCAGGTTTTGGCTTCTCTGATACAGGATCTACAAAGCAATTCTCTGGTACGAACCAAGTTTTCCGATATCTGTCTAATGTACGTGGCCATCGCTTCAGCAGTGTTGTCATTAAGAAGGGTCTCAGTTCGTTTGTGTGCTGGATCTGCTTTTCGCACAGCAAGTTCATCACACATCTATCGTTAGTTGGTCAAGGAGCAGTTTAAAGAAGCGGTGGAACTGAGTTCAACATCCAGATCAAGTAGCATGGACGTGGGTTTTGCTGGCCAAGGACTCAATATGCTGCTTGAATATATTTGTGGAAAATCGGAGACAGGAATAGCTGTCATGGAGATGGAGGCACAAAATCTCCCTTTCCCTTTTACCCAAGCGAATGCCATTATCCCACATAACGCCAGAGAAAGCCGCGGTAATTTATAGCAGGATCTGAAACTTTTCTTGAATATCTTTCTATTATTAATCACAACACTCTAGGCTAAGTCCTTCACTGGAGTCACTTGGCATTGATGCTCCTTTGTGAATTCACACAGCTAAAGAATTGGCCCTTTGAAACAAGGCGGGAGGTGGCCATGAAAGAGAACATTGCATTACAGGCGTTATAAAATCAGTGAGCAATGCGGTGCTTTAAAAACGCAAGGAAAGCACCACTGAAAAGTGCAGGCAGTACGGTAAATGTTTAGCTTTTTGAAGTTAGCAAACGACTGAAGTACACTTGTAGCTGTGAAACCATTCTCGGTATTAACACCGAAGGAAACTTGGGGCTGAGCATTTAACTGCTCTTGCAGCAAATAAATCCAGGTGAGCGAAAGCAGCAATGAGCTCAGTGATGATCTGTAGGAATTTGCAAGAAATTTTCATTCACTGGTAAATTGAATGCAAATACTGCTTTAGGACTGTGTTTTCAGAAACTTATTATCTTCAAATGCAGCACAAGTCATTTTCACACGAAGAAAATAATGCAAGTGTCTAGAAAGGTTTGATTTAAGGTCCTGAAATACGACCACTGGCTGAACGGGAATGATGAAAAGCGGGACGTGTTAGGAAAATGT
The DNA here is from genome assembly GCA_013398225.1 of Steatornis caripensis. Lineage (NCBI taxonomy): Eukaryota > Metazoa > Chordata > Aves > Caprimulgiformes > Steatornithidae > Steatornis > Steatornis caripensis. The sequence goes on along the minus strand of VZSC01010119.1, from coordinate 719,514 downwards.
TATTGTGTTAGAGTTCAGAGTTCCGTCCTGAGTAAGTCCAGTTTAGAACAGAAAGAAAACGAACGTATAAATTTTCAAGGCGCAAGCATTCCCCAGTAGGACCTTTGTATTTTATGCTGTGGCATGCTATCAAAAAACCTGGCGCAGCTGCGTGAGTCAGGCTGCCCGGCCTCGCCGCCGCTCCCAGCAAGTCTGAGACAGACGGAGGTGAAATGCCCATAGCTCAGCCCCCTCCCCTCCGCCGCGTCCCCTTCCCTTCATTGCACCAAGCGTCCCCAAATGATGCCGAAGATAATTTGTGAGTGATCATGATAACCCATCACTAAACCCCCCGGAGAATCAGTATTTCAAATCTCAAGATCCTGAACACATTACAGTAAATCCTTTTAAAAGTTCGGCGTCCCGTAAGCTGGACACCGCCACTGCTTATTCACGTGCTGGCCCGATCCTGCAGCGTGCTGTGCACTCCTTCTGTGCGCGCTGATCACTTCTTGGCTTCCTTAGGATTTGAGGTCCTACAGCCTTTTTCAAGAAGCATCCAACACCGCACAGGACTAGGCCCTTAGCGCATAAATCTAAGTGGTTTCTTCCATAGCTGTCGCTATATAAATCTTACTGGGGCATATCCTCAGCTGGACTGAAATGTCCGTCCTTGCTCTCTTGACTCTGCTGGAATGAGACCAATTCACTCCAAGTGATTATCTGGGCCATTATTTATTATAAGCTTATGGCGACGAAACAAGGTTCTAGGATGGCGAGGTCTTCAGCTCACACAAACCGGTGCAACTTCCTTGGCTTGGCGAGTCACCCCGACCTACGCTTCTCTGTGGTGCGGAACACAAAATGTGGGGCAAATCCTGATTTCCTCACTCCTTTTTTCACTCTGACAAAATTCCTTCTCATGTTACTGTTTGCCCTCCTTGCACCGATATCACTAAGACCGATTCAGGTTTAAATTTCTTAAGCTTAATCTTAATTCAGGCTTATCTTAAAAATAGGCAGCCACTGACCAAGACAACCAACTGCACTGTACTGTCTGTCCAGTTGTCTTCGTTCCACGGTCTCTCTATAACATGAAAAACCCACCCCAAGCCCTCTTCTCTTCTACTCATCTGATTCTGTCATTTTTTAAGAGACATTCAGGGCAGGTCATTATCATTGGGTATATCTCAAACTCCTTCACCTGGAAGCAGCCAGGCTGTTGTGCAACCCCGCCTTCTGTATTTTGTTTCCTTTTTATTTTATTGGTTTTCTTAAGGAAGCTGCAGAACTCGGGTCTCATCCTTCTATCGTATTTCTTTAATGCAGGTTTGTCAATAGTGTATAATCAAGACAGAAATCAATGCCGCTGCTTTCCGATTCTGTGGGAGTCCCTGCTCCTTCCCGTCTTCTGCTTCAAAGCGTGAGCCACCAGGTTGCTGTCTGCCCCAGAGCAGCAGTGCCTGCTTGTCAAACTTTGAGGGAAAAAGTTCTCTATAAGCAGAAATACTGGTCTGCGTTTCACAGTCTCCAAAGTGGATATTGAGAGAACGGAGGAAGGGGTGAGTTGCTCTCCAGAAACAAGGCGGCATTTCAGACTGATTTCCCTGACTCATTCTCACCTTCAGATCACCTTCAGGCTAACGTAGCAGGAGTATTGTCCACCCGCACCTGATTACAGAGCAGAAACGAACGTTGCAAGAACGCGTTTTAAATTAAAAGCATTTCCTTTATTTCAGAAGGATTTCTGCACAGGCTTGTGAATGCCTCTGTGACTGCAGACCTCTTCTGATCTAAATGTCCTGACGTTTAGGGCCATCGATACGTATGATGAAAATTATTGTACCCTATTAAAGCTTGCATTGCTTCAAGTTCAGTATTAAATAAATAAGTCAAATGCTATCACTGCTTGATTACAAAGCAGCAATTTATTTTGCATGCCGGGTAAAGTGATTTAAAACAACCCGTGCATCAAAGTACTTGAAGAGGAATCAAAGCAAGGGAGCTCTATTACAAAGTTCAGTGTGCCCCTCCTTACTTGCTGTTCAATACCGTTCACTTGTTTTCCAAAGATTAACAGGATAACGAAAACTGCCAAGCACCTCTGTTAACCATATGTTTTCTTTTCCAGCGAGCTTTCCATAGAATAACAACATGATCTGTTCCCCTCGTCCCGGTCTTTACTTAAGAGGGGAAAAAGCAGTAATACACCAGACCCCACCGTATCTTTTTCCCGAAAAGGAAACAAAACGCAATGCCATAACAGACGGTAATTTTGTTTTGACTTGCTATCAGATCCAAACGGATGCTTTTTGCCTATGGAGAAAACTTTTGCCAAAAATAATGGAAGAGATTTAGAATCTGTGAACCGTTTCTCTCTGTTTATCGTGTAAAACTCCAGAGAGGTTAAACAGGGGGTCTAACCGCCTATGTCGGCAAGTACAACCGAGCCGCTGCCTTGGGTAACTCTGACTTCTCCGCTGACTGCAGTGCTGCAGTCCTATGACAGCATCATATTAATGAGCCAGCAGCGGTGCGATGCTCCATGTGGTTTGCAAAGTTTAACCCTGTCCCTCAGACTTCCCCAACTCTCCACGGTGAAGACACGGCAGCATCCAACCCAGCAGCCCCGCGTGTCCCAGGCTAAAGGCGAGGAGGCAATTTTTGTGAAGGGTTTTGGCTGTTAACAAGATCATCGGCTTAAAAATCCACAGAGCACCGGCAGACACGTATTTGCAGCACCTTTCTGAACGAGGAGTTAAAATCTTCCCCCCTCAGCATGCCTCCGCTTTGCAACGGGAGCTGTGGCAGGGCTTTTTCTAGCACCAGCAGGGTGGATTTTTATTTTTTTTCTTCTTTGCAGCTTACTAATCAATTGCCTGTATAGATGTAATCCATCCAAGAGGAGTTCAGGCTCCGGATGTCAGCTAGTCACTGTAATACAACCCATACAAAGTGTACACCGCACCACGCAAACGCATTTCTTGACAAGGTTTCGGAGAAGGAGAATTTATTTCTAAGCGATGCACCAAGCGTTAGATTAAAATGCGAGGGTGGGAGGAAGAGAGGGGAAGAAAGGGGAAGAAGATTCAAGATCAAGGATTTTGGGTGCCGGCGGTGGGGGGGTCTTTCAAACTCTTGCTCACCGCCCGGCTGCTCTGGCACTGCACCGGCTGCAGCCAGCCCCTCGCTGCAGACCCCCCTTCCCGCGCCTGTCCCCCACCCCAAACGGAGGCGAAGCCTCTGCAGGGAGCCCTCCCTGCCGCAAAGCGCCCAGCGAGCCCACGCAGCCCCCCTTCTCCGCCCGCTTGTGACCTTCAAACGTCGGACCCCGCCTGGGGACGGGGGGGCGCGCTGGGGAGGGCGGGGGCAGCTGCAGCGCGGGACCCCTCCGCCCCCCGCTCGCCCGCGCTCGCCCCGCGGTCGCCCGCTGCAGGGCGGCCCCTCCCGGCCCCCCCGGCCCCCGCGGGAGC
>VZSC01010119.1:630732-713748 GCA_013398225.1 Steatornis caripensis | reverse complement strand
GGGCTGGCTGCATGGGGAGGGCGATGTCAGGGGGGCAGTGGGAGCTGGGTGGGTGCTGCTCTGATCCTGGCACTGCCTCCTGGGGAACGAGTTTCCAAAAGCCCCTTCCAAGAACTCTTTCTGCTCTGTCTCTGCGTGAAGTGTAAGTCTGTGTGTCAGATATTCTGCGTCTCTGTTGCAGGACACAATTCATCAGCTGGAGAATGAGCTTAGAGGAACAAAGTGGGAAATGGCCCGTCACTTGAGGGAATACCAGGACCTCCTCAATGTCAAGATGGCCTTGGATATTGAAATTGCTGCATACAGGTACAGTAAGATCATTGCGGATGTGTCTGGCATATTAATAGCACTGCAGATGCTGCTGGCTTGAGAAGCTTTACACAGATAAGAAATATCTGCGTGCAGTGAACACAAGTAAAATTAGTGCTTGACTAAACTATTACAACCATTTCAAAATCTATGCAGACCGTTCTGGAGCGTTCACAGTAAGAAACCACAGTTCATGAGGGACCGGTGCTCTGGCAATCAGTGGCAAAGCTGCCAGGGAGCTCAGTGGGCACAGGATAGCATGACTCAGTGCAGTGGCACCCTGGTGCCGCATTCTGCTCTTGTTTACAGAAGCAAAAGATGCAGTAAAAGACAAGTTTATTTTTATTTTCTGTTTACTTTGCTTTGCATACGCCAAACAAGCAGCGCTTGTCACTTGAATTCCCTTTTATCGCTTGAGGGAGACAGTGCACTTGCTTGATCATGGTTTCGGGCAGGGAGCGCTAACCTGCTTGTCACACACACTTCTGCTTTTCTTGCTTAACTTTGCTTTCAAAGCATCTGCTCTAATCTGGAGCAGGAATGTTGCTTGCTATTGCCATCACCTGGCAGGTTTTTTAAGTCTCCGTTGCATCACTTCAGAACTCTCATTGGAGAACTACTGATTTTTCTGGGTCACGGGCTTAGATGAAAAACATGCATTTGAACATAAGAAAAGTAAAAACAAGAAAAACCATCCCCAGATCTGCTTAAATTCCTGAAGTTGTTCAGACAAACACACCAACACCCTAGGGTCTGTAGCTGTCCAAGCTAGAAATTAACAAAAGTGTCTGAAGTCTTCAGTGTTCGTACCCACGCAAGAAGGGTGGATGCCCAAACTATCAAACTAGGACATGCGCTCTAATTGGCTTTGAGTATCTCAGCCGCAGTGTTGGATTTGGGTCTGCTGGCTGTGGCGAATTATCAGTTTGCCTGAGTCACAACGCATCCTATGAAGTTAATTATTTTGCTGTACTCTGGGCGGACTTATGCCACGCTAAAGTTCTTGACCTTAAGGATGAATTTCAGCTGATCAGCCAAAGGTGTTACCCTTGCCACATGCAAACCAAGCTAAAAGTTGGTTGCTGAATATGAATTTTGCAAAAGGGCTGATTCAAGGAAAGCTGAACTGATGGATTATGCTGATCAGCTCTAGCATATTCCACATACAAACTGGTTTTATCTCGCTGACAGAGGGAGATAGTCTAGTAGGTGTCCCTTACGCTGGGTTTCTGTGCTCATTTTTTTTTTCCTCCTCTCGATTCCCCTAGGAAGCTACTGGAGGGCGAAGAGACAAGATTCAGTGCCTTCTCTGGAAGCATTACTGGACCCATATTCACACACAGACAACCATCTGTCACAATAGCATCCACTAAAATTCAGAAAACAAAAATTGAACCACCAAAGCTGAAGGTCCAGCACAAGTTTGTAGAAGAGATCATTGAAGAGACAAAGGTAGAGGATGAAAAGTCTGAAATGGAAGATGCCCTAGCAGCTATTGCAGAAGAAATGGCAGCCAAGGCTCAGCAAGAAGAACAGGAGGAAGAAAAAGCAGAAGAAGCAGCTGTAGAGGAAGAAGCTGTTTCTGAGAAGGCAGCTGCACCTGAGGAAGAAGAGAAGGAGGAAGAGGAAGCAGAGGAGGAGGAAGCTGCAAAATCTGATGCAGCGGAAGAAGGAGGTTCTGAAAAAGAAGAAATAGAGGAAAAGGAAGAAGGGGAGGAGGCTGAGGAAGAGGGGGAAGAAGCTGAAGCCAAGGGCAAAGCTGAAGAGGTAGCAGCAAAGGTAGAGAAGGTCAAAGCACCTCCCTCAAAGTCACCCCCCAAGTCCCCCCCCAAGTCCCCTGTAACGGAGCCGGCCAAGGCTGTCCAGAAAGAAACAGCCGCAGAAGCAGGAAAAGGACAGAAGATGGAGAAAGGCAGTGAGAAACCAGCCAAGGAGGAAGAGAAAGCAGCATCTCCAGAGAAGCCAGCGACACCAAAGGTAACCTCTCCAGACAAGGCAGCAACCCCGGAGAAGCCTGTGACACCGGAGAAGCCTGCGACCCCAGAGAAAGCAGTGACCCCAGAGAAGCTGGTGACTCCTGAGAAGCCCCGCTCCCCAGAAAAGCCAGCGACCCCAGAAAAGCCCCGCTCTCCAGAAAAGCTGGTGACTCTGGAGAAGCTCCGTTCTCCAGAGAAGCCAGCCTCCCCGGTCAAAGATGAAAAGGCTGTGGTGGAGACCATCACTGTCACAAAGGTAACAAAAATTAGTGCAGAGATAGAGAAGGAATCCAGGAAAGAAGACATTGCAGTGAATGGAGAGGTGGAGGAGAAAAAGGAAGAGGAATCCAAAGAGAAGGAGGTTGAGGAAGACAAGGGAGTTGTCACTAATGGCCTAGATGTGAGCCCAATTGATGATAAGGGTGAGAAAATTGTAGTAACCAAAAAAGCAGAGAAAATCACTGGTGAAGGTGGGGACAGTACAACCACGTATATCACAAAGTCAGTGACAGTCACCCAGAAGGTTGAGGAACATGAAGAAAGCTTTGAGGAGAAATTAGTGTCCACCAAGAAAGTGGAGAAAGTTACTTCACATGCTGTAGTAAAAGAGATTAAAGAGACCGAATAAAATAAATCATAGCTAAATTTAAAAATTAAAGAGCTTGGGTTGGTGCAAAAGGTTAAGCCATATGACAGCTGCAAAATGCATGTGAGTGACGGCTTCAAAGCAGAACGGGTTCTCTCATGGAGGCTCCAGACACACAGTATTTTACTTTTTTGTGCAATATAGGGGAGGGAGGGGGAATGCATGCAGGCTCAAGATGTACTCCCTCCACAGAGCTTGGGATCTAAAAAAATTAATACTAATAATAATGCATGAGATGAAATGTGCAAAGGAAGCTTTTGAATTTCCTGAGCTGTTGGAGGGACATATCTGAGGAATGACTCAAGATGTATTATGCAAAGAACCAACTGAGCCAAAACCAAACAGAAAACAGTAATAGAATATTCATGAGAACCAGAACTCTCCTAGCCTTAAAAAAAAAAAAGCTACTTATGAATAATTATGTTTACCTCACTGGTGCAATTAGGGTGGACTTTTGCTCATGGGAGAACCTAGTTGACATGCACAGTATGCAACCTTTTGTTGTTTGATGTAAAAGTCACAGCAGTTCTTGCTCAATAAAGGTCAATACTGAAAATGTGACTTGTCTGGTGACTTTCTTCCAACTCGCATCCTTCCCTGAAGCTCGATACTCTGTCCTGAACAGGAAAAGAGATGTGTGGGTTGAAAAGTTGCTTGAGTTTTTCCTTTTCTTCATGTCCTCATTTAGAAGATGAGTTTGAATTGGATATGATTGAAAGATTCCCTGAAATGGGACACAAATACTTGAGCTTGTTTACAGAAATACTTAAGAGCTGTGTCCCATGTGCTCTAGAGTAAAGAGGGCTCTGTTGAATTCTGTCGCCTGGCCTTTAGGTGCTTAAAGGGGTTGCAATTGCTGTTGCTAAATCTGGGAAGGGCTCTAAGCCATGTGCTGTTAATGTTACTTACCTGAGCAATCCCAATTGTACTAGGTGTGAAAGTGTTAAACTTTGCTGCAAGTATAATTTTCCTCCCTGCACACTAGTCTCGATGTGTAAGGAGAGCCTTCAAGATGTGGCAATTCCCAGATCATTCCTTGGTTTGTTTCTGCCCCCCCGCCCCAGTCTGGGAGCCACAACTCGTGGAAGAATCTTCTATGATGCTTGTTTGTCACTTAACTGTGCAAAGACCCGTTAAGTAATCTCAACCAAGACACCATGTGCTCATTAAAATGAGGTAGCTTCTAATGTTGTTTTTTTTTTGCCCTCTTGCCTTAACTAGAGGGGAACATCCTTACCAAGTCTCTGTCTCAAAGGGTCAACATCTGCTGCCTGCCTCCAACTGCAAAATCCCAAAATTGAGAGCAAATAAATTCCTGGAAGAAGGAAACTGTCCCAGAGATGATAGTGATATCATGTATCAAAAATATTTCTATCTCACTTTTTACATAATTGTCCATTTGCAAATAACTAGAAATGAAACCCTTCCAGGCTCTGAACTGAGCCTGGGTAGGGCTCAGATTGTACCTGGTATGAGTGACAGATAAAAGCAAATCAAAGCATTTTAACAGAAAGGCCTCCTAAGCGCTAGCCTATGCCTACTGCCCCTTCCAGGTTGGTTTATTAAGGAGACGGCTAATTAAAGGGCCCTCTAAAATCCCACTACATGGAAAAGAAATGGAGTCAAATGAAACAAAGGGAAAAATGGAGGCCCCCAACTCCAATTTGGGGAACTGGTGTCTTATTACAGGAATAATATTGGTTTTATTTCTATCATGTTTCAAAAGGAAAACAACGCTGCTCCTGCCTTACCTACCGTAACTAGCAAAGAAATGCATGTGATTTTTCAGGGTGGGTTCAGCGCATGGACTGCCCTGAAGTCTGACTCACTGAAGGTCTGATCAAAATCTCTATGATTTGCATATGCTTTCTGATTCTTTACCCTATCAATAATTGAAGATCAAGTAGTTTTTAATTGGAAGGGCTCTGCCTGTTCTTCACTGGAGAAATTGTAAAAAAGTCCACAGCACATAAGGCCTTCAAATAAATCTGAATGTCTTTGTGTAGCAAAGTAACGAATGTTTCCCCTGCTGGTATCAATAATGGAAATCTGTGCTCGACAGCTTGCTGGTTGAGTGAAGTGTAATTAAAGCAGAGTTAGCAAATTAAGTGGCAGCTTCTCTGTAACGAGCTTGTTTGTGAAAGTACATGTGTATGTGACATAAAAATAACTATACCTTTATGAATAAGAAGTTAAGTAGCCCGGTCACAGTCACCTACCGTCAGCAAGAAGTTGCACCAAGTTTTGTTACGATACAGAAATGCCCAACAGCATTGCGAGCACTGAAGCTATTTTTCCCTCAACTCTAGTAAAAATTTTCAAGACAGCACCACCACTCAAACCAAAAAACTAAACCAGAGGCCAATATGTAACATAAAACTTTCTCTTTACATGCTTCTAAATAAGCTCCAGAATCCGCTAAGACGTCACAAACCGCAAAGCCAGTGGGCTACCACAGCTCGGCATAGGAAGCCGGGCATCTTCAGCATCAAGACGAAGAAGGGTCACCTTGTACAGTGAATTAAATGTCGACGTCAGCCAGAGACTCAAGGACGCTGTTACCGCGGACTTACGCGGGTGCAGGTGGGACGCCAGGCTGGCTTGCTCTTTTTCATGTTATGCTTTCTTTTCAGTTCTGGTAGGACACAGCTACCAGGACATAGAGATTATTATCTGTGGTGTTTTGAGTCTGCTTGCACATTGGCAGTCCAGCCAGGACTGCAGTTTCTTGTACAAGGAGGCCGTATCAGCACTTCTGCGCAGGGTGCATCGACTTCCCTGAATCATTTTGGGAATTCACCGCGTAGCCTGCGTGGGAGGCAAACTCCTGGGCTACCCGCTGGCACGGAGTATTTCAAAATATCCTCATTTCCCCCGCCTTTCCCACCCAAAACATATCGCAGCCTTTAGTAATTACCCACAACAGCGCTTTTTTTTCTCTGCTCTAACACACAAAATAAATTTGTGAGTTTAGTCTGCTTCCCACTGCAAATGTTTCCATCAAATCCTAAGAGAAATAAGCAACTGGTTAACACATTTCTAAATATTTATAAAACTATAAGAACTGATTAATATTTCATGTTGCCAAGAGGTTTTGTCTACTGACATCTGCAATCAAACAGTTTCAAAAGAGAGCATAATTCCAGGGCAGAGATGCATAAACAGCATGTTATTTGCCTGTTCTGCACCAATTACTTCTTCAGGCTGTGCATAACCAGTGAAGGGATTAATTACTTTCAGACACAGAAGTTCATTAATCAATACAAAAGACTCCGTGAAGGGAAAAATAATAATTAAAGGGAGTGACTGTGAAGATTGATGTGTCCTAAGGTGGGCTGTCAAGACCCAAGCGACTTCAGGAGCTGGAGGGCTCTAAACCAGGATCTTTTTACTGTACCGGGTTGCGGAGATGCTGTGATTAGAGATTCCCAGCATCCCAGAACTAAATTCCAGGTGGAAACAAACTGGGAAGTGTTACAAAATGGAAATCAGCTGCATTTGCCAGGGAGCTGAGTCAGGCACTAGAATTTTCTCCAGGCATCGGGGGCTGTTCTTTTCCCATTCACATGCGGGCTTTCTTCCTTCTCTGTTCAGGGTTAAACTATCCTTAATTAACGCAGGAAGGCAGCAAATGATGAATTGTCAATTATTTAGTTACTAGAAGGTAAATTCCTAGAATCTGGGTATTATAACTGCACAAGTTTTCCTCCTGCCGAGTGGAACGGCAGTGTGTGCGTACGTGTATCTCAAGAAAAGCATTCAGGACCTCCTTCTGCTTGTCTTCCCTGCGATGAGATTTGGCCTGATTCAGACCTTGTCTGTCCGAACAGCAAGAGAAAATTCAGGGACAGGCTCATGGCTTTGCTCGCAGCTGCAACTTGGGTTAAAGTTTCTATCGTGTCTCCTCTGCCTGCCTTTACTGCATTGCGTCAAAGTGAGCTCTTGGATTTTCAAAGGTAAAATGAGTGTTGCCAGCAGGATCCCCACAACCCTGAGAGCATCTCAGCACACAAACGCACGCTTCCATCCTCCTTCCCACCAGTTTACCTCAGCAGCAAGGCAGGGCTGGGGGGTGACATACCAGGCTGGCCGGTCACTGCAGCTCGTCACTCTCTGCAGCTCATTGCCATGGCTGTGACTTGCACGTTTCCTGCAGAGTCGCAAAATCTCTCCTCTAGCTGCAATACATTAAAAATAACATAAGGAGTGGGGATTGGACTGAGATACGCTGCAAGGAGAAACGTGTTTGCTGGTTTCTCTCCAAATGTGCTGGTTTGAGAGCATCCCTAGCAGCCTGGTTGCAAAGATTCGGAGAGCTGCAAGCTGTATTGCTTCCCAGAAGTGAAAGGGATACAAAGGACTGAATGAAGGAGTTTATCTGCAAAAAAGACAGACATGAAAGAGGAAGGAAAATCAGGTATTGAAGAGTTAAAAGGAGCTCGGAGTGCTTTGAGAAAGGCAGTACGGGGCAGTGGTTTTAATACATGCCAATCTAGTTAACAGAGGTTTGGCTTTAATGGCTGTGATGAGTTCTGATCCGGTGCATAACATGGTTCTTGTTCTGCAGGAGCAGAAGCTCTCTCCCACCTGAAGTGCCATGCTAAGCATTTTCTGATAGGGCCCTGAGGTGAATTTCCAAGCACCGTCTCTTAGACTCAGCGTTCTGCTGTGTTGGAACCAAGGGTATCACGTACCGAAAGGAGGTGGTCTGCTGCAATCCCCTCGACAGCTTTTAAACGTGCTGAGCAAAGAGCATGACCCAGTCTCTCGCCCATGGTACTGCAAGCACCCCCACCGCTCGCTACCGCTTTCCTGGAGACGGAAAACAAAATTTGCTTTGAAAGACTAAGTCTGCGCAAACACATGTAGAAAAATCTCAACTAAAAGCAGAAGGGAAATGCAAAAAAAGAGACTTAAAAGAGACATTGTTGAAGAAAGGGAAAATTTATTTCCTTGTTTGCCTTCTGGTTCTCAAAAGCATCAAAACCCCCAAGAAAGCAGGGAGGTGGGGTGGGGATTAAGCATTTGGAAATGATACTGGAACTCCCTGAACAGGAGTTACTGGAATTATCACACATGTATACAAGCTCTGTTTCCTGAATGGTTTTACCAAGGCTTCTTTTTATTTCTCCTGCTGTATTCCCTGGGAACACAGAAGGAAAAAACTGTTTTTATGTGGTTACTTCGTCCATCATCATCTTCTTTGTAACTCTTTCGACACTGAAAAGGGAGATGCTTTTGGAACACTTGTAAAATTCGTATAAAAAGACACTTCCTTTCTCTGTGAACGTAGCCATCAAGGAGAGGCCATGCAAATCAACCGATACCATGAAGTCAATGTACAAAATCGAAAGTTACCCAAAAACCCCTATGCAAAAATCCATCTAGCTAAATGTGATTGTGAAAAGCTTTAGTGCAGCCCTATCATGCCTGTTTTAACACGGGTTTCCATGGGTTTAGTTTATTTGAAATGGTTTAATTTGCAGCATTAGTCTAGTACTTGTCCTTAGCACAAGGTTTCATTTTAGGCATCAACTTAAACTGACTGAAAATAGGCTCAGACCACAGGGCATTGACATTGCTCTCACAATTGCCAGGCTTTGCTGCTGTTTGACCTCTTCCTATTTTGCGCCTGGTCGGTGTAGACCTTTCTTTAGCTCACTCAAAGCTTTAAAAGGCCCAGACAAACTCTTAGAGGAAAATGAGCCTCTTCAGTCCCTAGTGGATTAAGACAGCACCCTCAAAAGGTAGCTCACTGAAGTAGCAGAGAACTCCCCCAACACTGTCCTTCCCTCTTAACACCTCACTTTTTTTTTAAATATACAGACATCGCTGGAAGTCTCAGCTACATCCACAGTCATTCTTCCCTTTCATCACCGAACTGTCAGACATTGAACAACTTCCAATGTTTAACAGCGACGTTTGCATTTTGCTTCTGGTCTGTTAAATTTCTTCTTGCAAAAAGGAGCTTGTGTGTGTAGAACAGCCCCGCGAGGCCCATCACAAAGCTAACAGCACAGACGCCAGTCTATTTTTACCATTGTAAGATCTCCCTGTGAATTTTACAACCCCATCAAGAAATTTTGTCCACCTATTAGGCCCCCAAGCACATCAGCAGCTAGAGACAGAGCCCAGTGTCCCATATCCTGTTACACAGGCTTCAAAGACAAGTGTGATACACCACTTTATCAACCTTTTAAGTGCATTAATGACACGACACATACAAGGACTCCGTGTAAGCATTTCTGTAACTTTATTGACTAGCTTTATTGCACACACTTATTGAAGCCTCCATTATTTTACCCACTCAAGGTTTCCATAATTATTTTAAATGCAGGTTAAAGATAACTTTCATTCCCATGACTTATTTTCCCCCCCCTTTTTGAATTTTAAGGTTCCGAATCACCCAAGAAAGACATAATCCCTGAATTCATACGTGTAGACCATGCGGCATTCAGAGAGCAAGCCAGTGGGTGCTCTGCAAGCATACTGATACTTTGCACAGAGAGAGACATCATAGGTCATTAACTTTAAACCTCAGTGGTCACTGAATTAAATATGTGAGACTGCAGTTTTAGCTCAATCATCGTTTATTTTGTTGACCTGATGAGAAAGCCAGACCGCCTAAAAATCAAGCCTTCTTCTTCACTTCATTCTCTTCCTTTCCTGCTGCTTCCTTCTCTTCCTTCTCCTCCTCACCAGCTTCCTCAGCAGTTTCCTGAGACTCCTCTCCTTCTTCAGCTCCTGTTTCTTCCCCTTCTCCTTCCTCTTCCTCACCCTCTTTGGCTTCTTCAGATTCTTCCTTAGCACCTTTGAAAGGCAAAAAGAAACACTTCACATCTGTGTACGGTTCCTAATCCCCGTTTAACAGGAGCCAGTGTACCTGCATCCTTCACACCCACACACCTGGATGGCAGCAAGCTAAACGCGATGGGATAGGCACCGACCTTGCATGAAAGCAGGGACATTTATCCAGGACTTGCAAGGGAGACCGACAAAACTACACAACCAACTTCTCCTACATTTCAGAGGGAGTGAAACACTTTTTAGGTCTTTTCAAAATTACGCCCTTGAAAAATAGTAATTGATGGCAGACTCGCTGCTTTAAGCCTTATCGTCCAAAGGCTTCAGTTCAAAAAGGAATCTTGCCACTACTCTCCAATTGGCTCTTCAGCTATTATTTCCTTATAATTAATCTTTACACTAACAAACTCCTAGAGTAGTTCAATGGTAACCAATGCATTTCAGATATGTTTAGGTTAAATCCTTCAGAGATATGAAGCTGGGCAACGCAACTCTGCATAACATTCTTTTTACGTTTTCTTTAAAATGTGAATTTGGTAAATAAGCATGGGGCAGCAAGGAAGTGGCAGATCCTTTGGCTGAACAAGAAAACTACCTAGACCTCAAGCAACAGCTGTTGCTATCCACTGACCCCAACAGTCACATCCTCAGGCATCAGCTGATGTTCCCATTATCACAGGCTACTCTCTGGGAATTAGTATTTAGCTCAATGTCAGGACGTTCTTGCTCCTTCTTTTTGAGAATGTCTGCAAGAGCTAAGTACTGTTTGCTGCCGTAAGAATATAGCATTGCACACTGTTAAAGTGTTCTCCTTGTTTTTGAGAACTTGAATGAAAAAACACCCAGTGATTTCCAAGGGAGTATGATCAGTCCTATAATCTGCCTGATATTGAATATTTATCTTCCATTCAGTATTCAGTCTTTCCTGTTTAAATGCTGTAGGCTTAATACCACGACTAAACTTTGCTCATGTGAGCAACGAGAGAGGTCTAATCATTGGTCATCAGGATTTCTGGGTTTTACCACATATGAGCAGGGTGAAGCATGAAAGAGGGATTTGAAAGTAACTATAAATTACCTTCCTCCTCCTCTTCAGCTTCTTCACCTCCCGCTTCTTCCTCACCTTCCTCCTTCTCTTCCTCCTCACCTTCTTCTGCAGGGGCCGATTTGGCTTCTCCCGCTTTAGCAGCCTCAATTGTTTCCTCTATTTCAATCTGTTCTTCCTGGACATGACTGGAGTAGTACGCGGGGAAGGAACGGGTTGTCATCAAGTAGGAGCTGGACTGGAGACCACTGTAGGCAGACCTGCCAAAAGTCGGGGCAGTCTGGGTGTAGCCACTGGTGATGCTTCCGACACTAGTGAAACTGAGTCTGGTCTCTTCACCTTCCAGTAGCTTCCTAGCAGAAAACAGCAAATAGAAACGACTTAGTTATGCTGCAGCAGTATTCAGCAGATTCAGCTATGGACCAAGACACTATGATGCTTTGAGCAGCACAGGCCCTAGACACTGCATACTCAGGAGTGCAGCAACTGGCCTGTAATGAATAACTATGTGGCAGTGCTACCCTATCTTCCTGGAATGATTTAAACGTTTCAGAGGTGTGCATTACTGGTGAATTAATACTTTTCCTTGTTAAAAGAAGTAATGGGGGGGAAATACCTCTAGGATTAGGTCCTGATAGCAGGGGAAGTTAGAGGTGTATTTCGGTAGCCTGTAGGGTTGCAGAGAATGATGCAGGTGTAACAGTTTGATGTTATGTTTAGGTATCGGACACTTTCTCAGTATTCCCCCTTGTGGCATTCACAGAAACTCTGCTTTAGCATTTGCAATTTCTAACTGTATCTGGGACCAAACGTTAAAACAGCTGTTTAGCGACAATTCTGCCGTAAAATATCTGCTTTGCAGGAGACTGCTTCTGTGAGTCAGAAACAAAGCCCATTCTTAAAAGCATGTAAGGGATTTCCAATTTTGAGAACACAGCCATCTGTATTAAGAAGTTCCACTGATACAAAATCTCTTCACTGTAAGTACGGAACAGCTATTTTTATCTGTAAAGATGGAGAACTGAGATCATATATTGCTGAAGAGTTCTGTATGCATATACATACATACTATTATGTTTTTTTAAGTTTGCTACACCTTGAAGATTTTGCTTAAAGCAAGTGTTTCAGCTCAGAAGCACTGCTTCTTCCAATAAAAAGATAATGGAGAACAGCCGATTCAACTCTTGACATCTACCTACGAAAATTTCAGCTGGAGGAATCATAAATAAATTATCTTGGACATATGAAGGGGAACACGGTCTGAGTTCTGACATATTTAAGTTTCTCTTTTCCTCGCCCCCGCCATACCTATATGCTGCAATTTCGATGTCCAGGGCCATTTTCACATTGAGCAGATCTTGATATTCCTTCAAGTACCGAGCCATTTCGCTCTTCGTGGTTCGCAGCTCGTTCTCCAATTTGTTGATTGTATCCTGTTGGACGTAACAATATTGACAGCGTAAAATTCTTAGGTCTCCCATGTGTAGCGGGAATATCTTTCAAGGAATTTCTCCAACCCTATTAGTTTAATCTTGCCCTAGACGACTGCAGAGACAAACTGCTCCAACTCCCTCCTTAGACACAAAGGCACCGCTGACCAAATCCCACCTGCCCTGGCAGGGTTTCCCCACTCCTACATCTACACCTTATTACTCCATCCCTACGTCATGTCAAGAGCCGGATTTTCTCCTATCCAAGGACTAAAGCATGCGTGAAACGTGCGTATCGCTGCATTCTGGCTTGAGCCTCTACATGCTTTTTCTAGTTCCGGCTTAAGGCTTTTTAAAAAATTACATAGTTAAGGCTTTACCAATACATAGATAAGTGACAGATCACACTCTGTGGCATTTTGCACCACGACCGCGCACTACCTCCTAGTTCTGATGTGTCGCACAGCTGCAGCACCCATGTGTGAGCCACAAGTGATGCCCCCGTCCCCTGGCTGCCCCCCCCCCAATCCCGGCCCCCCCACCTGCAGGGCGGAGATGTCGGCGCTCTGCTTCTCTTCCAGCTCCTGCAGCTGCTTCTCCAGCGCCTCGTTCATGCCGCGGGTGGCCTCGATCTCCAGCGTCTTGGCCTTGAGCAGGCGGCGGCTCTCGGAGACCTCGTCCTTGGCGGCGCGGACGGCGTCCGTGTTCTTGGCAGCGCTCTCGCTGAGCACGGTGAAGCGGCTGCGGAACCACTCCTCGGCGTTCTGCATGTTGCGGGCCGCCAGCTTCTCGTACTGGGCGCGGATGTCGCGCAGGGCGGCGGAGAGGTCGGGCTTGGCCGACACGTCCATCTCCACGGAGAGATGCGCGTACTGGATCTGCGCCTGCAGCTCGGCCAGCTCCTCCTCGTGCACCTTCTTGAGGAAGGCCAGCTCGTCCAGCAGGCTGTCCACCCGCTTCTCCAGCTCCGCCCGCGCCAGCGCCGCCTCGTCCGCGCCCTTGCGCACCTCCAGCAGCCGCGCCTCCGCGTCCTCCCGGCTCAGCACCTCCTCCTCGTAGCGCGCCTGCAGCCCCCGCAGCGTCTCCTCCAGGCTCTCCCGCTCGCCCTGCAGCGCCTGCTTCTCGCTCGTCGCCTCCTCGGCGGCCAGGCGCAGCTCGCGGATCTCCTGCTCGTAGAGGGCGCGGAAGCGGGAGGGCTCGGCGTGCTTCTGCCGCAGCACCAGCAGCTCGGCCTCCAGCACCTTGTTCTGCTGCTCCAGCTCGTGCACGCGCTCGATGAAGCAGGCGAAGCGGTCGTTGAGGTCCTGCAGCTGCGCGCGCTCCTGGCTGCGGATGGACTTGAGGTCGTTGCTGATGGCCGCTACCTGGCTCAGGTCAAGGCTGTCCACCGAGTGCAGCAGGGAGCCCGAGGCGCTGGAGGTGGCGTAGCTGCGCCGCACCGACACCGAGGAGACGGGCGCCGAGAGGCTGGAGTACGCCGAGCGCGCCGAGCTGTAGCCGCCGCCGCTGCGCATCGCCGAGACGTGCAGCCGCGGGCTCTCAGCATACCGCCGCTTATAGGAGGGGAAGAACGGGTCGTAGCCGTACGCACTCATGGCTGCGGGTAGGGGGCTGCTAGCGCCTACTCTGCAGAACGCGGCTGCCCGACCGCCCCTATTTATCGGCGGGGAGGGCGGGCACGCGCAGCCGCCGGGCGGGGCCGGGGCGGGGCGGGAGCGCGCTGAGGTACGGCCCGCTCCGCGCCTCGCGTTGGCTCCGCGCCTTTGCGCGGGCTCGGCTACGCTCTGCTCCCTGCCTCGGCGCGGGCTCGGCTCGGCTTGGCTCGGCTGCGCTCTGCTCTGCTCCGCTCCCTCCGAGCGGCGTCTGGCAGGGCCTTCTAGGGCCCGTCTTGGGGCCGCCTCACGTCGTCTCCCTCAGGCCCGGCGCCCTCCCTCAGGCCCAGCTGCTGCCCCCCAACCTTCGGGGCGCATGTAACACCCCTCTTCCCTCGCCCTATGCTTCCCACGTCCTGATAGGAGCCCTGGGGAGGCTGTTGGAAGCCCCATGTCGTGGGCAGAGCCTTGGGGAGGCCCAGTGCCTCAGGCTGGGGTGCACACAACCCTCACTGCCCCTCAATCCCCCCCAGACCGTGTGCAGAAATAGCAACATTTTCCTTCTTTAATTTGCAGTTTTTGCAAGGTGTGTATGCTCTTCAAGTTCCTGCTGTCCTCTCCGTGTCCTTTGTGCGAGTGGTTCCTAGTAACCAGGTAATTACATGAATGAAGAAGCAAATGGAGGACGTGGTTCGCACGCTAGCAGAATACGTTAGCATCTAGTTACCTAGCTTTGCTTCCTCTGTTCCTTGAGATTCTCTTAAAGGCAAGCCTGTCTGAGACTTGGACCGTAGGGAGTGAACATTTATCCTTAATCGGGCTAATACAGAGACTAAAACTGGACAGCTGCATTGCAGCTACCTCTGACCCACATTATTAGCCACTGGTTGATTAAAACAAAACAGTATTTATGCAGTAGAAGTAAGCTAGGAATATATTGAGCACAGACTTCATTGGATGTTGGAAAAAGCAATGGTAATTTGTCTCTCTGAGTCAGAAGGGTAAATTTATTACAAAACATGCAAAGTTTCCTTCAGGAAGGAATAAACGTAGACGCAGGTTGGGGGACATTTATTAGAGAGAGGCACCACAAAAATGCTTCGTTGCTCCCTAAAGAAAGGGAAAAGACTTAGTAATACACATAAATTAACCTGTATTCCTGTCACTAATTGCCATGGTACTTAAGTATTTCTGGCACAAAGATAAATTTACTTAATGCTAATCGTCTACTAAAGGTAGAGCAGGCTTGATTTAGTCATGTTTTCCTACTATTTCTGTTGATCTCACAGAACATTACCCGTTGTGTGGTATAATTTCCATAGGTTTCAGAGTACTAGAATATGAGGGATATTAAGCTTTGAAGGGCAATGGCCTCTCAGAGGCACGAAGCTGCAGTCTCTTTTCATCTGAGCTCATGCTAGATGGAATGAACTGCACTAAGAGCTAGTAAAGGCTTATGTGCCCCTATATCACAGTACAGCTGATGAGAAATTTTATTTTGCAAATCTAAAGTGTCCCCATGAAGATCAATGGAATTGCTCTCAATTTACAAGCACCGCAAGTGAGGCTTCTACTCAAAATTTTATTCAAAATTTGTGATTTATATTTCAGTAGGAGTTGCATTCATGCATGTTAGAACAGCTATCCATTATTCAGGCATTGAATATGCGAAGTACAGCAGCATAGGTGTAGTTTTATGTGCTAATAAATTTTAGCTTTAACAGAGATTGGTTTTGACTTTTGCCCAAAAGAGGTAGCTTGTGTAGCTTGCAGAGCGCCCAGGGAAGAAATGAGCAATATAGACATTACAGCAGATGGAGAGATGCACAGCAGGCTTGGTCAGAGATTCAGTGAGCTTCTAAACGCAAAATGTTATGGGATACTCAACTAATGCGAACTGGCGTACCTTGTTTCGTGCCAATGGATTTATGCTAATCTCCCCTACGTTCAATTTGAGCGCAAGATTTAATTATTAATGGTATCAGTCATTATGCCATGGATTAATAAAGGAATATATCTCAGCTTTTAAAATAACTCCCCTTCGTATCCCAGGAAAATAAGCTTTGTAATTGTAGGCTGTTAATATTCTTTCTTATATTTTTTTTTTAGAGAGGGGAAAATGAGTGGAAAACCTCATCTTGTCTGCCAGCGTTGTGTGCCAGGAAGATGGGAAAGTGTGTCTGCAGACAGCCCTGCAGTGTTGGAGTTTCAGTGTGACTCAGAGGTAAAGTTGAAGCTTTGTTACTCGAAGGAAAAGAAAGCTGCTACTGAAGGCATCCTACTTCAGAAACTTGTATTTCCAGGTACAGGGTAGTGCTGACTCTGATTTCCCCATTCCCTTTGTCTCCCTTTTGTTGCTTTTTGCCAGAGTGCAGAGTATAATTTAGCCCCTTGGTATATTATTGTCAGAAAAATCATTGAAGTAGTAGTGAACAGAGGAACAGGGTAAGCCTGGCTTCCAACTAGAATGAAATGGTCTCTGTCATTTGTCCCATCTTTGTTTAAGACTGCATTGAAAAAAGCAGGCAGGCAATCACCGGAGATGAGCTGAGTCACTCAGCAGCTTCGCGTTGTACGTCCCTTTCCATCTGCTGAAGCTAAAGCTGCTCCCTTGCTGGTTTAGTTAGGTGTGACTCTCATGAGTTCATCTAACAAGCTTTCAGCAGAAGAATCCCAAGACCAGGTTCACCCCTTGAAAACCTCCCCTAGGTTGGCTGACCTAAATAATGCAAATTAATAATGATGAATGATACAGAAATAACAGTAGTGGTGTGATAAAATGGCAGCTGTGCAGTCACAGGCTACTGCTGCATAAGCAAAAGCAAGCAACGCCATGACAATACATTCCTGTTTGTACATTTTCCTGCATACTATGTAACTAACGTGCACTCAGCCTAGGAATGGCATTTCCTCAAGGAAGAGTTTAGGTCTCAGCCCTGCGCTAGGGCCTCACTGAGCACCAAGGAGGTACTTGAATGCAACCAGATTCAGTGAAAATTCCCCTATGCTGCAAAACATTTGGGCATTGAAGACTAGTGGGGTTTGCCATTTGTTTTTTTTTTTTTACTCACAGAACAGTTTTCTCAGCAGAAAGCGTGACAGGTATGTTTGGGGTTGAGGTGGATGGCAGAATCAAGTCTGCGTTGTCTGCTCCCGGTCTTACTTCAGAAGCATAGAAAGAGCTGTACCTGCTTAGTTTGAACTTGCACAGAAACCGAGCAGTCCTAAGTCAGAAAAACAAAAGTGTTGTTTGTACTTGTTTGGGGTTTTTTTTTGTTGTCTCTACTCCACAAAGGCACAGCTCTGAGCGAGTGGGGAATCAGGCACTCCCACTGTTGAAAATGTCACCTAGCTCTGATGTGTTGTGCAACATCAAATTTTTTTATACAATATATAAAATGGGATGGTAAGAGCTGATCTATGCATGGTACCTAGACTCACGCAACAGGCAGCTCAGAGGTACTACACATAGTAAAGTATGATTAAGCAATTTCCTTTCCCAGTGTTTTGCAAGGGTTAAAAAATTTACTGCAAATTCAAAAATCAACATACTGGCATTCAGTGGTGCCATGTTTTATGGATTGATTGACTTTTATTGGTAAGATTGATCAGAGCAGTTCTGAAGGAGAAAGGGGAGAGCTGGAACAAGGCCATGGTAGCAGTCAACGCTTTGTGCCGGTATTTAGTGCTATGGGAATGCAGTAAAGCATTCCTACGGCCAAGCTGTCCCTGTAGGTCTGTTTATTGATCTTACCACAGAGAGGTGTGTTGCAAAAACTGAAAAAGAGAATTTTCATCGAAGCCCCCGGGAACTACATCTGAGAAAAGTCTGCTTCACGATTTTGGAGTTGCCCTACAATGCTTTCTGTGCTGATAGCTACTTCTTTTTTTAAAACTCCTAGGGGTGTGTGCCAGAATTTCTGCATATCTCTAGGCTCTTTTTAAGTTTTGGCCCTATGCTGAACACACTTGAAAATTGCTGCTGTATGTTACTAATACTTTGGGTCTCACGGGAATATTTTGAAAGTCACGAGCAGGAGTGATAGGTCTTGTCCTCCCTCCCTTGTACTGAAGTTAGGAACCCAGATCTTATGTATAAGTCTAAAACTAAATGAAGATCTCTGAATGAGTTGAATTGAAATGAGCAAATGAAAATACTATGGTCTACTTAGATGCTGTTAATCCTGCTGCATTTTTCTGTTATGAATTGGAATGAATCTTACATTTTAGGAAGTCTGCTTCCTATATTCCAAACAGCCCTTTGAATCTGAGACAACACTCACATGACTTGTCAAAGCCCATGTAGAATTTTGTCTGCAAGGACTGAAATACAGTATCTGGAAGACACAGAAGAAATGCTAATAAGTATTTAATTTATTTTTTTTAACAGCTATTTGCTTTGTTTGTGCCATATATAGCAACTGCCTGAGCAGTTTGCTTTATTTTATTATCTCTTATACCAATTCTGTTTTGCTGTGCACAGCAACGTTAATTTGCTCACTTTGAGTTTGTTCTGTCTCTTGATTACAAGAGCTAGAGGAAACAGCAAGCCACTTCTTTCATCTGAGCTCTATCAATGAATGCTTAATTAGAAGATTCATTAGCTTTGTTTACTCTTTGGATCAGCACTCCAAACTAGGTCACAAATTCTGATGGCAGATTCCTCCTTGCAGTGTCAAGGGTTAGTTCTGAACTCACAGAACGAGTTAAATAGATGCTCTGCTTTTGTTTGACTCCAGCAATTACACATAAACAAAAAGGGTCCTGGATAAATGAGATAAACCTTGCCAGCGGCAGAGCAATGTACATGGTTTGAAAAAGGCCACTCAGCCCTTTTTGAAAGAGATCGTTTACTCAATTGCAGACTCTTGTTGCTTTGAATGGGTCTTCTGCCAACGTGGAAGTAAAGGGTTAGACTCAAGAGTCCGAGGGCCACGTCAGAAGCTTGTTCGAAGTTGGCACTGGGCTGTAGGCTTCCCTAAAGTCCTGCCACTTAGGGCTACCTGATGATGTGAGCTGTGTCTTTTCCTTTTGTCTCCTTGTGAGTGATCTTACCTGTCTTAAAGCTGTCACCTGAGAAGTGGTATTTTATGATTCCATAAAAGACGAAAAAATAGTTGTGACAGTTCACAGCAGAATCAGCTTCTGATGAATTGCAACAGACATTCCTTTTTTTCCCCCCTCGAATGATTTGGTGAGTTATAGGAGGCTATTTGTTAGTATTAACTCATCGATCTTAATGATTGTAACATCCAGTTTACGCTGGATTGTGCAAGATTGGAATCAATCAGATCTTGCAGTACGTCATAGAACAACTGATAAGGCCTATCATGTAGGTATCCCATAGCAGTAAGAAGAAAGCGAGAGAATCAATGTCTGTCTTTTTACCTTGCTGGCGTTTGTAACTTTTAGCATGTTTGGGGTTTTTTTTCCCCTTCCAGTGGCTTATCTAAGTCTCTCATATTTTTTATTTTTGTCTGGGAAACCTTTTTTACCACATTAAAATGTTCGTCACAATGAAGTTGTAATAGTTCAGTCTTCGGTGTTTCTGAATTACTGTTCTTACCTGATTCTTTCTCCAAGTAATATTAAATTGAAGCGAATGGAGTTGTCTGAGCTGACTGAAAGCAGAGTGCTCTGCCTGTATATACCTGGTACTACACACCAAGCATAATGATTCAAATGAGATTCTCGCATATCTCTAAATGCCCAATTCTAATTTAATTCCAATGGAATTTGGACACAAAACGCCTTTAAACTCATTTGAAAAATTACAGCTTGTTACAATTGTTTTTGCATAAAAAGATGAGTACTTTTACGTGCCTCATGTCACGCATGTGTCTTTGTCTGTAGAGGCAGCTGAATATGTATGCCTACAAATTCTCGTTTCCCTGTACCATTATATGGTGGTGTTTTCTCCTTACGGTCTGTACTCAACGCATGTTAAGCAATGGACTCGGTTAAAGACCTGAGACATTCTCATCAGTACAGTGAACTACCTGAACATTAAGGAACAAAGACAAAGTGAACCCTAAGCCTTGGTATGCCCCAAAGAGTTGCTCTGGGCGGCCATCTGTATGACTACTGCAAAGTTTTAAATGCTCTGTGAAAATAATTATGTGTACATAGTTTGATTTGAGGGATGTTTGCTGTAAGAACATGTACTTGAGCAATTGTAGATGATAATAATAGGAGAGATTTAATATACCTCCTAATTTTGAAGTTGAATACTTGTCAGCAGCAATATCCAGAGGCAAGTAGTGTGGATGTTTCCCTGTTTTCCCATTTCTGCTGACCACAGAAACTTCAGCACCAGCTGGAGTTAGTTCTGTTGTGATACAGGGAGTAGAAGAGACGAGACCACATTTACAATACAGTTGAGAGCGTATGAAAGGCTCATAATGTAGTCAGAGACTCTATTCCCTTCCAAAAACTTTCCAGTATGAATGACAATAAAGATAAAATGTGGGTCAAAACCAGTATTTATTTGTGGAACCCATGCAGAATTAAAAGGCAGAGAGGTCTTTTATCTGTGGTCTGCAGGCAACTTCGGCATAGTCAGAATTCCTGATTACGGGGATGTGTTTCTTCCTTTGATCACAGAATCTGGATGAACAATTGAGGAATACTTTCCTTGTAACCCAGTTATTCTTTAAACCTTTGAGAGATTTTTCTCCCTGCGGAGAAATGCAGCAATCAAATTTGTGGGGTGTACACAGAGCCACCTCTACATTTTAGTATGTGTATAATCTTCACCCATGCACATATGCAAACATTTCTTAGCAAGATATAAGCATCACATTATTTAAGTCTGGCATGTAGAGCTGACCATGAAACACAGAAGGAAAATGAGCAATAAAACTGTCTTGACTGTTGTACTGCAGTGTGTTGACTGGTTAAGTTTCACAGCAGTGAGCTGAACTTGCTCAGCTCTGCAGTATATGAATAAAATTTACTAAACTTCTGCAGCCAGCGTGCCTGATTTCCTACATCAGATCTTGCATGCATCAGGTTCTTGGTACTGCATTTGGTTATTAAGGATGATAGTCAAGGATTTATGCATATGTGGCATAGAATATGAAATGCAGCCCATTGCTCTGGTTTTACGCTAATGTAATTGAAACATTTGCAGAGGTCTTCAGGGGTTTATTCTCTGGCGTTACTCCTCCTAGAGAGAAAATGGCTTTGCACCACTCTAACTCATAGATTAAATTGTAAATTATATGGCCTGATTGAGAGGCTCTCATGGCATGTGTTAGCTGTGAAAATTCAAGTATTTTCTTGATACTACTACTAAGGGCAGATGAGGAGTTGCTTTTTTTTAATCTGTGCATTTTTTTTCAGGAAAATGTGAATTTTTCTCTTCCATTAAAACTGTCGGGGAGCGAAGAGGGAATTGTTCAAAACTGTAACCCTGAAATTTTGAGTCATAGGCAGATCTTGTGGTCTTTCATCGCTAAGTAATAAACAGATTTAATTTTTCAGGGTTTGGAGTTCTGACAAGCTCCCAGGCTTTTTTCTTATGTTACTCCATCTGAACAGCTATAATGTTATGTGACAGCCATTGCCTTCTATGATTATGAAGCCTAAAATATAGTTAGTCCCATAGTGTGGGAGAATCAACTCAGCCTGGGAATAGTCTCTGTTTCGCTGTTAGTAGGGAGAACATGATACGCGTTTCAGTGAGCCCTGTGCGGGTACTAACTAAGCAATGCCTTCTGCCTTTGGGCATTCCATGATCCTCACAACAGAAGCTGAGGCTTGGTTAGATCAGGATCAGGATACTCTTTTAAAATTTATACTATTCTGATGATAAGCTCTTAGCCCTTTCTGTGACTATTGGTAAATGGTGAGCTAAATTTAGCTGTTCCAGACCTTTTGTTTGTATCTTCTAAGCATTTGCAAAATGTTTACATGAATTAATGTTTACTAATTCTTTTCAGTTGGCTTAATCATCATAATAGTATTTTTCTTGTTTGTTAAACATACATTCATTAACTCTTTCCACAGTCTTAGCCTCTGTCTAATCCTACTCCCAGGGTGTGTTTCCTCTATGCTTAATTGATGCCCATAGGAGTTCGATGCCTATGTTCTTTTGGAGATCTGGACCTTAAGGACTTCCAGTTTTAGTATTTTCAGCACTTGCATTGTCACTGTCTTAGACCCTTTAAAAGCCCCCAGGTTAGTAAAAACTTGCAGCATGAATTTGGCTTTTGTGTAAGAGGAATGGGTTATTGAAATAACTTCAGAAGCACTAAGCATCTGTAACTCACCAGTCTCAGTCTGTTTATTTGGCGTTGGAAAAGCTACTCAGTCATTTGTTTTAGTTACTCCAGTGTCTCAAAGGGATGTTGTGGCTGTTGAGCAGATGCTTCTAAGTGTTACCTTCTAAGTGATTGTTTGCTTCCTGTCTGACAGCAGAAATGGTGACATGTGCAGGTACGCTGGCCCCGGTAATTAACTAACAGGGGTGTGGGAGCTTAACCTAGCTGGTCCCTTGCAAGTGGGAGGAAATGCCTGCAGCAGCTGAAAGGAGTGCAGTTTCTAGGCCTCCACTGTAAAAAAAGAGATAAATCTTCAAGGGTCTGCTGATTCACAAACACTGCCATCAGAACTGACTAGAAATGGTATTAACTTTGCTTTTCAAGGAGAATAACCTGGCGATTTATTATGAGGTAGGATAGAGCACTTGAGATGGTGCTGTAGAAAATAGCCCTGAGTAGACAGGGGATTAGGAAAGATGAGGTAGCCAGATACAGCCTTTTATCTCTCATTTTTCTGCTTCTGTTGATGCAATCCATAAGAGGATGTTTGTGAAGCTATAATAAGCATATTTCAAATACTAAAGCCAAACATGAGAGGTCATGTTTCACCTTTCAGTACAGCGGTCTGCTATACTGCAGAATAATACAGCTGAGCAGCAGTGTGAAAGCTGCTTGTTTGCAGTGAAGAGTTTTATGGGTCAATTCTCACTGCCGCTTGGTTGCAGCTGCGATGACCTTTGGGAAAGCTGAGAGAGCTCTCTGACCTACAGAACATCAGTATAATGGTTGTATGTCCTTGAACAACACTCTGGTATATGGGTATTGAAATAATAAAATAGGTGGGAACAAGAAATGACCAGAAGACAAGAGGTTCTCAAGTAGGTAATTAACTAAACCATCAAAGCAGGAGTTTTTTGTGCCAGTTTGAGTTGCTACACTTACATCAGTTCATGCATTATAAATCCTACCAGATGATCTCTTCCAGTTCCATGCTTTGAACTGGAATTTGTGGAAATTTTCAATTGGTTAAAGATAAAACCACAGGATGAACCACTGTTAACGTCTTTGTGTTATTGCACCACTTCCGCATCATTAAGGAGAGTATCACATCTTTCAGTGGCACCTCAGAAAAGGTATGAGTAGTTTATGTGCTGTCACTACATTTAGAGGAATAATCCCGTGTGCATACATTTTTGTTGTATTGTTGGGAAATGATTCCTTCATGTTCAAGGACTAAAAAGCCCTTTCATATCATGAGAAAAACAGATCTAAGCACAGTCCATAGACACAGACCAAAAATGGTTGTAACCAGATTTAAGGAAGTCCTTGTGCTTTGTGTCATCCTGGGCAAGTCAGGGACGACTCCTGAAATGCATTTGCAGCTCCTTTGCTCTGGAAAGCAACAGAGGCTGAGTCTTCAGTGCCTCGGATTTCTAGCTAACGTTTTTCCCTTCCAGCTTTTGCTTGCCTAATTACATTGCAAGTGCTTAAGAGCAGTCTCTCTCTGAATTTACGGACATACAGTATCTAGCAGGCTGTTGGAGCTCTACACTGTGTGGCAATATCAGTAAGACTAAAGCATAGAAGTAGCACTTCTTTATCAGTTAAAACAGTGGTTTGTCATCGTAAGGAGGAATATGCTTTAAAAGATTTCAGTGAGCATATTTGTACAAAAGCTCTAAGATGTGCTTTTGAAGTATTGGGAAAAAGATTTCAAGATAACTTTTTATGATCTCAGGAAAAGATACCTATTTTGTGTGTTATACCCATTGCACACTCAATGTGGAAAGCAGTTTCATTAATTCCTTTTGGTGTTTTTGTTTGCTTTGAGAGTGGCTACATGCAGCTTGTTTTTAATCTTCCGTTTTCTTTTGCGTGTGTACATGAAGATAGCAAAGAGAAAATTGTCGCATCATCCGCAGCATATGGGGACACGTGTAACTTTCTGTAAGGCTGGGGTGCTCCTTCTGTTCTATTGATTCAAGTGACTTGTGAGCATGGCAGTGCTCGTTTCCACTAATCTGAGCAAAGGAGAAGTGGCACAAGCTGGGTTGTTCCAGTAACTAATATGATCTTTAAATCTGGTAACACCTGAAGTTTGGGTTAAGATCAGTAAGTCTGGAAATCAGATGTTCAGAAAACTGATTAGAAGCTATGAGTCTGCAGATTTTGCTGAAGACAGAGAAGCCGTTCTGTCAGCTTGCAGCCCTGGAAACAGCTGCTCCTGCAGCACTGCACAGCCAGTGGGAAGCAAATGCCTTTATTTGTAGGCACAGCACAGTCAGAGAGAGGTGAAGGTAAATTTTTGGACTGTTTCCTCAAGGTGCATATGTGTGGGATAGCTGAGGGGGAGGAAGGAGAAAGGGAGGAGTTATTTCCTATAGTAATGCAGCCTGATGAATAAGACAGGGGGCAGCTACTGAGTTCATTGCTCCCCGAGGTTTGATGCTGCTGTGTTCAGAGGGGAAAAAAACCCCACAAACGCATTGCAGATTTCATTTAGGCTGGCCAAGCCTGTACAACTGCTTCTAGGGCTTGCCTTGAGGGGCAGAGTTACTATCCATACAATCTGACCTAAATCATTCCTTCAGGAGGATTTCCGTGCTTCAGAGCAGCCTGCAGTGGACTGCGAAGTGTTGGGCACAGTGGGAAAGCAGAAGGCAGCAGGAGGGGTTAATTCTGGCTTTGCAGTGGGTTGGTGCTCCCTGTACTCCTCCAGCGCCTCCTGCTGGGTATTTGCCCCATAGAGCTGCAAGGTAGGGGGTGGGGGGCAGAAACTTTTTTTTTCTGGACTTCTCAGGAAAGGAGGTGGAAACTGCCAGCATGAGGTCTAGTGAGGTCCTAGGACTGGTGTCTCAGGGATAGCAACAGAGGCAAGCGCAGCCCAAGGGAGAAACTTCACTGACGTTTTCTCTGTGCATCCTTAGGGAGGGATGGAACCTGGCAAGGGGGGATTTGACCTTTTGCAAGTGGAAAAGAAGGGAGCAAACTCTCCTCATCAGCCCTTGGCAGTGTCCTCTGCGGGGATGTGATGGTAGGACCCTGCGCTGCGTTCCCTGTAGTGGGAATTTATGGATTGATAGAGGCTTGCTAGAAGCTGAGAGGGGAAGGAAGGAGGAGAAGGGATTGTTTGACTAGCTGCTGTCAAGTGGAGCTTAGAGAAAGCATTACTCAGTCTGCCTCATCCCTCCTCCCTATGGAAAGCTGCTGCTTCTGCAGCAGGTCCAGTTTCTGGCAAAAGTTCAACACTGCACCAACTTTCACACAGAGAAGGGAGGGAGAGAGGAGGAGGAGGAGGAGGAGAGTCCCGCATAGAGGAGGAGCTACCATGTCCCAGGCTCCCTTTGGCCAGAAGCCCAACTGCTGTAAGCGAGAAAAGAATCCGAAAGAGCAAGTCTCCCCTTTCCCATTCAGCAGCAATGTCTGCTTCGCCCTGTTTTTCATAAAATTAGCAAGATTTCAGTGGCCTTATCACCTCCAGACCTCACTCCGAGAGGTAATGTTTGTGGCTTTTACTACATAAAACTGTCCCCAAAGTAGCGAAAAATGATGCAACAAAATGGGGTGATTGGGGTATCCATAGGATCAGAACAATTTTCTCCCAGGGAAGGGTTTTTTTCCCCTAAGTGTTTTGAGAGGAGGGGGACAAGTAAAATTTGGTGGGGAGGAGGCAGAGAAAAAAGTCTGTTTACCGCACCCGAAAAAATCAACAACGCACAAGAGGAAGGTGTTAAGTAAAGAATAGAAAGGTAGGATGGAAGCAGGTAGGAAATAAAGACAAACCTAGCAGAGCATGAGAAAACGGCCTCCCTCGCTTCCCTACAGCCCTTGCCAAGCACTAGCTTGCCCGGCAGTGTTTGTGGACAGCGAACAGTTCTCCCCACAGGAACTGGGCCCACTTCTGCAGCGAGGAGAGCCCAGTTGCCCACTGGTCAGCATGAGGGGATCAGGTTGTCTGCCTGCCCTCGCACACTGAGCAGCTCTTGGGTGACTGTCAAAACAAAGCACGAGATTCCTCTCCCACGTGCACCTTCGTATGTATGTCCTGTAGCAGAGCAGCTTCAGTTGTGTGGGTCTGGGCATACAGTACTATTTGGCCCTTTTTTTTTCCCCCCTTTTCTGTCTTATGACAGTTATTAAAGTCAGTGGTACATAGCTGCGTGAGAATTAGATGGGGTGCAGGAAAGGAAGAGGAATCAGCTGCTCTGCTGCTCCCAGTGAGCTAGGAGGTGAGTATGGCAGGGTGGGAGTTAATAGCGTTTCTGCAGCTCCAGGGAGTGTGGGTGGTCTCTCTGGACTGCAGTGGGGAGATGGGAGTATGGCAGCTTTGCTGGTGCTCTCCCTGGAGCCAGGCCCTAGGGAATGGGCTCCGTGGGTGCTCTGGGAAGGCAATGGCTGTGGAGGGAGCTGTGGCTCTTGCAGTTATTCGCAGGGGGATTTTGGGGCAGGAGACCGGCTCTCTGTGGGAGAGGGTCTGGCATGGCTGCAGTCTCTCTCTTGTAGCTATTGCTTTTGGGGAAGGGCAGGCCTTGTGCTGGCAGCTGGGGAAGGGCGGTGGCTGCTGACATGCTCCCTTTTTGCCGCAGAAGGATGCTGAGTCACTCCTGCAGCACCTGCTCCTCCTTTTGAACTTCCCAGTCTTTCCTAGGCTCCTGCAGTGAAACTGCAGCTCAGATGGGAGGCAGCTCAGACTCCTTTTCCTCCAGCCTGACTTTTCTCTCTCTTGCTCTCTCATTTTTTTTCTCTTTCTAGGTCCCAAACAAAAGACGACATTACTTTAAAATAAAAATTTATCGCTGTAGCTGCCATAAGGTGATGCTGAATCTATTTCTCCTTTGGTAATGGATCTTCCTGTTCCTCTAGAGAGCAGCAATAATGTTTGATGAATACAGTGAATGCTGCAGCAATTTTCTTCTTTAAAGGAGCCCTCCTGGGCATTGAATCAGCAATGATTATCCATCGGGCAGACATTTCTTGGAAGAAGGACTGGGGCGGGGGAAGCATGATTTTTTTGTGTGTTTTGCTGGAATGGGCAGCAATAAAACACTCTGTACTGCTACTTTCCACTGCTCGCTGTACAAGCTATTCCTTTAGCCTCTTTTTCCTCAGGGATTGCTGCAGAACATCTCAGTGAAACTCTCAAAAATTGCCCAGCATGCAGCTTTGGGGAGGGTGCTCTGCAGGATAATGGGAAGGTGAAAAATGAATTTCAGTGCAGGACTGTGCTTGTTTCACAGAGGCAGGGGCTTGGGGCGAAACAGGTGCTGACTGAACACTGACAGCTGGCGTAGAAAAAACATCCATCAACGCGGCACTGTTTGTCCTTTCCAAACATAAGTGGCGGTTCATATCTGCAATACCAATAGGAATTTATTAAATGAAGGGTCCTGGGCTCCTGAAAATCAAAGTATTTGTTTGAGCAAGCTTTCATGTCAGTGGACAACGATTCATTACTTCATGTGTTACAGCTCTATATTATTATATTCTACAACCTTGCTTCCTTCGTATTATTACAAAGACATGTTAGCACTGCATGTTTTTTAAGTAGGTCATATCTCTTGTTCTAAAATCCTGTTGTCATTTGTTCAGAACTTCTATATTTAATATTAAAAAGAAAAAATAAAACCTGACTTTTGCTTTAGAAGCTGTTTTGCCTTCCCATATTTTAAAGCAGGATCTTGAAATTTAATAATGGTGGGCATTATTTTACAGTCATATCTTGTTTCATTATGATGAAGTCTTTTAATTGAGTGATCATGCATGTTTTTTTTCCAGAACACTTGTAGATTTATACAGTAAACTAAACTGTATGTGTGAATATATTTGTTTGTCCTCTTCCTGTAGCATTTAACCCCATACACTGTTTACGGCATGCAATCCAAATTCTGGAGGTAATACCTGTGGGTTTTACATGTTATTTTTCTTCATGGTGATCACACTGTAATTAATTCTGAAATGCATAAAATGGTGAAATATATACAAGAAAAAACATTTTAGCATTTAACAAATCATTGAAAGCCAGTTCTTCCTCCTCCAAGTTTTATAGCGAAGCAAGGCCAGTTGTGGTGAGTCCCACAATAAATCTGGCTCATTAGCTCCTCGTGGCCTGAAATCTAACTAGAGTCTTAAAAATAGCCACGAGACCAGCAGGGTACATTAGCTAGATGTGGAAAAATCCGTGCTGCTTCTAACTCTAGGATTTATTTGAGTTCAGTGGCCACTGCTAGCCACAAATCTAGATCTAGGCAGCCGTCCTTGGCACAGACCTGCTCCAAATCTCATTGAGCCCTAATCCTAACTTGTTTGGGAACATGACTTTCGGGGAGAACTTGCTAGAAGGATAAGAACTTGAAAACTTGTTTCTGAGCTCTGAAATCTTGGCTTCTAGGGAGCCGCTGGTCAGATGCAGGAAAAACCTTTCCCTTTTCTCATCCTGTGTTCCAGAATCTGCTCACATACTTGTTTCCTTTATCAAAGCTGTTTTTAGCTCAGCCATTCCTAGCTGCACATCTTTAGGGGTATGCAGGTGTTATGCAATGGATAAGTTATTTTTCTTGTAGAAAGACAAAAGGGTTAGAAAGGAGGCTTGGAATTAGGAAATCTTTTTTGTCAAGTCCTGTAATTTTTGTGAAGTTATTTTTATAGACAGAAGTATCTGTCTGTCAGCCTATAATATCAGTTAGATCAGGCTTCGAGATTTCATTTGAATAGCTTTAAGGGGATTACTCAAATTAATAAGGAGTGTGGGTAGGAAGACTGCCGGTCTTCCCTTCTCTATGATTCTCTGTCTTCCTCCCACACTTATCATCAACGTCTCTGAGCCTAGTAAACTGCTTTAGAACATTTGGAATTGATGCCTATGACTCTTCTCTGGTAGCGAATGGGCAGATCATTCCTAATGCACTTTGTGTAGCTACAAAATGAGTATTAAAGACGAGGCTCCTGAAATACAACAGTTTATCAAAGAAACAGAATTAAAGGACGGAGGAAAAAAAAATGGGGGAGAGGAAGCATCAAGGTTTTTCCAGTGATTTAATTTCAATGTGTGTTTCTGTATGTTTGATTGACTAATAATAGACTAAAACATTGGTTTATTCTAGAGCTTTTAATCTACAGATCTCAAGATGCATCACAAATACTAATCAGTTGGCTTCAAAGGAGATTCGGATTGTCCTACCTAAGTCTTAGTTAAAGAACATTTAAGTGGTACTGGCAATGTTTTCTAAAGATGGTCCTATTGCATTTGCTTATTATAAAGACCACGGTCACCTAATGGCTTTTTTTGAGTTGCTCCAAAATTACACCACTGCAAAGTGAAACCAAAAAGAGGACATTTTTGTTTGTGTCTTATGTTAATATATTTGATTATTGATTCTGGTTAAGAATCTGATCAGTGTCTTTCCAAATGGAAAATACTAGCTGTGTCTTTCCCGCAGTCTGTCAACATTCAAACTGATTATATGCAAAATGAAAACTCATTATTTCCCCAGGCTAGTATGCCAGATATATAAACCCATCCTATTAAAGGAGTAATTTACTTAACAAGGCACAAAATTGGCTTGCCATCCCATTAATAATTGGAATAAATATCTGCCATCTGAGCCCTTGCTGCAGCCACTAGTACAGATTGAGATTTGCGAGGTTTGGCCACACTTTGTGTTAAAAGTGCTCACATGTATGGACTAAACTGCTGTGTGGGCTGGGGAATTACAGATGGGTTCATCAAAATCCCTGAGCACGCCCAGTGCACTTGTGTGGCAAAACAGGCAGACGTGACAGGGGCTGAGCAGACGGTAGAACAGGCCATGTTTGTTCTAGCCTCTATCAGCCCAACACAGAAAAAGCTTTATATTATGTTGGGGTCTGAGGATTCTGTGTGCGTAACATCCTGTGTTGTGGAACAGTATGTATATGTTCAACTGTGTGGGGGACGTATGTACCCTTTAATGTCCTGACCTTCATGCTTTATGGGATCAGAGGTTTGAAAATGGGACTAGAATGTAGAAATTACAACTTTTCATTGCATGAATTTTTAATTTCAATAGTAAAAAGTAGCTTTGTTTTTCATAAATCACAAATCCATTATTACGGTCAGGAAGGAAAGAGAATACAAAATTTACCCACCCTAGCTCTTTATCAGGATAACCTTGCCTAGCTTATTATCATAAAATGTTTAGCACACAGACCTAAGTAACATTCAACCCATGTCTGGATTTCTCATGAGTTGCTTTACCCTGTGAAACACTTCTCCCCTGTCTTCCACCACTACAACCCACACACCAGAGACCCACTCTCCAGTAACTGTGTTTAAAAATTATCCACTGCATGTGTTTGGATCTGTCAGGTTTAATTACAGTGCTCCATCTGTATTAGATAATACAGAAGAGCAATTGAGAAGAGCCAGAGGGAAGCTAGGATTTAGATTGGATCCCAGATGTTTTGTGTGTGAAAGCATGGCGCAGGTTATCAGTTGGGGAGTTTATAAATGGGCATCAGGAGGCACTTGGTGCTTGAATGTAATTACTTCATTGGAAAGGAAGGAAGCATGAACTAACAATACGAAGTTCGGGGTCTGTCCATCAGCATGTTAGACAACATTAATTTCTTAACATCTAAGGGTATCTATAAGTTGTGGATATGACATTGTGTCTTACTACCTGCTGCCTTGCTCAGGGCTGAAATTTGAATCTGTGAGCTACAGAGCCAAAGATAACCAATGTAAGTAGTTCAAGGTAATGGACTTGGTCCCAAGGTTGGTGTTACTGAAGAGTTATTTCTGTTGATCAGGCGCTCACTGAACAGGCAATTTTACAAGTTTGAGTAGTGAGACCAAATCTTCGCTTGTCCTCCTCAGAAGATCCAAGTGTGAATAGTTGTTTTAGGAATAGCAGTAGTATTATATAGGGAAGCTTTCCAGACAGTAGTACTCACCTCACAGGGACATAAGCACCGCTGCTAGACCTTATGACCCAGATATGACAGGAGTCTGGCAGACACTTGTACGTTAGTTCTCCCAAAACCTGGGCATTCGTTTGGGCCTCTGGCTAAATCTTTCAATTGGCTATTGTCGTAGGAATACATAAATGCAAAGGCCAGAGACTCAGCATGATTGTTTTTGTTTCAGACAGATTGTCTTCTGATTCTTCAACTGTTGCCTTCCATGATGAGATCATTCCAACCAGTGTTTTTCAAGGCCTAGCACTTAACAAGTCACATCGCTGGACTAATACTATATCTAAGGAGAAAGGTAAGTGCTGCAGCTTTGCTGCTTTTCTTGGTAACATGCTGTGAATTATTTATGCCAACTCTTTGTTGGCCTGGAGGCTTTGATGAAGGGAGAAAAACGTGTGAGTATGCAGCTTCACTTACAAACCACAGTAAAATGGTTTATGAAACTGATGTAACAGCAGGTAGTAGAGTCGGTTACAAGCTGTTGTAAGAATAGACTGACCACCCACATGGATGTCATTGCTGAAATTGTAGCAAGAGGAAATTTGCTGGATCCTATCACAGAGGATCTGTTATTACCTGGGTATAACAAATATATTTTTCTCTCTCCTGTCTCTGTGAATATGGTGTTACATTGGCAGTATAGCTTGGAAAAACTGTCATGCACATCCTGGTTTAAGGAGATATGTAAGCACGAGCCTGACTTTAGAAAATAATGTAAAACTGTTAATGA
The DNA here is from genome assembly GCA_013398225.1 of Steatornis caripensis. NCBI lineage: Eukaryota > Metazoa > Chordata > Aves > Caprimulgiformes > Steatornithidae > Steatornis > Steatornis caripensis. The sequence goes on along the minus strand of VZSC01010119.1, from coordinate 682,000 downwards.
ACACTTTTCATCAGAGCATGAGCCAGCTGGCTGCCATTCCTGTAGTATCTGAACTTCACAAAACTTCAGTGCATGTATCCTCTGCGCCCGTGTCTCTGTAAAGGCACGCTGTTCCCTGTATAGCTGTTGGAAATAGCACACATTTATGGACCTTCAAAGGCAGCTAGTCACGTAACACACTTTTATGCATTCCTGTGAGTCCCACAATGCATCTTTTAGCAATTTTGTACTTCTGCAGATCTTTGTAGTAACGTCTGTGAAGTGATTTTCTGAGGATGTCTGTAGGACAGCAGGAACCTGAATTTAGTTACATTGTTACCCCAGAAATACCCTGTTCTTGTGATACATGGCTAATGGCTCTAATAAAAAATGAGAGAAGACAAATGGGTGCATGGCTGCATTCATCATGGAGGCAAGGTAAGTGCATTTAATTGTTTTTATATATGGTATTATAGCGAAAGGCAGGTGTCATCTTGTCCATTGCCCCGAATTCTGCACGTTTTTGCTTATGCACCTTCTATTACTGCCTAAAACAATAGCCGATAATAAAGTAGGTTGCTGAAGAGCATGTAGGTTCTATTACACGTGCAGCTGCTGCAACATTTTTAATTCAGTTTAAGGGATATAGACATCAGCTCTATTAAATTATCTGTCTATGAGAAATGAGGGATAGGAGGGACCATTAGCAAATGCCACATGCTAACCTCAGCCTTGTCCGCACCATAATACGAATTACGAACAAAGGCATATTCCCATTTGTAGTTACCTCATATGGAAGAGACTTATAGGGTCATCACATCCATTGTTCATGCAGACTAAGGGACAAGATTTGGGCGCGGGAGAGAGGACACAGACAGATGCAAAGCTGTGTGATGGATATGCCTGATTACAGCATGAACAATAGCTGAGGAGAGAGGATCACGCTGAGCTTGCTGCTGAGAATTTACTCAAAATTTAATGAGCCCAATCTGCCACCTTTGCATCCAGCAGGAATTTTGCCATTGATTGGAAGGACAGCAGAATAAGGCCCAGTATCAGGCATTGCTAATGTCATTAGCGCACAGTTTTGCTGCTGTTCTTTTTAAGAGATGCGAAGCTATCAGTAACAACACTTGCACATGCTCTTGTCACTACTTCACAGAAAGGTAAGCTAGCGTTACAACATTTTATCCTCTGCTCTAAGATTACTGCTGTACAGTTACACCTCAAAATACCCATCAGATGTCATGACTTTCAGTTTGCTTCTCCCACGTAGTGGCCTAATTACTAGTCTACCTTCCTGCCCAGAGAGTAAAACATAATCAAAGGGTTCTGAGGCTCCTCTAATTAGTCCTTACCTTCTAAAAGTTGGGAATAAAATCCAGAATTTGTTACTGGCAGACCCCTGTTATAGCTATTTGATGATGCTGTTTTCCTTCAGAAGCTTTTTATTGGAGTGTTTCAGTTCAGTTTAGACTCCTCCTTTTCAAACCACCTTATCTTGTTTTTCTTTTAAGAGGTATTCACTATCTCGCATTATGGTATCCTGGCTTAGGACTAGACTCTAGTGTACTTGCATAGTAGAAATAATATACAATGTCAAGAAGAAATGTCTAGAACATAATTAGTTACAGTCTTTCTAGTAACTTGGAGTCATATTTAAGGTTAAATTTCAATCTAGGTAGTCATGAAGGCCAGTCTGATTAGTAGTGTTTGTGCACGGAAGTCATCTTTGATATTAGATTATTGCTGCTTTCTCCCTATCAGTTTTTTGCCAGTCTTCATTGATTAAGTGTGCTGCTCCAGGCACAGATAAATAAATAAATAAATAGAATCACATCCTGCAGCTAATCAATGGGCTGGTTTTTCAAAGTCTGCATATTGCATTACAAGGGCAACTGCTATTGTGGGTTCAGCAGATGTGGCTGCAAGCTGTGGTTTTGCATGCAAATGTGATTTAAAAATAAAACAGTGTCTCCCTGCATCTCAGCTCTCTGATTTAAGAAATGGCCTGTTCACTCAATCTTTTGCTAGAATGCGTTTGTTTAAATATCTTTTTATGTGATGAGGCTGGCCAACCAGAAATTTGTTTCAGCTTTTCTTACTATTCTGTTCTTTGCACAAGGCAAAAAGAATTTCACATCAGAAAAGCCTACTGTAGCCCATCTTCACTGATCAATATCATTGGACACAGTGCCCTAATATACACTGGCAAAGCAATTAACTCCCATTATTTTCCGTAATTCCCATCTTGATGGGACTAGGTGGAAGCAGTGTTGACTCAGTGCAGTTGTAATGGAGGTGAGCAATTCAGTGGATCTTTTAACATGGCATAATCATGATTTCTTCCCTTTCACTTGACATGCAAAAGCGTACACTTTCGTTTTGTCAATATGCCTCTTTTGTCTCTTATTGAGACAAACCAGGACACATTCTTATATGTGGCATTTTGAAATCCTAATAATATTCTTAAGGTTCCTTCCAATGTTAAGATGATACTAAAAAGCTGAGAATGGACAGATTTGTGAAAGTTTTGTAGGGACAACTGTACAAGCACAGATTCTGACAGAGATAGTGTTTTAAATTGATAAGGTAAGTAAATAGTGGAAGAAGTTTTGCCTGGAATGGCATAGCGCAGTAAGGAAGACCAGTCTGAATCTGGCTGTTATTTTCAGTTGTCCATTAACTGATGATACCGTCCCTCCTTAGAATCCCACGTAATAATGTGATAACCATATAAGAAAGCAGACTCCAGTGGAGACTGTGATCTCACCCATAAGTGTTTAACTTCATCCTTATCAGCAGTATGTCCTAATATATTACTATATCCTAAAGTAGATAAAGGAAGTGGGACTCTTTTTTTTTTTTTTTTTAATTGATTTCTATGGACTTTTAATTAGGTCCTCATGCAAACCTGCCTGAATCTGTTAGGGTCACTGGGGGCTTTGTCAACAATTCCACCCAGTTCAGAAGAATATTTATGCCCCTAACTTCTTATTAAGCCAGGAGGAGACTTGCTGTGGAACGGGGTACATGTCTGTGCACCCTCATCCTCCTATGGAAGGATCATAAATGCTTACAAAATTTTGAGCTGCCATGCCAGTGCTTCTAAGTCAATAACAGCAGTGGCTGAGGTCTGCAGACGTTAAACTAACCTTGTATTCTAAATATCTGTTTATTAAATACTGTGTTTCAGTGCTCAGTGATGCTTATTTCTTCATACATAAGCGTCCTTACTTACTCTCTTTTCCACAGCTAATACTTCCTATAGTTTACTCTTTCACATTGATAACAAATGTGTTCTTTTGAAATGCAAAACAGTGGCAGAAACTGTTGTGTGGTGAGAATTCTGAGTAGAGTCTAGCTGTGACGAATCTTTATTTTAATAACAGGTGGGTTAACAAACATGAAAGGAAAAGCTTTTGAGGGAGAGAGGATTGAATCTTTCTTACTAGGCTGTTAATATACTCACTCTCAACCACAACTGCTTTGAACCATCCTGTTTCAGTATACATTACATTCCAACCTGAACTTTTTATAGATCTCATGATTTTTAAAGGAAGGGGATAACTGACCATAGACCACAAAACTGCTGTAAGTAAGGCTTTAAAATGTTACATGAAAAATCAAGAATCGTCCTATAGGATTTAAATTTTTAGTACAAAGTCACCATGGGCCAAATCCTGCTTGCTAGCCGAAGGGTGGTTTGTAAGAATACGTTCAAGAGAGATTTCATCTTTTTTCTTTCACGAGATCATTTTTGTCTAGCCTAGCTGTGGCATGTCTGCAGAAGTGCTGGTGTTTGTGAGTTGTCTAGTGATCAGCAGTGACAGCAGAACATGACACTGTTGTGCATTGGCAGATAACAGCAAATTGACCTTATGTATCATGCATGTCAATAAACCAAGCAGCTCTAGTCTGTTGAAAATAACTGCTCTCTCTTTCTCTCTTTTCTGCTTTCGCTCCCCTCCCTGCGCCCACCCCCCCTTTTTTTTTTTTTAGGTAGAAGCAGTGGTGTGTAATGTAGACATTTGAGTTTTGATTTCGATAGTCTTCACGTACCAAGCTACAAATCTTCCACTTTTGAGTGCTTATTCTGAGAATGAGAAGCCAAGGGCTGCTACATTGTATTCCAGGTTCTGAGACCAATAGTCCGGTAGTGATTTAGTACATCAACTAACCTTGGGGTACCTCAGAGCAGAATCCTTTCCCATTAGATGTGCTTTATTCCTCTACAAAAGACTTAGAGAAGATGATTTATTTTGTGCAGTGCAGATTCAGTATTTCTCTACCACATTCCCTGTTTCATGATACTTGTCCTATATGCTATATACTCCTTTCTGTACCAGTCACCTCAGTATACTAGCTGACCTCTTCCTGAACAGTTCCCATTGTAAATTGAAATACATAATGTCATGCAATTTCTTTGGGATTTTTTGTTTTCTTTTCAGAGCAAGGATAAGTAACAAAAAGGCTAAAATGCCCAAGAGCCTGAACATCTGAGACTTCAGGAGTTCAGCACTGACAAGCATCTCTAACACATTATTCAGAAAATACTAGGCAGACAACATACCTAGTGAGTAGGATCAGGGGTACCTGGACTCTTTCTTTAATGCCAGTACCTTTGTGCTCTTGCTAGCATGATTTACAGTGCTTTAAATGAATTAGTACCTGAGCTTCACTGGTCTTGAAAGAACATCTATGCATCATCTTCCTTTGACAGAGCAGCTAATCACATCCAGGAGAATCAGCAGACATGTACCATAAATTCTGGCATTTAAACTTAAGATAAGAATTGGAGGTGAAAAACTGTGTTGGGAGCCAAGTAGATGCTGTAGTTTACAAAACACATCCTAGGCATTTGGGCAGAAATCTGGAAATCACAAGGTCAAAGTGTGCAGAAGTTGTTTTTAACTCAGATGACCAATAGTTCCTGCCCTAATCACTTGTTTGCACTCCCAAAGCTTATTAAAAAACCAGGAGCATTGATCTCTAGGTCTTTTTCCTCCAAACATCAGATCCATGTTCAGGTAAATCCCTTTCCCATTCAGCTTGCTAGTGAAGTGACCAGAATTTCCAGTGGTCAGCCCCACACTGTTCTCATATTGGATGCCCAGAGGAGAATTATCTAGTAATGGAAGCCAGCTTTTCAAGTATCCAGTCAACAGCTGAAATAGAGCAAAATAAGGGTCTCAAGCACAACATCTTTAGCCAGCAGAGATCAAGGACACCGTTTTTACAGTGTTGACAGTAGGAAGAAACCAATTCCTAGTCCAGTTAGCTTTGCCAGAAGCACCAGTAACAGAGAGAGCCTTTGAGGACAGAATAAAACAAGATGAAAGCAAAATAACCTTATCTTTGCTTTCTTCTCATAAATCACTAAAGGTAATAACGTGTATCATCAGCTGCAGTGAATTAGGAAAGCTCTACAGAAATCCTGTTTTAACCAGCTTGAAGATCTATGAGAAAACAGTAGTTCTGCACTATAAGTTTATATTGGTCAGTACCAAATAACTCCCAGCAAACATCCTTGAACTCTGGGTCCGTTTGGACCTTGATTTTTCTGTCTGTAAATTGTAAAGGATCTACATGTGCAAAACTAAATGTGTATATGTAGCCTGGGTTGCAAGTGCTGGAGTGCTCAAGGAACCCTCCGTTATCTTGTTTCTTTACAGTTCCAGCCTACAACATCAAGTCCTATATCCAGTAGCCTCCATTACTAGCCAAGGGGTTTGCTTTCATTGGCACAGTTATTGACGAAGATATCTGTAAATATAGGTATAAAAATTATACAGCAGTCTTATATGATATGGACTGCATTTGAATCTCTCTCTTTACACTCACCAGTGATTCCACTGGCTTGACTGAGTCATTGCTAAACTACTTGAGTGTCAAAGAGAATCAGACGCACCTGCTTAGCAGAAACCACTGTACTTTATTTTCATTCTGACTGAAGCGAGAAGGATTCAGTGCTTCAGCTGTCAGCACTGAGACAGTAGATATCACCCTTGGAGCTGCTGCAGACAAGCAGGAGCACTGGAAAGCTACTGACAGATTTTGATTTCTGTTAATGGGAGGTTTGGGCATTGATATGAATACAAAAGAACATAGTTTGCTCCGTTAGGTACATGTGCCTGGCATACGCGTAAGGGCTCAATGGCACTTTTGTTCGCATTTTCACAGGGCATCTGTTTTTCTTCTTTCCTCTATAACTGGACACTTTCTGAAAGGAACGTTTCACTGCTTTCCTCCACACTGTACTACATTTTGTCTTGATTTTCTTTCCTTTCCTTTCCTTTCCTGTATTGCCTCAGGCAATTAGACTGTTAACGTAGTTACTCGTGATAGGGGATGGGAGGAAGGCAGAAATCAAGGCTCTGAAGCAGAACAGCAAGCCATATGATTGTGCAGTGCATCCCTCTTGTCCATACTGCATAGTCGTTAATGAAGTCCCATAGGTTTCTCGCCGCGTGCTGTCAAGCTCAGAATCTGGGCTGCCCTTCACAGGGGAGTAAGGATAGTGCTGGTTCGGCTCTTCCTGAATTCAAATAGAGGTCTAACCTCTGGGACTGCTCTAATTTATTGTCTACAGCAGCTCTCCTGCAAGCCAGTGACAGACAACCTAGAACAGCTGAACTACAAAATGTTTTGTCCAGGTTTCCTCAGATCCTTGCACAGTAGCTTTATTTGATAGCAAGGAAGAGCAGCAATCGGAGATGAATATTTGTGTGTCATAGATTGATTTGTTTAGTAATCTGACGCAGGCAAAATTTTGATCTTGGAAAGAAATGTAGGTTAGTTGTGAAATTAAAAGTCAAAGGCATTCCTTTAGAAAAAGTTTCTCTGCTTTCGCTTCAGCAAAGTTCCACTTTTCCTTCATTCTTCTGACTGAAACTGTTTACTGAGGTTGACCTGGATTTGCAAATACCTGATTTTTCATCAAAAGTTCAGTCAAAGCCTGTAAGAGAATTTGTGTGGAACCCGTGCCTCAGTTTGCTATATAAACCAGATGAGTTTGGGAAAACTGCACTGTCATGCTTGCCTTGTGTTGGATCTTTGCAATGAAGATCCAGGAATTAAGATTCTCAGGCAGGCATTTGCAAACCCTGTTCTCTGCGGCAAGCACTTCCTATGTGGAAAAACAACAAGCCAAAATATTCTTTACACATATACATGCACATATATATTGAATCTTTGTTTTGAGGGAAGAGGGTATCTATAGTGAATACAGATCACTTATATCCCGAGTTTCTAGCTTAAATACTGCACAATTTGATGCCTGCTTTTTCGAGGCAGTTTGCTCTATAAAGGGTTAAGCTTTGTGTTTGTCGACAGCATTGCAGCAAAGGGGATGAAGCAAGCTTGAAGGGCAGAAATGATGTACTGTATCTTTAATAGGGTGTGTCCAATCCACTTGCTGCAGTCTCTGCTGCAGTGAGGTTTAAATTGGGTTCTGATTGTCTGTCTGGTTAACCCTCCTTACTTAATGATAATTGGGGATGGTGATCGTATTCAGACATAGTGCTAGTATAGTTGTTGATCTGAAACTGACAATTAGCCCGTGAAGAATGGGAAACTTTGTACATCACCTATCCCCGCCTTAGTCACCCGTGACTTGACTCAGTTCAAAAAACTTTTTCACTGATTCCGTGATTTAGTGAGTTAAAAGGTTCGAATTTATGTGAAAAGGAGCTAGCCAGAGATTCAGCACTCCGTAGCATGTTGCCTCGTTTGTAACTTCACATAGTCATCAAACATTTTCTGCAGCAGTTGCTGAATGTTGCTGAATCAATTTGGCACTTACAAGGAGGAGATTATTAGGCTGTTGAATTTCCTTGAGATTTTTAACAGTCCCTTAAACTCATTTTACTTGTAGTCATAAAAGATGCTGGCTTTTAAAAGTACTGAGAAGCAGGTTTTAGAGGATTAAAAGACAGAAGTGATTTTGAAATTGGTATACTCTGCGTCCGTCAACTGCAGTGCTAGCTATACTGAGCTGGGCAGTCATCGGTGGCGTGTTGGTTTAGTTATACAAAGCTTTCCATAGTCTCCTGAGTGCTTGTTCTCTTAATATAAAAACAACCATCTGTAACAGAAATATCATACTTAAATCTTGTGACTTTGTGTATTACGAACTTGGTAGATAGTCTGCAGTTATTTTTATGTAAAAAGAGACTTTCTTAGCCTACCCTGTAATTTATTACTACTCTGACACAAAGTGCTGCTATAAGAGTTCCAACGTCACCAGTGTACTTGCTGTTTCATGCTCAAATCACATCCTTTTTTAATTGAGGATTTGATCTTAATATGTATCCAAGACTTGATCTTTCTTCTAAGAAACTGAAGCAGTGGCAGACGTTTTGTTAACCTAAATTCAGAAGTAATATTTAACCAAAACAAAACTATAATTTAGGATATCAGTTTAATAACAACTTGCACATTCTTATGGATTTATGCTGCTAGGTCTCTTGTATGTGTGGGCTCCTGCAGAACAGGTGGAATCCAGATAAAACTGATCAGGCCTCCTGCTAGTACTAAGGACTGATTGCAAAATCAGCCTCTGTAATTAGAACATGGCAGAGGTAATTTCTGCTTGTCTGTGAAGTGTTCACTGTACTTTTGGCACTGGAAATGAGGTAAGTTGTTCAATTTCCTCTGCTGTTGTGAGAATTCACAATTCTAAATCCTGTGGACACTTCAGAGAAGATTGCAGAAAACTGTAAGCGGGTAGCATTTTGCTTAGAATTATACAGCACATATATTTACAAAGAAAGTGCAGAGCCAGACTTCAAAGCTCATTGAGCCATGTTACAGAGCAAACCATTTTAGACGACACTGTGCATCAACTATATGAACAGTGAACTGCTGCTGATTCATCTGTAGCTTTACTTTCACTTACACGAACTCTAGTGCCACCAAGTGCCAGTCCCCAGCAAGAAAGCAGCCCTGCCTCATTGACACAGACAGCTTCCAACTGATCTTGTTCAGGGAATGCAGGGATCTGCAGCAGTTGAGATCAGAGCTAAAATAATCTCTGAAACATAGAAATGTGAAGGCTTGAAGTTGGGATTTACAGCATGGATTCCTCCAGAGCCTTAAAACTTACTGCAACTTACCTATTAATAACAGATTTAGCCACATTCTCAGCTGAAATTTGTTGACTGAAATGACAGAAACAATGATTCAGTAGTTAATATACCAGACACGGATCCTGCAGCACAGTTTAGACAAAAAAGTACCAGATGCTGTGTTCATAATTGAGTCCTTTTCCTCACAAGCCAGAATTGGGAAGGGGTGGCCTGAAAGCCGATGTGAAGTTGCTGGGCTGGATTTTGCACACAGGGAAAGAGCTGGAAAGGACCCTATTCTGTCGGCCTCTGAAAGCCAGTCCTGCAGGTGACAGAAAAAGCAAAGGAAAGGAGAAAGGATACTAGTATGGAATCGTGACAGCCTTAAAGTAATGGTGGATGAGACAATATGTTATATGAATGCATTAATCTTACATAATCGTAGAGAAGCAAGCTTGCCAGAACTGACATAAATAGACAGCTGGAACATTTTTAGGTGTATACTCTTCTTGATTCTCAAGTGTACTGTATCTGCCAGGACTCACTGTGCTGTTATTTTTTTCCTGTACCACTCAAGGTGATCCAGGTTTGTCCTGCATTCCTTCTGTTGTGTTATGAGAAGGGAATAATGCCTGGGTTTTAGAGCTGAGGTGATACAAACTCTTGCTGTTCTCTTCTTATTAGTAGAGCGTTACTGAATTGCACCATCTCTGGCAGTGTATTATCAAGAGTTGACTCTTTTTTCAGTCCTTGATTTCTTTTGAACAAAATTTGGATCATTTTATATCGGCTAATTATACTGTACTAGTACAGCAGTCCTGATAATAAGCCTGGAATACTTGTGGAAGAAACTAAACCTCTTGACTGCAATATGAATACATAGCCCTGAGTCTTTTGCAGGAGATCCTTCTCAGAATAGGGACTCTAGCCCAGTGAAGAATTGTTCCCTACAGTGTATTTTCTAATCAGCACTTGTATGTAAATCTAACTGACATTTCCTAAGTAGGCAAAAACTGGAAGTAACCTAGATAAGGCTCTATGAATTTTCCTTTTCTATCTTACAAGAAAGAATGCAGAGTCCCTTAGTGCAGGCCAGACAACCATGTGCTCACCAGGCAATCAGTCTGTTCCCTGCAATGCTGAAACAAACATTTCCATGTTTGTAGGTCTAGGAATGGCTTCATCAAATTGCCGATCAAGTCTGCTTCTGCCTTCCCTCCCGTAAAACAATATGTTGAACTGCTACCTATGAATCAGTCATCCCATCTGGGACTCACTGAAACCAAAGCAAGCTGAATCACTAAATGGAAAAGAGTCAGAGCTGGTCCCTTAATTGATGGATTTATATCTTAAGATGTGAGAAACATTCAAAGGCCTGAGCGGTGTCAGCATGTCATTGTAGAAAGCAGAGCAGTGCTGATTTACAGCAGTTGAGATCCAGCATTCTCATTTGCTTTCTAATGCAGACTTTGGACTGGTAATTACAGATTGCACACAAGCACATGTAAGAAATGCACATATTTTGCCTTAGGACAAAAGGCTCCATTGTTTTTGTGCAGGGTTTGGGGGGTTTTTGTTGGTGGTTTGGGGTTTTTTTCCCCCCCCATTTCTTGAGTAGTACAAGTTTGTCTCTAATGTATATCTCAAGACTGAACTAATGTTCTAGGCTACAGGCTGTCATCTCTCTATTTCTGTTACTGCATAGGCTTACCAAGGAATGTATTTCTGATTCTGGAATCACACAGTGCTTAATCCTCCGTCCTGAAAGCTAGTGTTGGATCAAGCACTTTGTCTTACTCAGATTAGTCTTTCATGTCAGAAAAGCAATAATATAATCAAGTCTTCCTGACTTTCTTGTGGTGCAGTTTTGATGAATAAATTAGTTAATGTTTTTAGACTGCTGTGTTAGAGATAAGTATTATTTGGGCTGAATTATTTGGGTGGGGTATTGACAGTCTGTTCCTCTTGGTTGTCTATACTAACTCACTAACTAAAATCCAGACAAATAGGAAGACAGAGGGAAGCTTTTTTTTTACCTACTACAGGGAGTTACTAGTTGCCAGCAAGTAATTTTATTTTCTTTTGGTTGATTCTGCTTTGCTACAGGCAGTGCATACATTTCTAAATGCCTGGCAACAGTGATCTGACGTCAGTCCAGGCACACTCCTAAGCAACAGAAATAGAGTGCCTTGTCAACGTGTTCTCCTCGTGAGTGAGCTACACGATGCTATGGCAGGGATAGACTGTGTCTTAGAGTTCCTGGCTGCATAGAGAAGTGAAAACATGATGCTTGGCCTGGCTGGAGAGGGGGGTTATCAACAGTGCTGGCCGTGGGTGCATGGTGGTACCTGCTACGTGCAGAGGGCACGGGTCTGAGCACAGCAATAGCTGTTTCCCTACAGGAACAAGTGACTGCCTGTCATCTGATGGCAACTCCTGTGCGTAGCAAAGTGGCAGAGCCCCTGTCTTATGTAGAGCAAAATAAGATTGCATGCAAGGCCGTGGTTCCCAGTTCCCAGAGCACCTGTGGAGCGATCTGCTGTAGTGAGTTACCACTCAGCCAGTTGGCAGGATCTTGTCTCAGTGACTCCTGGTTCTTCGGGGCTCTCACAGTTACTCAGAATCTGAAGTTTTACTAAAAAAAAAAAGACATCTTCAAAATAAAACGGGGTTGGCATAGTGTAGAGAGGGAAGCCTGCAGAGGGTACTTGTTACATTGCTATGAAGTTGGTCTTCAGTGTGGATTTTAAAAATCCAGTGGCCGCTTAATCACGTTTAAAATTTTGGACTGCCACTTACGGCTTTGAAAAGTGAAGATGTTTTGAGTTGCAGTTCATGCGCACATCTACAGAGAATCCTTATAGAGCATGATTCCACAAATGCACTTTTTGTTCTCAGCTAATACTGAGCACATAACTGAATGACAGTTTTATCTCAATTTATGTCTCTGTGCCAGAGGAGGTAGTTTTTCATGTAGAAGATTAAATCTCTCCTTGTTTGTTGTTGATGTTTGCTGCAGAAATATTTGAGGCAGGCAAGGACTTTAGTAGGAAATAACTGTGCAGAAACTGAAATAACTGCAGGTAACTCTTCAGCTGTGCGAATTGCTCCTTCTTCATGGATTTATGTGGAGCTGTTTTCATTTGCTTTTCTTTTGCTGCTGCCGAGGGACGAGCCCGTTGGTCCCACGTCCCACAGACTGTGCTGTAGCCTTGCCATGAAATGGTCCAGGGCTGTTAGCGCTCTGCAGTGAAGAGCTGGGCTCGCACCATTGTGTTCCATGCTGATCTCTCAGTGGCATCTAGTGTTCAACACATGTAATAAGCATCTTCTCGCAAACGTTGGGGCTGCACTAACCTTGAGGACTTCCCCTGAGATATTGTAGATCTCTTTTCAGGGAGGATATCCACTCCCGCGTGAGGGCTGTAGGCTTAGACCTTTTAAAAGAAAGCGTTTCCACTACCCGCCTTCTCCCTGCATCCCAGCGCTTGCCTTTCATTTTGGTATTTAGTGAGTCTTTTCTTAAACTTTGATATATTTGTCATTAATTCTCACTGTTAGGGATTTAGGATCTCCACAGCCCTCAGTGCTAATCTCCATTTCCCCACAGCAAAGGTTTTTCCCTCCCAGTACAGCTGTAAAAGTTTTGCTTTTCTGGAGAGATGAAACAACCTAATGGATTCTTTGTTAGAACAAACCTCATGGTATGGGAGCATCGAGACAACAACGGGGGTGTCTGTGAACGTGGAAAGCCTGTGCTCAAGCTCTGCACCCCTTTTGTGAGCTTTGTGTGGGAAAGGGAGAGGAAGAAGGCAGTACATGGAACAGCCGTGAGGAGCAGGGCGTAGGTGAAGTGATATCTTAAGGGTCAATGCCAGAGGTCTTCAAAGCCCTAGGCTATACAGCTCATAGGTGATCATTATTTGGCCTGTTCCACACCATTCCAAGCATACTTTGCTTCCCTTTTTCTCTTTTTTTCGTCCCCTCTATAAAAGAAAAAAGCTCCACATTGAGTATATTGTTTTATAGTGTGACCGATGCACTGCACGGAGCCAGCATGCTCTCTTGAAGGTCTACAGATGCAAGAGAGGTGCAAAACTTTGCATGTCATCTAAACTTTTATTTTCAGAATGGAAGGGGGTTTCCAGGAGAAGTATTCTACCTCTGGAGAATCAAAACTGAATGAGCCCATTATAATAAATTTCCTTTAAAAACGAAAGCCTATTTCAAGCTGTAGAGAATTGACTTACACAGAGGACATTTAAAGCTCTGAAGACAGTCTCTTATCAGCAGTACTGCATGCATCAGGCAGTACCCTAAAAAAGTGATTATTGTATTGGTATTGTTTCTCAGTTTTGGTTCTCCATATTGTGAATATGTCTTTTTCAATGGGAGAAAAGAGAAATAAGAAATCTGAAGGAAAAAAAATTAGGAAGATAAAACTCATAAAAAGAGCCAGTATTAGATGAATGGAGAAATTCTTAGGGCTATGAACGTATCATTCATGTGCTTATTTATTCCTGTGCAAATGGAACTGAGTCATAAGAAGCATTACAGTCTTTTTTATTCTAAAGTGTGCATCACATAATAAAACTTTGTGCTTGTTCAGAGCATTTCCTATAAAGACCTCTAAGCTGCTTAAGCAAATAAATCAAGCCCTGTAAGTAAATATAGGGGTTTGTCTTTATTGAGGATGCAAAGGATATGCTGTATCCAGAACCCTTAAGCTGCATAAGTACTTCTGAAGAATTGCATATAGCCATTAATTGTTTGCAACAAAATAAAGCACATCCACATCTTTACAACTTAGGTCCATACCAAGTGGAGATGAGTCTGAGCCACAGAAAATGTATCTGGGTGTTAGACTGGGTGACTTCTTGGGTGCCTTTGTTGTCTGTGATTAGGTCTAGAAACTGCAGCATTTAGTTTTAGCTTGATCAGTTCTAATTGATTTGATTTTTCTTTTTATCAGAATTGATATATTATTTGAGAAATAGTTACGTAGGACAGCAGAGAAAAGCAGGCATCAAAGTGCTGTGAGATCAGAGTCAGATCCTTCCGCTCTTGCTGCTCTCTGTCCCTCTGTATCTACATCTCACCACCACCACCAACCTCTGAAGTAAGGCAAAAACAATTACTGCTTTTTATAAAATGCATCTGAAATCCTTAGGAAAAAACACTCCTGCATGTAACAGGCTTCCAACTTAAATAGGTGATTTTAACTTTCTGGTGTCCTGACTGCCAAAATCAGAGGCTTGATTTTGTAGTAATATTTTTCATATAGACTTCCCAGGAGCAGAGGAAGAAAGAGAGTACTGCTTTTAAAAAAGAAATTATTGATTGCAGTCTGCTGAAGACAACTCCTAAGAATTATTGGAAGCTCATTTCCAGCCTTGGAAATTTTGATTAAATCTGACCACACTACCCCCTGCTGAGGACACTTTCGGGAACAAGCTCTTCAGACATTAAAGATTTAAGAGATACATTAAATATAAAATAGTCGATATCCATGATTCAGCTGTGATGGATAGATACCACAGGCATTGCAAGAGGGCTTCTACTAATAGGCACTTTGGAATTAGACAGTGATTCTTAATGAAAATGCCTGCCAGCACTTCCTCCTTTTAATCTTTCACGTGATCTCAAAAAGGAGGGAGGAGCAGGCTTACTGGCACAAAAGTAAAATATAAATTCAGAGTTTGCAGCTCTCTTGGTACCTGTTGTTTGACTGCAGTTCTGCCATGGTGGCTCTGGTTGAGGGTTCTGGCCTACATGATAGCAGAGAAGCAGGGGAAACAAAGAGATAAGAAAAACTCAACCTGCATTCATACTGGTGTACAAAATGTATCCTTCATTGATTAACACTACTTGCAGTTCACGCTGTTACACCAAGGATTTTGCTGAAATCTTCAGCCTACTAGTCTGAGCGTTACTACTGACTTTGTCTCTCAGCTCCTCAAGTGTTGGCAAAACACCTTTCTATCTGTTTTTAGTGCTAAAACAAACTTTCATTACACCTGTCCTTGCTGTTCCATGCATTGTAAATACAGAGTAACTATATATTCAGTAATCTTTTCCTTTATCCTGTAGTCTTTTGCAATGAAATGTCTCTCATGGGTGAGTGAAGAATGCCACAACAGAAGCAGTAACCAAGTTTATTCTCCTATCAGGAAATTAACTGAGCTCTGTCGTATCTCACTGATCATAAAACCGGTTTAATTTTCCGTAGTAAACGGGAACAATATAACATAATAAGCCCCACGGTACGTTGTCATTGAAATTAAATATTTTATCAGCAATACATTTCTGCAAAACACTTATCTCCACAATAGTTATTCAGTCAGATAGCAGAAGGGGGCCCAGGCATATTCACGGTGTGAATGGTGTCATAAAACAGATATTGCCCTGGGGATACTTTTTTGCTGTTCCAAATCTAGCAGAATTCTAAGCTTCCTTTTCACAGTTCCAACCTGTTCATGGAGCTGCTATACGCAATTGCTTACATAGAAAACAATATTAGAAAGTGTGAATATGTTTTTTAATATAGTTAGGAACAAAGTGCCAAAAACATAACCTTGTGACCGTTTAGTTCTCTAGGAATCAGCAACTATGATGCTCAAATGCTCTTTTACTCTAATAAAATAGCAAAAGAATAAAATGCAATGCTTAAAACAGTGTGGGAATTTGGAATCCCTAGGTTATGTCCCAGGCTCTGAAAATTTATTTATCACAAAGACTGAAAAAAAGGAGATTTTGCTTTGCACTTCACAGCAATTAGCTGTAGAATATAGTTTTAAACAGCAATGCCCCCTTCCTCCTCTATGAGTTTGAGTGTCCTTTTAAAAAACAATGAAATCAGTTCCTTTAAGCCTGCTTTCTTATTTTACCGGGCCTGTTCTTCAGGCTGATGTACTGTGAAGAACGGAAAGGAAATTACTTCGATATTTTTGAAGGAAGAGTTACTCGCTGCTTGCTTGTCATCGTTCTTAATTTGTAAAGCTCAAGTCAGTAGCTGAGAGAGTTTTAAATAACCCAGAGTTTAACTAGATAAAAGACTCACACAGATTTCCTTCTCTGATGATCTAATGATGAGTTGATAATGGTCACCTTGTGTGGAAAGTTCTGGTCTGTTCCGGTCACCTACTAAAGAGATCATGTGTCTGCCCCTCTGGCAGTAGATCAGAACAGCAGTTAAAGTAAATTGTTGTAGAAACACCGGCATTGGTGGAGAACTGCTTGTTTACAGCAGCCAACAATGTGTATTCTGCTGCTTCCTTGCATCTGTTGACTTTGCTCACGTAATTTTATGGCAGGCTTTATTTGGGTAGCTCATACCTCATCAGATCAGTTGTTGACATGACTAGGTAAGAGAAATCTGTATCTCATTTCACAGATTTTGTAATAAAAGCTTCAAGTACTAAAGGTCTATTTCTGTCAAACTTTTTCGTTCTTTTATTCGCTAGAAATAGTCACGAACTCCAGTCCAGCAGTTTTGGTTATGAGATTTTACCCAAGGCCACTGAGTTGCAAAACCTTTCATCAGACATGCATCAGTCTTTCAGACAAAGGGAATTGCAAGATAACCTCTGCCTCTGCCTTCTGCTGACCTTTTTAAAAGAAGCTCAAAAGCAAGATAAAACAATTTAATATCCAGCTTTTGGGAAAGGTCTTGGCATCACATCTCGAAATACATCCATCAGGTGATCTCCAACTGAAATTAATGTCACAACCCTTTTTGACATTACTGAGACCAACATTTGGTGCATGAAATGTGAAAAGCAAGCAAAACAATTTCTTTCAATGATGCTGTGCTGATTTACATTGATTTAGGATTGTGACCACTTAATGAGTTACTAATATGAATAATAAAGTCTGGCTTCCAGCAGTTCTTCGTTCATGAGCTGAAGAGTTGAACTTGCTGCTGGCCCATGAGGCTCTTTCTCACTGCATGTGGCAGCAATAAATGGACTCAAGTGAATTATAGATGATAAAGATAGTTAAAAGCAATTTTACAAGTGAGATCTTGGAATGCTCTACCACTTGAGGTATCATTTCCCATTGTGTTTCATTTCAGGAATATCGGATTTGGGCGTTAACCACCTACAGGAGTAAGGTATTGGATTTCTCACGTTGAGCTGGTGCAGATAAGTAAATGAATGCATGCATCATGCTGGCATTTGCAGCACTGAACATACTCTTAAGTGTTGTGGTGTTACGCCTTGCATTTTCTAATGAAGCAAATATCCTACTGAGCTTTGCAACTAATGCAAAAGTTGATTGCATGATTGGTGCTTTGATTTGCATGGATAGAATTCATGCCTGAACAAAGGGAGAGATCATCATCTCGATAAAATGCAGAGTAGATGGGAAGATTCTTCTGACTTTCCTTAAAAAGAAACAGATGGAGGAGGGGTAGAGAAGCTAAGCTTTGAAATTCTAATAAACTCAGGCATAAAAATACAGAGCTATGAAAATGGAAACGCCAACTAACTGATTAATCAGAACCTGTTCATCTGACTTAAGGATACATCAAGGCAGAAATTTTCAAAGCTGCCTAAGGGCTGTTACAGTCCCCATTCCTGTTTAATTGGAAAGGAGTCAGGTTTCGGTAGTTGGATGGCTTTGGAAATATTTGCACAAAATCCTGAAACAGAGATGATGATTACATTTCATCTAGAATTTCTCTTGAGAAAAAGTGATAAACCTGTCTAACAAACTATTACCCTACTCAGCACCGTATTACCCCAACTCTACAGTGGCAAAACTGTATTGGAATCAACAGCTCTACCCCATTAGGACTGAAGAAATGCAGAGCTGACTTGGAGGGAATTCAGGGGAATTACGTAGCACGGCATCTGCAGACATGTCCCATGCTAGGGATACTCGTCGTGCCAGTTGCTGCTGATAAAAAGAAGTCAAGTTCTCTTGCCCGCTCCGAGAAATCTGTGCCTGCCTATTATTTGAGTGCAGATCCTGTAGTCATTGAAACAGGGAGAGTTCGAACATTGCTGAACCCAACCCAGTAAGCCGTGTGAAGACAGTATCTACGCAGCCTCTGAATTTGAGCTGATGAGCTTGTGTGGCACAGCACTGGGGATATGCAAAGTCAGGTCTTCATTAACTTAGACATACAGTAGCGAATCTAAGCCTGAATGGCTTTCTGAGAAACTTAACATTCCTACATTAATTTTGACAGGAACTGGCTTTTAAGGTACTTTAAAATTCCTGCTAGGCACTTTTCAGTATCATTAAGCATCTAAATACCTCTACAAATCTGTCCCCAAGACATGTATCAGTTTTGGACGGGAAATCTCCTGTCCAAATCCTGTAATTGCTTTTCGTATTTCTACACGAGAGCAACAACTTTTACATAGCATCTTCTCCATTACTGGTCTTCTCAGAAACATTGTTTACCCACAGTTCTGCTTGTTTGTCAGCCTAGGATACCATGCAGGGTAACGGTGTGTTTATCCTGGTATCAGGGAATTTGTTACTCTGTTCTATTCAGAGAAATACTACATACCCTGCTTAAGAAGCAATTTATACTGTATGTAAATAAAACAAGGAAACAGCGAACACCCATTCACGTTAGCCCTGGGGTTGATGAGGTGTGCACAGAGTTGCGATGTATTTCTTCCAGTGAAGAAATTGTTTCCTTCCACCACTGCCAGAAGATGGAACGTGCTGAAATGTATTTGCAGGAGAAAGAGATCTTGCAGTAACGCGTGAGCTGGCATTGGTTACACAGCCCTTTGCTTACTCTTTAGCTGTAAATAGGAGAAAGTACTTCTGTACAAGTTTGTCGTACCTTAGCTTTGTGTGATAATCAGAAGGTGGGTTGTAGTAGCTGCAAACCTCGGTTTAGTTAACTAACGCTTACACTTTCTCACAGCTGTGCTGGTGCAGAATAATCCAGAAAAAAAGGAGTGCCAATGAAATCGGTGACAGACAAAGAGTGGTTTTGTTGAAAAACTGTTTAGAAGTATCCCTGTCACATGAACAGAACAACAAAATGAACTGAACAATGCAAACTAAGTAACAAAACTAGCACTATCATAGGAGCATTTGCCTTATTTGGGGAACAAGATGTGCAGTGAAATATTCGGCTAGAATGTATCTGGGCGGTGAGATTTTCAGATAATATGTTAAATATTGTTCCATGATAAAACATGTACAGGCAGATAGCTAAAGCCACTGTTTTCTCCTATTTGTGGTGTATGTATTTGCATATTTAATTGCTTATCTAGCTTGCTCTGCTGCTTCTTATTTATGGTTTGTGCTGGTGATCTGAAAATACAAGTCCAGTTCTTAACCAGACCTGATTATTCATCAGCTAGAGGACTTGACTTAAATTGATGAACAGATGGTTTTAGCTGTCACAGTTGTTTTTTGTTTGGTTTGCTAAAGCCACTTACTATTTTGCTGAACAGCGTGGGTTTATTATTTTATGTTTTCTCGACATTGTTTCCACGTGCTTTCTCTTGCTTTGGATGTAAACCGCTTGCTTCAAGTGCCATCTTTTTTGTTTGTATATGCACAGAACCTAGCTAGATAGGATCCCGGCTGGTGACTAGAAGAGTTCTTAAGTGTTACCACAGGAAAAACCTTTTTTTCTTCCCTTTTCCAGTCATTCAATGAAGGTCGGGATATTCTGTAGCTGTTGTTCTTATTTCGAACAGAGGAGGGCACTAGAATTACGTTTCTTAAACTTCAGTTATGCTACAGAAAAAGGCAGCTCGTACTTCAGAAGCGTTTCTAAGACACGCGCTTCTTTCTAATGACTCTGTTAACTTCACATTTTGAAATGCTAAGTTTAGGTAAAGGTTTTACTTCAGCAGTCTGATAATTTGCAAATACGCCGTTCTTTCAACTGTGAAGTAAAAGACCCAGGAGTAATATGGCTTTCTTAGTGCGCTAAAAATGTGAATGAACCAGTCACCCAAATTCTCTCCAGCTCTGATCTGTAATGTGACCTTAGTATTGTGGTTTTGATGTGGCATTTACGTAAACTGATTTAATCTCTGATGTGGCCTCCATTAGAATTTACCATCTATCCTTCTCCTGTTCGGGGCAGAGAAGAGCAGGGTCCAGCCTGTTCGCCATTCACAGCCCTGTTATACAACACTTCAGCATTAAAAGAAAGAGAGAAGCAAACCATGTATTTGGTGATATTATAAAATTACATAAAAGGCTTTCTGAAGTAAAACCTACTTTCAGTGACAGCTGAGATTGCTTCCTTCGTGTGCCCCTGACATTTGCAAATCATTATATTTAATGAAACTTTCACCAACTTTCCCTACTTCAGTAATAAAACCAGCTACGCTAGTTACTACTTGTCGTTCATGCTTTGTTCTATTTTTCATTTGCTGCCAAGAATTTGCTTTACTTGGTTGGAAAATACTGGTAGAGCTGAGCCAGCTTACCTACAAAATCAAGAATCTTAAAGTAAAATCAAGATCCTAGGCTGTCAGTGAGACTCTTGATGAGAGAACTCGTAGGTGAAGGCCTGGGCAGCCAGAGCACAGGTGGGCTTTCAAAAACTCAGTTCAGTGTCTTCATTAATACTTTTCTTCTTTAATAATCTGGCCTCGGATCTCAGCACGTCTCACAGTCCCTCTCTTGTAAGCTACAAGATACTACTCATCAAGCTGTTTCTCCTCTTTATTTGGGATGATGCTGTAGAAAGCCACAGCATAAGTGCAATGAAAAGAAAGAAAACTGTCTTTACCGGGAAGGAAACAGATGCTTTTCTCTTTCTAAGGAGGATCATTTTAACTAACTTTGGATGTTAGCACTCACGTATCACCTTGAATTGCAGCGAGGAATGTTTCGCTCTAAGCACTGAAACTTTTACAAGACAAACACTTCAGGCTCTGCTAAAGCAGCGCTGCGGAGGCAGGTGGAGTGTTCCCTAGACAGAAGGGAATGCAGGGCAAAGCAAAAAAACCCAGTCCCTTCTGCATCACTTGTTCTGCCATACGCTGCAAAAGGGCAGCAAAAGACCCACGTCCTGTTCGTAGCAGGGAGCATTTTGGAATCCAGGTGGTCCAAGATCAGAGCAGAGAGGCCTAGAACAACCATCAACCTGTTTAATTGTCTTGATAGCCTAATGACATTGCTCTTTCTGTTACGGTCTCAAAGCACTTTGCAATGTGTCCTGGTTTGGGCCAAGACAGAACCGATTTTCTTTTAGTAACTTTGCTTTTTAGTGAAGTGTCTTCTGAGAAGCTGCACTCTCTGAAATTAACTGCAAAATAACATTGTTAAGCTTCCATAAAGGAAGTCTGGGTGAATCTCCCAGAGTAAAAGGATTTGCAAAATATCTAAACATTTGCTCGTCATACAGGCTTGGATGCGCCCCATCCTGTGGTGAGGGGACCGGCCCTAGGCAGTGCCCTGTACTCTCTGTGAGCCCTTAGCTCTCTACCAAAAACACAAGGACTCCTCCGTTTGTGGCACTACTAAAACTTTAGCTAGAGGCTTTTGTGCATAAGAACGACGACTTCAGATATGTGCCAGTACAACATCTGATCGTGGTTGGCTGGGCTGAATTAGTGTTTTATAAATAACAAATTAGTTAACCAGTTCCAGCTTGCAAATCTTTTCTTTTTTTCTTATAACTTGTCCTACATACTGACATACTCTGTGTGGAAGCTTCAGGTGCTGTTTAAGTGTTGAAAAAGCCCATGTCCACATTTAATCTCTAAGCTGCGGTGTTCTCGTGTTCAGTGGTTCAGACGTACACATCTGAATGTAGTTGGGAGCATCTCAGTCATGTCACGAGCAGCCTTTAGGAGAGGATCAAAACATTGTTTAGGGAAGGGTTGGGCTGGCTCGTGGAAACTTGGTGTGATGACTGCACATCACAGCTACATGAGTAACGCACTGCGTGTGTAACAAATTCATGGGCTACCCGTTCTTGACAGATGACTGATAACCACGTATTGTTAAAAAACAGTATATTGTACAATGATACTGTGGTTAATGGTGATATCAAGCGTCCTTATGTTTAAAATCCTGGCTTGCAAAGAACAAGTTTGTTAGAGCAATTTACCAGTAATTAATTCATATTTGTATTACTCTGCCACTTTGAGGCACCAGTGAAGATCAAGGCAAATTAAACTTACTAGAAACACAGGTGGGAGAGTCTGTAGTATGCAAAGCTGTTCTGAACACTCAAGAGGGATGTAGGCCAGGAATCAGAGCGAGGTGAAGTCATCTGCCCAGGGCACCACAACAGCTGAGCAACAGAGCTACCCCTAGTGCTTCTCACTTCTACTGTAAAATAGTAAAAAAAAAAAATTATCTCCCCAGGTTTTCGAGCTTTAGTGCAATTAAACAGGTGATTAGGTTTTAAAATCGTCTGAATGATCACAGTTCTCATTGCCTTCCACGGGAGATGGGCATACAGCAAAGATCAGGCACTAATAAAAATCAGATCTAGTTACTTACAGCCCTGGAGAGATGGTGAGAACCCAGATCTCCTCAGTTTGGGTTGAGTGCTTTGTAAAGAACCTGCTGCTGTGATTTGCAACGGTGGTGCTTAATTAAGGGTGTAAGCAGTAGGTGTTACTGAATCTCTCTCTCCCAGACAATTTGCCACACCACAGCCAGCGTAACAGCAGAAGCCAGCCGGTCTGGTTCAGGTCAGGCCATCAACCTGCCTCGCCGGATCCAGGTACGTGCACAGCTTATGTCTCCCTATTGCGGACGTGAAATACTTTCTCGAGTCCCCGTTCCAGCGCTGGAGTCAAGTGGAGGTTGACATCATTGAGTGCCGAGTCAGTCTTACAAACAAGAACATTGCTTCTTTTGCAAAGTGCGGTCCTGTGACCATTTTTACAGATGCCTGGAGTCCTTCTAGAATAACCCTTTTGTTTTCTTAGTTATTAATGAATCACTTTTTAAAAATCTGAATGCCAACAGCGGGGAAATGCACGCTTAGACATGGGTATATTAAGTAGCAATAACGGGAGCCGTGAACCGTAGCTGCCCACCCTCCCCGTCCGCGTTTGCCTTTATTTCTCCCCCGTGCCCCATTAGCACCTGGCAGCGGCACCGGCAAGCGGCGGGCTCCGTTCCCCGGGGCGGGCCGGGCCGGGAGCAGGTGATCCCCGCCGGGGCGGGGAGAGCCGCCTCCCTCCGCCTCCTCCTCCCTCCTCCTCCTGCTGCTGTCCTTCCCGCCCTCTCCTCCGCTCGGCGCGGCTCGGCGGGGGAGGCAGGAAAGTTGGGCGGCTGCCGGGAACTTTCGTAGCATGGCGGAGCGGCCCGGGGCGCCCGGCCCCCGNGAGAAACTTTGGGGCAGCTTTAATTCCCAAGCTTTCCCTGCCTTTTCACATCTCATTCCAGGGGTTCCCATTTTGCACTTCGAGTGTGCAGGTACATTTGAAAGGCAGTGGCTCTGGTTCCAAAAGAAGTGTGGCCACTTGCTGTGGCCAAAATGCTTTAGCCGTATTACCAACAGAAACGGTTTGTTACAGTGACAAATACCAGCCTGTGAGTTTCAGTCCATCATCTTTTATTTTGTTGGGGGGTTTTTGTGTAGATTTTTTTGGTAAACTGACAGGTAATTACCCCTAATAGTTATTAGTCCCCTGAGTCGTTTCTTCTCCACGCACTTTTTCTCCGTTTCCAGTTTCCAGTTTGTGCCCCCTTCCACTTCCAGGTTTCACCAGCGGACATGCACTCCTTGAACCCCTAGGGACGGAGGCAGTGGCGTGTGTCCGCTTCGCACCCTGGGAGCTCTGGGTTTCGGGAATCCTGCAAGTTCGGGGCTGACCTTTGTCATTTTGCCTCTCCAGCGTGTTTCACAGCGAAGAGTGCTCTGACATAGCAGCAAAAATGAAGATGTGGATAGAAAAAGCGATGGCAGGCCGAGGCGGTTGTAATGAATGAATTCAGGACTGTGGGTGGCATCTTTGCAGGGGGTGGAAATCTTGACATGAGGCGAGGGATCGGGAAGGCTTGACTGACACCTTGTACCTTCTGCTCTGTCCTTTACGTTTAAAAGGGGATTGTTGAATGCTGGCTCGCTTTTGTCGAGGAGGAACACAACCAGTGGTGTTGCTGATAAGTTCTCCTTTTCTTCAGAGTTTGGCAAATTGAAAACCACACGGTTTTGAGGTTGCTTGTGAGAATTCGGCAGAGAACTAAAAGCAGGAAACCACTAATGACACAAACAACTTCTGATAGTTTATTTTAATGAAGCAAGATCTTCTGAGCTCCTTATGTTGCACAGTGGACTTCTTGATTTGACAAAAATTTTTAATTTTGTGCTTGCAAAGCGTTAATTGCCCTGACTGCCGTGAGGTTGTTCATTCAAGTTCAGTCTATGAGTTTAAAAGTGAAGAACCTCATCCTGCACAGTTTTGCATAGTGTGAATTTGAAATCAGTTATTCACTTGGTTTCAGAGTGGCTTTGCAGAAAGGCAGCCCACGTCTTGTGGCTTAAGCTTCGGAGATACTATACCCAGCACAACCTTATCTAGTTTTTGCTCTGGTAACTGGGAGGGTGTGGAGTGTTGTATGCCCTGAACTTTGTTTCTTTCTGTGTAGGTAATAGCCCAGGCTGTTTGTATGTGGGAGCTTGTACGTATGATTTGGTGAGATTACTCTGAGCATCGGGAATTTAAAAATTTTGGTAATACAGTCAAGTAAGGTACCTAATGCTAGTATGATTGGCTGTGCTAGATTACGGTGGGTTCTTCTTAAGCACAGCTTTGAGCAGGGCTCTTCTACCTCAAGAATGGCCTTGGGCAGTAGGATGAATCAGAGGCACTCCTCTACCTTCGTTTTTATTAGCTTCCGGGGCGAGATTTTTGTGCTGGCTTGAGCCAACTGCTGATTATGACGGCTCCTCTCCCAGAAAGGGCAGTGGCCCGTGAGTAAGCAGGGTGGAGGGAAAAACTGCATCTTCCCTTACGTTACCAATCAGAAAGTGTGCTGATGGGAAGTATCCCCTTACTTCTGTGTGTTCAGAGACCTGTGTGAAAAAGATACTTTTTTCCCCAGTATGCAGACATGAGGACCAAACTGACACAGACTCTGTAATGCTTCAACTCTTGCATTGAACTGGCAACCAGAACTGGTAGGGTTAATCCACAGGCAGTAGACAGAATTATGTATGCAGTGCCTAGCTTTATCAGGCAGAGTTTGGTGCATGGCATTAATGGAATCATAATTTTGTCAGTTTGATGTTTGCAGGCTTGTCCGTTTCCTATCTACACTTGCATCCTGTGCTGCATTCAAGCTTTGTGCTCAGGTACGAGTCCTCATTGGGTTTGTGCTTGACTTGGAGAAGGCGATGAGGATTGAGAGGCAAGTGTGAGCTTCTTGGGCCATTAATCTGCCTGCTAACCGAGGTGCCCGTTAGTCCTGATTATGAAGGTGGTTATAATGCGGGTAATGTGCTGATTTGTATGATACAGGCCGTTAGATGGTAACTGCTTCCACTCACTGGTAGCATGGGTAAGCTGATAGTTGTGAAATGTAAAGGTACAAGCTCAATCTTTTTGGAAAGAGAACACACGTTGTAGCTGTTAGTAATCTGTGCTTTGGGAATTAACATAGAACTACTTGCATTTATTTTAAACACAACCCTGTAAATCATACCAATGCAGTAAGAAATTCCAAGAAGTAAACAATGTGATTCAATGTCACTTGTCTGATTTTTGCATTTCAGTTCAGAATGTTTTATGTCCTGGATTGTTCTGCAGATTTGTCGATTGTGGGTTCAGTGATTTGCTGCCTGCTAGTTTTGTCCTCAATTGATTAAACCTGCAGACTGCTACCTTTACCGTGGATAACACAGATGGCATCTGGGCTGAGTTTGAAACGGCAGGCAGCAGAGCACAAGATTGAAAATTGTAGCATTTTTAGGGAAGCTTACGTGAGAGACAAACGGCTTGCGGTTTCTCACTTGCAATGAATTTTCAACCGAGTAACAGATGGGGTTTTGGAAGCTTCAGCCTTATAAAGGGACAAAAATGCTCTTGAAATCTGATGGGCAACATCTTGCCTCTTTAAGCAACAGGGTTTTCTGGGTCTCACAAAGCTTCCTTGCAGCATGCTTCACTTCTAATTTGGGAAGGAAAGATACCCTCTGCTACATTTGCCTTGAAAGCTGGTCAGTTTTTGGGCCAAACTAAATGACGCAACTTAGTTTTGGCCAAGTGTTTCTCTCAGAAAGGTGTCATTTGCAGAATGCCTTTCATGCAGACTCTTTTCAGTCAAAAGATCATGCTCTGAAGGAAAGAATACCTGAATGACTCCCCATGATTTTTAACTTTTATCTGTTTGTTTTAAAATTATTAACTTGGAGTATAAGGAATGAGCAATGCAATTACTTTCTTTTTCTGCTGGCAGTAATGTAGGTTTGCGTTAACTTTAGAAGTTAAAAGTTTTAAGTTGTAAAAGCAGTACTTTCATTAGTCATCATCTCTTCTTAACATGTAAGCGCCCTTTGTGGACCGGCAAAGACTCTATAAATGATTTCAGCACCAAGTATGAGAGAATCTGGAGTCTGTGGGATCGTAAGCTGTTCTATTATTTTATAAATCCAGGCGCTACCAGAACAAGCAATCGGACTCCTTTTTCTGATTCCTTCCTGCAGGCAGTAGTAGTGTGGTAAGCCAGGTCAGGGAACTGACCCAGCTCAAAACCATTTTAGAAATGAAAAGTGCTGAGTTTTCATCCAGAACGGTTTCCAGATGATTGTAATGAGTTAATGCATCAGATACCCATGCTTCATATGTCAACTCTGACTGCAAGCTAACGGGATGTGAAGCGTTTGATTATAATTACATAGTTTGATCTGTGTATGCACCTATTGTTCAGCCAATCCACAAATCTGGGCTTCCAGAATAACAAATTATTAACTGAAGTTTTTTGAAAGAACTCTGAGACATGAGGTCCGGAATTGCTTGCGTTTTGGTGAGGAGGTGGGTTGCACCTGGATGCACTGGTATGGCTGCCTCTTGAAATGTAAATTTACCTTTAGTTTCGGGGTAGTGGCTGTTTCATAGAGCTTGTATGGTAGGACTGGGGAAGGACCAGGCAGATTACCATGGCCGGTGCTCTGCAGTTGCAGGCCATAATGAACCATTCGCTCCACACCCCACAAAGTGCTTCGACCCAACAACAGATTTGGAGCTTGCAGCAAAACAGTGAGAGCCACAAATTGTGATGTTCTACTTAGAAGGAGCAACTGAAAGCTTAAGCAGTATTTGTTGCCTGTGATCTCTCAAAATTGTTAAAAGTATAACTTAAAATACTGTTACGAGCCCATAAAAACTTCATTGGTCAGTGAGGTGTATCAACGCGTTGTTCGTATTTTAGTGACCTTTATAGGCTCCGGTAAAACCAGAGGCATGTTTTGTTTAGAAAATGTCTTAAAATGTTGGGTTGAAGGGAAGCTGATTAAACAAAGTGGTTCATTCACTCTCTGGAAAGTGTTTTGATCTGATGCATTTTTAAAGGCAGGGGCCTGGGAGGGAAAGATTGAGAAACTTTGGGGCAGCTTTAATTCCCAAGCTTTCCCTGCCTTTTCACATCTCATTCCAGGGGTTCCCATTTTGCACTTCGAGTGTGCAGGTACATTTGAAAGGCAGTGGCTCTGGTTCCAAAAGAAGTGTGGCCACTTGCTGTGGCCAAAATGCTTTAGCCGTATTACCAACAGAAACGGTTTGTTACAGTGACAAATACCAGCCTGTGAGTTTCAGTCCATCATCTTTTATTTTGTTGGGGGGTTTTTGTGTAGATTTTTTTGGTAAACTGACAGGTAATTACCCCTAATAGTTATTAGTGGCCTTTTAAACCCATTACATTTTTCCTTGCTGGAGGGACCGGAGCATAGGACTGTTCTTGCTGCGAAGAAGTATTTACTTTGTTGAAATACCATGTGGTGGTTGAGTTACAATCAGCTGCGTCATGTCTTAGGAATGGCAGTAATTTTTCAAATGTAAACCAGTGCCTGCCAGCTACATTTGTGATTTATGGGAGCAGAAATGCAAAGGATCAGAGAGGAAGAGAGAGTGCTGCAGAATGAGACTTTCTTACTAATGGTTTGATTTGTGATAACTTCTGATATGCTGGGCAGTCAGGTCTTGGCGTCACGTTCGAACCTCATACATCTTCTGCAAAGTTTTCTTGAAATACAGTCTGTGATCAAAGGAGTTTCACGGTACTGATAGTAGTACATCATGTCAAATTAGAGCAAAATTCGTATTTGTTTCAACTTGCTGCTTGCCTTATGTGTGCCATTCCTGCAGAACGCTTCTAACTTGAAACTGAAGTCCGCTGTTGCGCAGCAGGTTCCTCCCAAGGGCTGTAGAAGGATGGAAGAGCCCATTCCCACTGCAGAAGTGACTGTCTTCCTTTCTCTTCATAGAAACACTCTAGATCTACTCATTTTTCCCCTCCATTTACTTTATTAACATTTGTGTCTAAGAATTATCATGCTGATGGCAATACTGACAAAACTTTCAACACGGAAAAGTAAAAACCTTGAAATTGTTGACAGCAAAAAGTTTCAATCTTCAGAGTAGTATACAACACTTATTTCTGATTTAGTTCCCCAGTTTTTACTGCTGTGCCTACAGTTTACTTGACGTGAAAGTTGGCAGTGCTCCTTCTTGCTTCCGTAGTCCTTTCTATTTTTTGTTAAGCTGCATTAGCCTGAGTCTGTCTTCTCTTACTTTTGGTGATTACTACTCTACTCCTTCAGTAGTTCTCTGTGAAACTAATCCTGTGGACTTCAAAGTCATTGCTGACATGTACAAGACTTGTAACTGTTCCTTTCCTTAGTCTTACTTTGAAAAGCAGCATTTCTAGAAGTGTTTTGTGACCTCTGGGTGCTTTAGCTCTTGGGTATCCACCTTGAAACATCACCAACAGTCCCGGTGTTTACGAACTATCACGCAATTCATCTTACCTTTATCAGATCCCTTTGTGGAGGCTCCAGGTCCTCTCGCGAGGCAGCCAGAACTGCTAGGTGCCTTCCAGAGTTTTGGCTGAGCTGTCTCCTGCTGATTAGATGTGGGCCTAATTATTCAGAGGTGTCAAGAGGCTGTAAGTACCAGCTCCCGCTAGAGCTAGGTGTGCCGACCGGCTCTGAATTTCCCAGTGGTCTCTTGCGTATTCTTGTGGTTCTTCTTCTGGTGTAGGACTGTATTTGCTAGCACAAATGCAGATAGGAACTATGGAAATTAAAAACAAAATAATAGAAGTTCTCAAACTGAACAAACTTAAACAATAGCCTGTTGATCAAGAAGCAGTAAATGTCTAATAATCTTTCCCTGCCATTCAAAAGTTGAAAAATGGACACCCCTTCTATGTGCACGCTTGCCAAAGCTCCTTTAACTGAAAGACAACTTCCCCCCCATCCCCTCCCCTCACTATTTAAGTTGCACTTAACTGGACTGGTAGGACAGTTCTTTCAATTAGTGCTTTTAGGGTTAAAAAAAATAAATCCTACTTACACTAGCTTGTTAAAGACACAACCATGACGAAGCTTAAAACTACCTGAGTCCAAAGTCAGAAACACATTTATCCCCTTGCCACCAGAATGAGACTATGTTTGCAGGTCCAATGCAGTTAATTTATGAGTGAACGCCTAAAATACTGTAATGAATTTTGGTGCGTTTGCCAGGAAATACGTGCTAATAAAACCGGAACATAAATATGAATTACTAAACCACTTTCTAGGCGGCCAGTTCATGGTTGCCTTCAAAAAATGAAGACGATAAGAGTGCTAGTTGGACCAGTTGCTTTAATGATAAAAACGTCTCTTTGGTACAGTACAGACTGTACCTCCTAGGAGGATCTCCCAAGAATAGAGGAGGGAGCCTTGTTTAAAGGATGAATTGCTCTGGCAGCCTCTTGAAGCTTTCATATAGGTGTCTGGCACATTGTCAGAATGTATCTAAAAAAAGGAGTGGTTATTCTGTGGAGATTATTCTTTGGCCACTTCTTAGACTCTCAAGTTTTTGGAGGTGTTGCTGCAATAAAAGTGGACCTCATTGTGGAAAGTGCTGAATCTGGGCAAAAAGTTAATTGAGATACAATGGAGATAATAATAGTTTTCTACTCTTGGGAAGCTTGGTACTTTGATCCTTCGTAATAATAAACCAGTTTGTAACTTCAGCTCTGAAGTTCTAATACTGTTTCAGAATGGCATGGGCAAATAGTGGCCAATTAGTTCTGAAAGCGCTTTTTTCTTTTTTTCTTTTTTTTTTTAAATGCAAGAGTAACTAGGTTAAATGTTAGAGACCTGGTTCTTGCAGCACTTCCATTCCCATTGCTCTGATGATGTAGTGGAGGCTTCAAGCTGCGGAGAGATGGAGCTTAATGTGAAGCAGTAAAGTAGCTCTAGAAAGTGACGGGAAAGCTGCAGTGCATGTTACCTGCTTCCAAATTCTTTCTCTCCTTGTATCTTGTGCAGTTTAATTAAAACCGATCTGCTTACTGCAAATTTGGGAGCAGCCTGTTCTTTATTCTTCTTGAGAATGAAGGGATCAATATTCTTGCTTGGCTTTTTTCCTTCCAGAGTAAGACCCTTAGTTCCCAGCCAAGATTTTCTGTTCCTTGTTTCAGCGCTATTCCCCTGTTTGCCGTTTGCTTGTTACTCGAGATAGGTGGCAGGATAAAAATGCTTCGGAATTAATGGTCTCTGGAAATGTGAAACTGTCTCGCCGTGCAGTGCCAGTTCCCTGATTGGGGCTTGTGTCATTTTGCAAACATGAATCAATGAAACCACAGGCATCCGTTATGGGAGAGTAAGCTGTTACGAAGCCTGTGTTGAATGAGAAGGCTGAAGGTACAGAAGCCAATTGAAATCCCTATGGTTGTGCATGTTAGAAATTCTACTTGTGTTAGCCCTGCCAGCATGAGTTAGCTTAAGTGCTAGTTTCCATAGAGGTGCTATCCAGTGAAGGTATAGAGTTTATTGGCAGCATATACCAAGTTTCTTAAAATGCAGTAGGCCAAGCCATGCTATGAATTCTTCTCGTGCGGATTGAGGGAGCGCTTGTGTGTCTCTTTCTGAGCACCTGGATGGGAAGGGGAAGGTGTTGGAGGCCTGAGAACACTTGTATAAAAATTTATGACTGGTGGGTAATTCTGGTGGGTTATGTTTGCAGCTGATGAAATGGGATCCCTTAGCTTTATATTCTCTGTGGGTCTATTGGCTTGAGGTTAGTGCTGATACGTGTAGGTGTGATGCTAGCAAGAGACAATGCTGAAGCTTTAACTCAAGTGAACTTTCCGGTGAAGACTAGCCTGTAGGCACAGTTGGACTGCATGCTCAAGTGTTTTACTCATTAGACCTCCTCTCATCTCTCCACCCTCACTCCCTCTGAAAGTAATGCATACAGCAAAACTCATTAGACGGTAACTCTCATGGTTCTCTACAGTAGTATTTCCAAGTCTTTCTGCTTCCTTTGATGTTTTGCCCAGTGAGAACTAGGACAGTAATTTAAAGCCAGTGGCAAATTCACTTAATTCTTTTGAAAGTGCCACACGCTTTCAAGTTGGGAATTAGCTGAGTAGTCCAATTTATCAAGTGATCATTTTGGTTTTTTGCTTTTACAGATCTGCTTGAAAATTGCAAAAGTCACTCTTGTACTTCATGTGTCCAAACACAAGTTTCACGTTTGCAGGCTTAGAGGGGAAAAAAGGTGATTACAGACAGGTGTGGTAAAACTCAGTTGCGATTTTGTGCGTATTGTACATGAGCATCTGTTTCTTCACAGTCCATAACAATAGAAGCATTCAAAATCAGGGGTTACTTTTGTGAAAACTGGATTTCAAACCTCTGGTAGGTATATGCAGTTGTTAAAACCATAATGTAAGTACCACAATACTCAGAAGGCTATAGGTATGAATCCTTTCTTTTGTAGAGGACAAGAACCCAAAGAACAGTTATGTGCCCATTTCCTTCCGAGACTCTTTCTCCAAAATGCACAATGCAGAGAAGATGAATAGTATTTTAAGTTTATTGAATTCCTATGATATCAATAGGCTGACCTGAGTACAAACCATATTCCCATTCAGCTAAAGCCAATGGCAAAACTGTTGATTTCTGTGGTCATGATAGTTGAAACAGTGTTATGGGGTTAGAATGATTGCTCTAAAGGACAAGACTATGACTTAATATATTTTTGGGAGAAGACTAATCGTTCAGGCTAGGTGTTACTGCTCAAAGAGGTAAAATAAAGCTGCAGGGCTTGGAAGATACGCACCTTACAGTAATATCGAATACTCTTTAACCTAGTAAGATGTCGAAGCCACCTGTCATTATGGCATCTAGTTCTTGTAGCCTCAACAGTAGATGAAAAGGAGCAGCCTTGTCTTGTATCCTGCATGTTGAGAAGGTCACTGCGTCATGGTGAAAGCAATTGAATGTATATCTTGGTAAATGAATGAAGTATTTAAACACACTAGGTAGATGTGTTTTGTGAAATTAGAGCTGGTAAAAGATGCAGCTTTGATAGCACCGGCACCTGAGGTTTCTCTGTAGCGCAGTAGTAATAACAACATTGGCAGCTGTTGCTGCACCTTTTCTCCCTGAGCCAACTTTATACTGCTCAGAACCGAGCACCACTAAAACACGAATGGCAGTTTGGTGCCACTGGCTTTTCTTCTGTGTCAGCTAAAGGAAGATTGGCTCGATGAAATTGCAAGATCTTCCAGCAGCTGGATTGAGAACCGTTAAGTCGGGGACCACCTTCCAGACCCAACAAGCAGTGTTGTCATCTTTTTCACTTGGAAGCTGCTTTTGGCGCGTGAGTTCCCAGATGGGTACTCCTGCATCTGTTCATTCCTCTTGAACACTGACATGCTGTTGCATGTTGTTTCGTTTGAATTGGCCAGACCTGAAACAGACTTAGCCTTAAAAACTGTTTTACACTGTGGCGAACATGCCATTATTTTATCTTCCTTTTTCATGTTTGAACGCTGTTAGACAGGCACCGTTCTCACTGACTGCAGGAAGTAGGTGGCAGCTGGTAGTGCAGTGGGAAGAAAAGCCAAGGGCATTCCTCTAAACCACAGCCCAGGTAATCTTGCAGGCAGCCTTAAATGGTTGTGGTAGACACATGTATCAGAGCAACCTGATAAAAGTTTACAAAAGTGTGAATCTTCAAGAAGAGAGGCTATGCTATTTATTTTTCCATCTGTGTATCTGCAAAAGGGGACATTTTGTGATGTTCCAAGGAGACTGGAATTGCTGGTCTAGTTGAAGGAAATACCTTTTTAAAAATCAAGCACTGGATTAAGATGGGTGTAGTATATTCAGGAGCAGGTTGGCTCCTACACCGCTAGTACTGATTTATTCCTCCGTTGGCTCACAGCACTCCCTCTTACTCCAGACATAAGCTGAGACAGCTAATGTAGATTAATTCTTTATCTGAGCTTAAAATCCCATAGGGCCCTTTAGAGTGAAAATAATAAAAGGAAGTAGAGAGCCTAGTGAAGAAAATTACACAGCTAACGATCTGTGTATGCGTTACCCATATGTAAAATAAAATGCGTCCTTACTATTATGTATTGCAACTCTGCTGTGCATCATTCTGGTATGTTTTCAGGAAAATGTTTTAGAAAAATACTGCATTTGTAAAAACTGCAGAGCTTTAAACTCCGCACTGAGATGGGTAGAAGAGAAGATTGGACTTTCGGAGATGGGGGGTATTCGTGTAATTTTTGAGGTCAGAGTGGGTTATCGCAAATCCTAGAAGCTCTGAATTGAGTTGATTCTTTAATCAGCGGTGAAGTCAGAGTGGGTTCTACTGTAGCAGGATTTTGCCCAGGATGTCTGTCTGTAGGAATGCCTCTGTAAGTGGATTTGGAGAGACTTGTTTTCTGGTGGTTTTCTTACTGTAGGTTTTCTTTGCTGTTGGCTTCCATGGCCTAGTTGTGAGGAGGTGGCAGAGGGGCCGAGACTTCGTTCTTGCACCTGGGCAAAATGTGGAGCCACTTTAAAATGTGCACTTAGTGACATAAAAAGAGATTTCAAGATTTTTCCAAGTGTATATCTGCTCATACACAGCAAAGACTGGGTTAGTACGCCATAATGCTGTAACCAATGCACTCCGCTGTGCTAGCCGCAGTAAGTCTGGAAAAGTCACTGGTCATCACGAAAACTTACTCTAGAGTCACATCAGTAGAACAGACCGTTTCTGTACAGTTCGGATCAGAGGCAGCTACAGTTTGACTGCTTCTACCCCAAGCACACTTACAGAGAGACAAAACAGCTTATGCTGTGATGACATTATTACTGGTATCGAAATCAGTTTGTGTAGAGGATGTGTATCTCTGTCCTGTATTGCAGTGTAGATGCACTCCGAGAACAGAATCCCCTTTATTTTCATACAGCCACTGTGGTATGAACACTTTGCAATAAATGAGGGGAAGATGACTAATGGGAATTCTGTAGACATGAAAAGATGGAGATTAGTTCTTTTTCCTTTATAATCAGCGTGCCTCTTGCTTCAACAGTTCTGAATCATCTCAGTTTGCCTAATCTGAATCTATGAAGAAGCTCTAATTGAAGTATATGGGCTAATTTGTCATTGGGTCTGCCACTTGCTCCAGAGCATTGTTGTGGAACTGGCTGTGGTTTTAGTCTGTAGAGTTTAAAGCCGTAAGAGACCATTAGATCATCCAGTTGGAGCACTTGCGTAACGCTTGTGAAGCCATCCATATTCCCATGGGCTAAGGTTGTTAAATTGTGTTTTTTCTAAAGCAATCCAGGCCCTAAGAGATTAAACCATTGATCCTAGAATCTAATCCAGTCTATGACGGAGAGAGAGACAGGAATATCCAGAAGTTGATGGCATGACTGAATGAGAAAATCTTCCTCAGTCCCAAATTTGGAAATTAGTTTGATTTAGACTGTTTGTGCAGGACAGACTCTGCAAAACCTTACATTATTTGCCTATCCCATCTCCAGGATAATACTCTGTTACTTACAAGAAATCAGAAAAATCTTAGTAGACTTTCGATCAACGGTGCATGTGGCAGACACATTTCCTTGTCCTCAGCAGGGGAGCAGGTAACTCGCTTCTTTGGGTTTGCTTATTGGAATAGTCTTCGGTTGGAACTGCGAGTGTTGGAAGCGTGTTGAGGACAGTGTGGATCTTCCTGCTTTTCTCATCGTTCTCAGAAGAAAGGAATGAATATAGAAATTGACGGTTACAGAATCCAAATTAGAAAGGCCATGCCATATCCTCCTGCATAGGCAGACTGTACAATTTCTCAGTTGTTTTAATGCCCGTTTTTAAGGTAATGCAGCTAAAAAATTTAAGGATAAGTAAAATTCCTTCCAAGTGTACTCCTGTGTGTGAGGTCAGCCTGAAACAGTAAGTATACAAGATGTTAAAGATCCATCTCTAGCTCATCAGATGTTTGACTCTGAAGCCTAATGATGGCTGTTAATTAGAGCATTTCCATCCACATAATCCTGTTATTCTGGATTATTTGCATTCAAAGTGCTAAGCAGTCGCTTGGAACTTTGTAGAATTGAGACGGAATGTCAGCATCAACCAATTCAGGAGTAGTAATTTTTTTGTCATAACAATCAGTTAATGTGCATGCTTCACAGTGTTGAACCGTGACTGACTTTTCTTTTTTTTTTGAAGTAGTCTGACATATAAATCTTAATTATGCTATTCTCAATTTTTCAGACACAAATTCCTGGGAAGTTAGAAGAACGTTTTTGCTCAAACATCAAAAAGCCTTTGTTCCTATTAAGAATTAATTCCTTGGGCAGTTCCTTGTTTTTTAAATAAAGCCACTGTTTTTTTGGTTATATCTTGGCAACAGATAGCATACCAGGCTTCTCCAGATGGGGCTGTCCAGCATAAATGCCGTTTCTTAATACAGGGTTGTTGCAGCATAAAAGCACATACTTCTGTTTCCGTACAATAGTTTTTGACTCTTCAGCTGAAAGATGTACTGAGATGAAGTCTGATTACTGCAACAGCACTGAATGTGATTCTTTGTTCAGAGGAAGCAAGGCACAGCCCTCTCCTATCAGATAGGGGTGAGGGCAGACTCGAGAGAAGTGGGACATGGTATTTGGAAGCGGTTATCGTGTCTTTGTAATGGGTGGAGGGGTGGTTATTTTGAGCCAAGTTAGAGATAAAGGATCTTGCAGTGGCTGTGTTTTTCAGACCCATAATCCACATTTCAAATGCGTTTTAGCAAGTTATTGAGGAAAGGATTCAATTTCACTCTGCTTTGAATTACACGCAAAATAGTATGTGACAGTTTCTGCCTCATTCACTTTAGTTTCAGACATTTTAGCTGAGCTTCGCTCTTAGAACAGTCTTGAAAATGAGTTACGGTCTTGTGGTTAAAATGGGTCTGGGAATTAATATTTCGTTTTCAGCTTTGAATATGCTGTAGATGAACAGTGTGGCATTAAGTTGTTCTGTCCTCAGTTTCCCTGCATGCAAAAGGGAACGACTGCTACCTTTCTAACGCACATCGGTGGTACTGTGTGAAAGACACCGCATCGGTGCGAGAGATCACTTGTCCAGATGTGTACTGGCTCTTTAAAGTGCGGCCAGATACGTACGTGGCACCAGGGCTGACTGCACCATCTCCTTCCTTCCAAATAGAATGTTGTTGGTAGGCACAGAAGAAATAAGCCTGACACTGTTTTCGTGGAAACATAGGCCAAAACTCCCACTGGTTTCACTAAAAGCTAGATCAGGCTCAACGAGTTGCTGACAGACCTCTTGCAAATTAAGGCTTCTCCCAGGACTCTTGGACAAAGTGAAGCGTTTTGTGGGTTTTCAAAGTGTGTTTTGGGGTTTTTTTTGTAATGTAATTGTGCTGCTTCTCCTTTTCTGCCCCATTCACGGCATTGAGGCTGGTTACTGTTTTAAGTGCCACTGTCTGGTGTTTCACAGATGAGGAATGTGTGCTGTGATTGATCTTGTTCCTTCGTAGAACTGGAGGGAGTCTTCCCATCATCATACTGCCGTGTGCCAGCCCACGTCAAACTCTGTGCCTTCTCAGAAACTCCCGGCTCACCGTTCGCTATTACTCAGAGCCCTGGCTACCCTGGAAAGCCCGGGCTATCTCAGGTTTCCTTTACCATTTGTGTTGTCCTTGCTTCTGGTGATGACTATTGT
The DNA here is from genome assembly GCA_013398225.1 of Steatornis caripensis. NCBI lineage: Eukaryota > Metazoa > Chordata > Aves > Caprimulgiformes > Steatornithidae > Steatornis > Steatornis caripensis. The sequence goes on along the minus strand of VZSC01010119.1, from coordinate 644,817 downwards.
GTGATGCTTCAGAACAGAGCAGTGTATCCCGCAACATCCAGGCATGTATGCCTTGTTGTGCAATGCCTTTGGGGTTCCTTCTCGATCCATTTTGAGGAATCACCTTCTGCCCTGAAGCATGAAAATTGCTTCTCCTTATCTTCACCTACATTACTCTGGCTGCTGTCGTGGGTCATAAAGTTATCTGCTGCCCTTTTCAAACCAGCCCCAATGTTTACTCCTCTGACCTGCCATCTTAATGAATTCTGTAAGCTGAATGCATCGTTGAAAGGACTCCATTTCTTAAACTTATTTTCCGCTAATCAAACTGGGGATGGCCTTCATATACATTAAATAATAGGATACTTTTCCTGTAGTTACACTCAAAGAATATGATCGTTAAAACAAACCCAGTATCTCTGTCCTATGGATCATGTTTTCCATCTCATCCTCTTTGTTTGCATTAAATGTAACTTCATTTCAGCCTTCAGTGCAGTAAAGTCAATGCGGACTTCAGTGCTGCTCTTCATTCAGGATGATAAAAGGAACAGAATTACCTTTCCAAAGTGAATTTCAAGGACAAAATCTCAGCTGAAGTTTAACTCGAAGGGAGAAGACTTAACTTCAGATGTTCCTGCAAATGCGGGACAAAAGTGTCTGTGCTCTTTTTTCTTCCTTTCTAGCAGCACTGTCAGGATTTTATATGAAGGATTTTTATTTTTTCATGCCATGACCATGCTTGTTATGTGCAGCTTCCTTTTTCTTTTAAGTCTGAAAGAGGTCATATTAAATACACACAATGAAAAAGAGGCTAAGCAGTTCAAATAACTGCAGATGGGCTATTTCGGACAGGACTGACTTCAAGCAGCAGGAAGCATCAGTTGCAAACAGTAAAGCTCCCAGGGAAAATATGCCAGCAATTTGTCTTTTATAACTTTGTGCATAACCATTGGGTAGGAGATTGTATGTACAGTGGCCCTCTGTTCTTGTTTAATTCAATCTAGCAGAGCAAGATACTGCAAATCTCGCCTTTTTTTTGATGTACAGTGGCAGCCATGTGCTCTTTTAGCTTGTAAATGCTACGCATTGGGATCTGAAACCTTTCGGATGAAGCAGGGAAGGGAACTGCAATGTTTGGTTCTCTCTCTTGTGGCTGTTGTGATCTTTGGTGAGGGGAAGGGAACTGCAGTGTCGAGTTCTCCCTCTCCGTGTGGCTGCTGTGCTCTTTGGTTTTGAATTAACTGTGTTCTCCAAAGAAAGGCTTGTCTGACGCCCGCCCACCTTTCTGTTAGGCGCTCGGTGCTGCTCAGACTGCTTTTGTCTGAAGCTATAGCAGCAATTTCTGGAAAAATACAGGCTGGTATTTATATAATGTCTGTTTGTCCCAAAGAAACCCAGGGCATCTCAAAATTGTGTGTAGGAATCCCTCAACATATAAGCACATGTGCATTTCTGAACAGCAGCCGTTTCTCATGGTGAGCACAGCCACGGAACAGGAATCCCAAACAGAGTTTTAGAACGGAAAGTAAGGCCGTCCAGCTGTAGCCGCAGGAGGAACCTTCAGAAGACAGAATGTAATCAGCCAAGTTAGAAATTGGCTGAGACACTCTGCTTTAAATCTTCTAAGTCTGTTGACAGTAGGGTAGGATTATTAATGTCCGTAGGCTGCTTGATGCCTGGACTTCACCTGAGGAATGACACCTCCCGTGTAGTGCAGTGTCCCCGTAGCACATTACAGGCCAACAGTTCAGCAGTGACTCCAGAGGAAGCCTGGATTGTTTTATCCATCCACACCGCTTCCCGCTGCGCCTTGGGGACATTTGGAGATGTCCCATCCAAGTAACGGATTGCAGCATCCCTGCTTAGCATTAGTGATTTGGCAGGTTTGCTGCAACAGAAGGCACAACCGCAAGGAGTTTACTTTCCTTTGGGTCGGGCACTGCGCTTTCATGCAGACCTCTGCGAACTCTTGCAGATTCATTTTCCATGTCTGGCAGAACGGTTTCTTTTTAACTGAATCAAATACCATATAACCAGTCCTTTCGTCAATTTATGATCTCGGTGTCTGTCAGTGCAAGGTAGTTCTTAATGGATTACTCTGATCAACATCCTGTGTATGTGTTTGACCATGAACATCCAAATTTTTCTGCAAAAATGCTGATGGGATTTTTACTCTTGGGCCTATTCTGGTGCCTTTTAAGGTGTCTAAACTGAATATCCAGATCACCAGTCAGGTTTTTAATATCTTGGCATACAACACCGTTGCAGGGAGGGAGAGGAAACTGGATGTCGAAGCAGCTAGTGCCTTAGGAGCAAAAGTCCAGCAACATTCCTGGATGTTTCCTCTGGAAAACAATGCAGTGGATTCAGTGCGTGCTCTGTGTGTATCTCTGCAAGCGCTGAGGTTATGGTAGGCAGAAATTGGGGCCACTGAGCAAACGCTGCACCTGCAGCATAAGAAAATAAGTATCTGTGATCAGGGTTTATTTCAGATACTGCAGGGAATTCACATTGCCTGCCTACTTCTGTTGGATTATTTATAGTTACAATATTTTAAAGAAAGCTAGTATATGTGAGATCATTTCCGGTGTGGTAAGCCACAGTCATTTGTTTATGCTGGATCCTTGCCAGGATGCGATATACCTCATCTTGACGGAAATGATAGGCATTTGATGTGAATTTCCCGACACAAGAGCTCATTTATTTATTTAATTTATTTTCAGAGAGAGTTCTTCAAATACAAACCCTCTGAAGTCTAAAGAATTTTCCCAAAGCTCCCTGAAAATGTTTGCATGATTTATTTGCCTTCTTTATAAAAATAAACATTGTGCTTGGGGAAGGGATTTGGAGACTTAAATGTGACACTTACGTGTATGAGATTGCATTTCTACGTTTAAGATGTGATCTGTACTTAAACCAGTGTTTTAAATAAATAAGTAAGATTATCTGATTGTGGTAGAGGAGTGGTCTGTTCTGACTTAGCCGATCAATTCAGAGAACCATAGCAAAGCATTTTCCTGACTGCGTTACGTCTTTTTGCTTGCGTTGCTTTGAAAGCCAATTCAAATTAAACTTTCGCATCTTGACAAGCCTCCTGCAGCTCTAAGGAGGGCTCTTCTGCTTTGCCCAGTGAAACTGTGCACCTCAAGAAAGTTCCAGAGAAAAGGCAGTTTAGAAGCGTGGGCTTCAGGACTTAATCCTATTCCCACTGGAAATCCGATAAGGGTTCAGATTAATGTCGTCTTTGGTAGGGGTTAAATTTGCGGGGAATCTCAAGATTTTGTGCTAGGATTGGTTCTTGTCTGGGAAGAGCCTTTAGTAGCAAATGGTCTGAGACGTTTAGTATAGAATAGTGGCAGTTTCACTTACGATGTCCAATTTGTGTTGTTTTGCCGGTGATTCCGAGTGCTACACTGCAGTTAGTCCTCTGAAACGCTAATAAAAAAAAAATGACAGTTACCTAATTGATGCATAACCCCTGCCTGTGGTAACAGTGACCTTTGCTGGGCAGGTTGTCAGTAAAGTGGGAAGATGCAGCTTTACGTAGTGTCACAGGTCTGTATTCTTAAAGGTAAAAGACAAACTTTGCTGGCTGTTAAGAACAATGCTTCTTATCCTTGCAGGAACTGATGATAGAATCTGGAAATAGATACGCTACGTACTTTTCCGGTGTACTATAGACACAGGATAGCTTAGTAACTTTATAGTGCTTTTTCAAAATCATGTTCTGCTTTTGAACATGCCATGATACCAAATTTCAAAATTTTGATTACCTCACAGCTTTCATGATCGTGTTTTTCATATCTTTCTTCCCCCCTCTTCCCCTTTTTAGCAATCTACAATTACGATGCAGTCCAAGATGTGGAGCTCTCCTTGCAGGTTGGCGATACTGTTCACATTTTGGAGATGTATGAAGGTAGGTTGCAGATCACTTCCAAGTACTTTGTAGTGGTTTTTGAAAGTGAATATAACAAATCAAGTTTTTTTAAATAATACAAGTTTCAGATCTAGATTTTCAACTTCTGATATGCCCCAAAGCGCAAAGCTTCCGATGTAGTATTTGCTGTATGCACTTTACTTTTAAAAGTGTATTAAAAATACATAAAATACAGAAGCGGCAGTCATATCTATGCTGTTCCTGGCAGAGGTTTGTCAAGGTAAGATTTCACTATTATCTCAAGGCAGCACTGCAAGAGAAAGAAACACTTGCTTCTGGCTGTTCATTCCTGTTTTCACACCACACCTGTTTACCTTGGCTCCTTCTTGTGCCAGGCCAAGCGCTTGTGTAGTCATGTGATGAACTGATCCAGCTGGAAAATAATAATAATTAAAAAAAAAGTAGCTTTTAACCTGAATTAGTGCTTTGATCTGAGACAACGGAGGCAGCGGATGAAAGAAAAGGAGAGGGCAGGTCTAATTGTTTCAAAAGTAATGTAGGTTTAAGATGTAATATCACAAACTGACTTTTTTTTTTTTTTAAAAGCCTCCAGTTACGAAGCTTCCGTGCCCTTTTTAGGCTGTTTCTCCCAGTGCTTTACTGGGAAGTTTTTCACAATACATACCTTAAAGTAAAACATCTTGCAGAAAGGAAAACAAAACCCATATTTTAAACAAGATGAAAATTACACTAGTGTGTTTCATATCTACTTACTAAACTAGACTGTTTGACGGTGATATCAATATTAGGAATGGAACACAGCCATTTAATTATTTTAAAGAATGTACTAGTCACTACTTCATTTGGAAGGCTCTCCAAAATTTAAATACTCTTTTCAAAATACAAATTCAATCATTTTCACAAGCAGCATCAGTTTGAAAAAGACTCAGCGTACAAAAACTCTTTAGTATCTCTGCTGGGAACAGCAAGCTGCTTGTTTAGTGATTTGTTCTTAGCCAGTCGTTTTCTTTCCACTTCTCTTTGACCTTGACACTCGAAACAGCCAGCCTGTTCCTACATGTCAAAGCAGATTATGTTGCTGATGTGTGTTTTTACACTGATGTGTGTGGTACTGGTGAGTGTGTCTGGCAGCTGGGAGAGAGAGAGGGAGAAATGGAAAAATATCTGTATGTAATAGTACTAACTTAGGAGGTGGTTTTGCAAAAAGGCACAAGGAAGAGGGAGTGTGAGGGATAAAAATTGCCCTCATGAAGAGGATGCATCTTATACTTCCCAAGATGTTGGGCTATTTATTTCTGTTTTTAAAGCAACATCATTGTTTAATCCTACTATGTGGTCTGTAATCAGCTGTTTAACAGAGAGATGGTCAAGAATAGGAAATGAATACCCAAATGGCATCCATTGTTTTTACCTGAAAGGTCCCGGTTCGGACCTTTGGCCTGAAAAGATTGATTGTAAATTGTTTGGGAAAGTGAATGTGTTTTGATTGTTCTGCTATGCTGAGCCATCAGTGTGGCATCCTAATTTGTGACTGAGGCACCTAGGAATTACTGCAATACAACTAAATACTTTCCCTAGAAAGACCAGCCAAAAATTAAGGCCAGACATTTGTGAATGTAAAGGAAGAGATGCAGATTGTCTCTGAGATGGTAACTCTGCTGTAGGTCTGGTCTTATTTCCCATAAATTCATCTTTAAAACTCCAAATTCTGATACCCTGTCTGCTTGGGAGGAAATTCTCATGTCTTACTGTATCTATTTTTCCTTCTTTTGGGACACCAGCTTTCAGCTTTGTTTCCAGATATGTGGGCTGTGTTTTTGAGAATTGGTGTTCTCACAAGAAGCCTTTTCTGTTTCTTCTCATGCTAATGATGTATACTTACAAATACAACCCCAGTCTGATAAAAGTGCGTTTTGTTCCACTAATCGCTGTTCTTATCTGGACACACAAGTCTCAATTTAGAAAAAGGTTCCATTTAACCAGGGCGTTGGCTTCGCAGGAAGAGAGGCTCAGAGATGCCTTGTGAAGTCGTTTTTTAGTCGGTGTGAGGTATCCCTGCAGTTCCCGGCTGAGGGCGTTCCTTAGGCTATCGGTAACATCCTTTAGGGAATTCACGGGGAGTTTTTCAGGATTGTCCAGAGGCTGTCGTGTAATGGGAACAGCCACTTGGAAAATCTTGCTCCTTGCTATTGTTCCCTCCCTCAGAATGCACCGGAGCATCTTTTGTGAGTTACCAGAAGGTTCTCAGGGCTGCTGCACCACAGTTCGCTTCCTGCTCTGTCAGTCATCTAGAACACGCCTCATCTTTCCTCCTGCTTGAAGTCAGCAGGTATTCATTCCTCAGCTGCGTTCAGTGAAGGCTCTCTGTGTATCAACAGCTTCACTTGAAAGCTCTTTGTATTCTGCATCTGGGGTTTTGGCTGGCTCCGCTCTGTCTGTAAGAATTGAAGTGCACAGTTTGTTCCTGGACAGCGAGGCAGCAAGGTTGAAGCTTGCGCTGGATTTTGGTGTTAACAGTAAACGTTATCTGACCCTCAGCTGGCTGAATAGCTTTGAGACATAACACTGATACCACTGAGCCCCTGGGAGAGAGGGGTGAGAAGCAAAGCGCAGTAAAGTGAATTAAAGTGCAAGCCAGAAGGTAAGGATGCAGTTAGGTGCGTGCAAACTTGTGATGTCGTGTGGCTTTGCCACAGACCTAATGTCTTGCAAACCCTTAAGTGGAGTGCCCGCAGTGAGGTGCTGCCATTGTATCGCCTAACGGCCTCACAATGACAGCAAGCACCTTTAAATTGCGAAATCCCTGCTCATTTATGCTAGGCACGCTATCGGGAGTTAGAGGCCTGTTCTAAAGGCTGGAAGTCCTTGGAAAGTTGGTCAGATTTAGGGTGGGGCTCTGGCACTGCCCTTTTGTTAGTAGAGCTTTCTTTTCTCATGCTCTAAACAGATGCTTTGCCTAATGTTTTATAAGTCTCAGTTACAACTGCACAGTTAGGCTTGGATTGTGAGTGCACGAAAGAAGACAAGGGAGTGATAACGTGGTAGATCGTCGTTGTTGCTGGACTGCCGGTTGCCTATGTCAAGGATTCATCAAATGGTGATCATCCCTGTAAATGGTAGCTTCAGCTTGGACAAAGTACACAGCATTGAAGCGAACGTCGTCGGAGCTGAAACCACGGACTGAGCAGTTTGAACTGAAGGTTTCAAATATTTCTAGTACGAGCTGTAACATGATGATGTTCAGTGCAGCTCGAATCTGGATAGGGAGAACCTGAGAGCTGTCTGCTATCCGTAGTCTAGGCTGTGCAGCGTTTCCTTCACTCTAGGAAAATGAAGATTGTGGCATACCGCATCTTTGTCGGTGTGCAGTTAGGCGCAGTTGTACGTGGGGTTTGCACTGTAGATAGGGTCTGCATTTGCATAGTCACTGTTTAACTTTGATTTTAAGTAACTTTAGAAATTACTTTGTTTGGCTTCAAGCATGCTTTGGAACACCATGGTGTGTTTATTACACATCAAGATCTGGAGGATACCGGTTTTCTCAGACTTACCTTCCCTTTGAAACAAATACACATAGACCCTCTGCAGAGCATGCTTTTGTTAGTTTAGGTGTGTTGGTGCTGATACACTCTTGTAAACTGTGAAGCAAGGTATTTTTTTCCCCCCCCTTTCTCTGGTTGGCTGTGTGGTTGCAGAAGTGCATGAAGTCTTTGTACAAAATTACTTTTTTCACTTGATAATAAGATAAGCTGTGCGTGCTTATCCTTTTGTTTGCCAAATGTTGTCAAGACTGGGCATGTGCTGCAAAATGCAAGAAAAGAAGGAAACTTGCTGTGTCCACTGCTTTGAAGGCTGCTTCAGTGCAGGATTTACTTACTGTCTGGGAATCCGTCCTTGAGTAGTGAGCTGGGGAGGATCCATTTCTGTTTAAGCAAATCTTTTCTAATCTGCAATACATATTATTATTACATGCAAGCTGTGGAAAACATTAAAATTGTGGATAGAAGGAAAGCGTGCCCACACACTGTGATTCTGATCGGTTTCTTCTCCTGATAAAAATAAGTTTGCATTGAATTTGTTCCTGGTTTCAGTCTTCTATCTTTCCTTCGACCACTGTAGGTAAATGAAGCAATCCCTTGTTTTATTTCAGTACAGTCTAGCCGTGTATGTTGTGGTACTGAGAGGCAGTACTCTGCCGTGGAAGAGGAACAAAGACCTTGTGGTTAAGCACGTGACCTGGCGTTGCTTCACTATGTATAACTTTGTCATCTAAACTATTGTAATTTGACTAATTTTTCTTAGATTTTCTGATCTTTAACGTGCTGCATAAAATCCATTTAAGGAAAGGTAAAACTGAGGACCTGTGTTCCATTTAAAAAACAAACAAAAACCCCCAAACCCCAAACTTTATGGTATTTCTTTGCAAGACAGTATGCTATCCTTGTGTTCTTAATCAGACTTCAGCTTGAAAGTGTTGTGGTAGCTGAAATTTGCCATGTCATCTTCAGCTGAAAAGCCTTTCTCCATTTGGCACGTCTCTGCTTATGGAGAGTACTCAAGAGAGACACTTAGTCTCATTCCTCTGAAGCTTTAGGCAGGTTTGGTGTGTTTTTTAAAGAAGAAATCAAGTAATCAGTTGACCACTGCCAAAAGTTTTTGTGCCTTTTAAAATGATCGATATGAGTATTGAAAGTTGGAGCAGAATTCTGAAAAAATTGCATGCGATGCTTGCTGAAATAGTTTTGCATAATAATATACAACATGCTTTTATGCAATGATTGCAAAATATTTTACGGGAATGTGGTTAATGCCAAGAGGCCATTTGAAATATGAGGAAGCTGTGGTATAGAAGGGCTGAGAGACTGTCAAATGGAATTGAAATCACTGGGAAAATACTCTTGTTAAATTCCATGAGTTTTGTATCACACCCCAAATAACTGTACTTGACCATTCAACTAATTACATCTCAGATGTAATGGTCCGTGATCAATGTATAATGTTAATCTTCATCCTGTGGAAGGAATGGAATTTCTCCTTTCCTCCTAACTTACTGCTGGAATATTGGGGTTTATGTGGTCAAGCTGATTCACCTTCTCACTGCTAGACAAAGGGGACAAATCTGCTTTAAAAAAAAAAAATCGCCCCACCTCAGCAAAACAAAAAACCTCCTAAGCTCTAATTTATGCCCAAGGGGGTGTCAGATCCATGGTTCTTCATGGAACTTTCTTTGCTAAATATATAAATATATGGGGGGGGACACCCTAAACCCCACCCTCCCCTCCTCTCTTCTTTACCTGATTATTCTCTTAAATCCCTTTGCCACCTTGGTGCCTCTTCCTCTGCCAGTCAGCTGAACATAATTTCTTGGATCAATGACGATGTCTGTCTTGATGGCTCTGAACATCGTTCGTGCATTCTGGACCATAATCTATACCCTTCATGTTTGCTAAGAGGTAGGGTCAGTGTTTCCCATTTCAATTCAAGTAGAACCTTAGGAGAAGAGTAAAAACCAGTGTTCTACTAGCATGGCTAATTAAGAGTTGGTGTTGCAGAGGCTTGACGCTTGCAATGGTGTTTTTAGTGGCTAAGAGTCAGTGAGAAAGTGAAAGCTTGCGTCTTATCCCAGAACAATGCAAGGGACGTTGTCAGCACATCAGCATTTAAAACAGAACGGATTCTTCATTTAAAATGTTCAGTTTGTTATTTCCAGTACAGTAACTTCAGGAGGACTAAAGGTGATGGAAACTGTTGCTTATGGCAAGGAACAGGCACCCAGTGGAAAAAGTGCTTGATCATGCACAGCTCTTACGTAGCCGAGACAAATGGTGAAGGTGAGGGTGAAGAGGAAAAACCCTTTGGCTCACGCAGTTTGGAGGTGGTGGAAGAAGCGTGGGGATGACTTGCCCACAGCTATGCTTCTCTCCTGTCTGCTTAGCGAGCAGGGCTTGCTCGAGGACATGTGAAAAAATTGTGGTATTTCTTACACGTGTGTTTCAATGACCTTGAAATCGAACTACTGATCAAACCCCAGGTGCTCAAGAGAGAAGAAAGGTGACATATGCTTGGGGATTGCGGTTATTGCTTTGTATCTTATACTTTCCTAGGTCTTGTCAAGAGAATATTGAGAAACTGTATCTGTACCAGGGCAAGCAGTTCAGGGTTGGGTTGGGTTTTTTTTCCACTGGTAAAATCAGGGTTCCTGCTTTGCCAGCCGTGCGTCTGTCCTGTACGAGGGCAAGGTATCTCAGTTGTGCAAGAAACCACGATGTTGTTTCAACAGAACCTTTAGCAAGTGTGAACTCTGTTTTTGTAGAAGTATTGTAGGTCCTTAATTGAATGGTTGATCCTCAGCCCAAAGTGCCTACAGCTCAGACAGGCAAGATAGACAAAGGATGGGACGAGAATTAGGGCCGTGTGTGGTGGGGGAGATTGGACTTGTCAGAAGTCACATAATATGTTTGCCTTATCTAATAAGAGATTCTCTTTCAGCCTTCCTTTGAAGGAAGGCTTTAGACTGAGTCACAGAAAAAAATAAAGAACCTGTATAATATGGAACTTGAGCACAAGCCGTAAGATGATTTGGATGAAAATGCACTTCATAGAAAATAAAATTTTAAAGGGATGGAATGAAAGTGGAATTGGCTTTGCCAGATACATGCTATATGACCTTGGGCTGGTAGGTCTGCGTGCATGTCTGTGTGCCTCTGCCTCATCTGTCAAATGGTCATAGCAGTAGTTCTGTGCTGTGTGTGTAACTTGTAAGCTTCATGGAACGAGGATTGTCACTTTAAAAATGTATCACAGGGCGTGACCTGCTTTGCTGTTGAGCCCTCTCAGTACAACCCAAGTGGAGATGTAGAGTAGAAGTGAGGGTGTCAGTTCACGGTAGGAAGCCAAGCCTCCTACAAACAGGGCAGAGGTGTCTTCACAATAGTAGATCTCGAATGAGCAAGGTGAATAGATTTGTGTTGTAGAAACATGGTGAGAATGACAAAGTGTATTTAATTGCTATAGACAGGAAAAAAATAAATATGAGTATTTTTCTTTCCCTTTGACAGGCTGGTACCGAGGATACACACTCCGGAATAAATCTAAGAAGGTATGACCTCACTTTTCAGTAACTCTGATTTTTATTTCACACCTTGCCAGACCCCATCCGGTGCTGTAATCCTCTATGCTTCTGCTCTGTTTCTTGTCATAATATTGTGCAGGTCTCCTGATCAGTGTGTCCTTTTCCTTAGTGATAGAAATAAATGCCCTTGAGCTAAATGTCTCGGAACCATTAACTGGGTGGTACTCCGTTGTAAGCGTGCGTAATGTAGTTTGAACTAGCAAAATTGACTATTGTGTATCTGCGTACGCTAGCTTATTGCTTTATTAGCACGGTCTTGGACCTGTACGCATCCACCATTAGTTATCTGTAATGTAATGGTAAGATTAGAGTTTTGATTTGACTTGGAAAATATTCCAAAAATTATGCACGCGTGGATCTCAGCCAAACTTGTTGAGGTTTGCGAAACCAGTCTGAAAACTGCATGGAAATCTGGTTTCCCGTAGGAATCCTGGCACCTCTCATGCGGTACCATCCTTCACAGTCTGAATCTTTCAGCATAAAGGGGAGTGAAAAGCAAATAGAAAGGGACTGCAGCACTAGAAAGTTTCTCGTAAATAAAGGAAACTTGGGACTTGTGAACTTCTACAAATGCTGTCATGTGGTGTGAGCTTTTCTAGAGAACCACAGGCCCACAGCAACTTGACAAATGACTCTGAGAAAATTTTGTAGCAAGGGCAAACGCGTATGACTGATAGCTTGCAAGACTTTGCAGCGTTTCATACAGGAAGATGAATGTCACTACAGTGAAACAAGGAATTGACTTCTCTGAGGTGCAAATATCAAATATAGTGCCCAAGCATGCAACCTCACGCTCCTTACTGTCTTTTTTTCTGTGATACCAGTACTGGTGAACCTAACGCGTTTCTGTTATAGGTAAGCAGTAAATGTCAGTCACAGTTGCTGTTCTGCTGATCGTGCTCTTACCTCTTTCCCCTGCTTTCTATTGAATGCATTTTTGTCATGTCATATCCTGTGGTGTGATTTATTTATTTCATTTCTGTATGTATTTTTAGGGCATTTTCCCAGAAACCTATATCCATTTAAAAGAGGCAATCGTGAAGGACCGTGGGTAGGTGGAAGCTTCTTGAGATGTACTTTTGTCTTGTCTTGTTTCATTTGAAAACAAACAAAAACCCACCTTAAGTAGCGGCGGTTGTAATGAATGCTGCGGGTCTCTGTGTGCAGCAGGACATACTACCTGTGCTAGACTTCTAGAGCTGCGTAACTTTTCTTTCAAAGCATTGTATATACCAAACTGTTGTGGGCGTAGGTGCAGGAGAATGCTATTTGCAAAAATAAGAAAGCTCTGCTAGGCAAGTTAGTAGAGAGGCAGGTCAATCAAACTACATTTAGCTCCTCTGGGGACTCCTGCAAGTCATAACACGCTCCTGCTTGCAGCCAAATAGCCAGCAGGAGTGTGGATTCCTTCCTGTCTTGGAAAACATTTAAGGAAATGACTCCTCATTTGATTCTTAGAACTGATTCTGTGGTCATTACAGTGAGAGGAAAACAGCAATTGCGAAGGAAGAGACTTAGAAAGTACTTCTTTTTTCTTTCTTTTTTTTTTAATGAGTGTGGCCAAGTTACCATTGCAAGTGGTGATTCTTCCAAACTTAATTTCTGTCTACTTAGCAAGTTTCTGGAATGGATCCATTGAGAAGAACAAGACTGAAAGAAGCTTGAAACATGTTTGCATTAAAAATGGGTAATGAAGGTATATGTATGTGTTGGAGAACCAATTGAACAACTTAACAGTCTTGGCATCGTGTGTGAGTGAAGCGTGTGAATATCAGGCTCTCAAGAGATTTCCATTTACGTATTTATCAAAAAAGGATGTCTTACTGCTAAGTCTTAATCTTGAGTGTAACACGTTTGTGGTTTTTTCCCCTTTTTTTCTCTAGACAACATGAAACAGTGATTCCAAGTGAATTGCCCCTTGGACAAGAACTCACTTCTACCCTGAGGGAGTGGGCAGTTATCTGGCACAAGTTATATGTGGTAAGTTTTCTTCAGTGGTTGGTATTATTAGATGACTTCAGATGAAATGAGACTGGGCTTTTTGCAGGGCACTTTAAGACTTTGAAGAGAACGTTATGCAGAATTGTAGAACTATCATTATTGTAAAATTGGTCTTGAGAGGCTGAAAATGTTCCGCTCCCTACTGAACGGGATGTGTGATCCCAGACAGAACTGCGGTTTAGTCTGTGCTACGGCGTTCACTGTGCTTGAATAATTGTGTGATGACACAGCACTGATGAAGCATTGACTGGCACAAGTCGCACTCAGCATCGTGCCAGCTGGTGGGGGCTGTGAGTCACAGTTCACTGGTAAAATCAGGGTTCCTGCTTTGCCGGCCGTGCGTCCGTCCTGTACGAGGGCAAGGTATCTCAGTTGTGCAAGAAACCATGATGTTGTTTTAACAGAACCTTTAGCAAGTGTGAACTCTGTTTTTGTAGAAGTATTGTAGGTCCTTAATGAAATGGTTGGTCCTCACCCCAGAGTGCCTACAGCTCAAATCGGCAAGATAGACAAAGGATGGGATAAGAATTAGGGCCATGTGTGCTGGGGGAGATCTGAGTTGTGAGAAGTCACATAATGTATTTAGTTCTCAGTAGGGTAGGGGAGAGACCTCTCGTCTACTAAATCTGTTTACTAGCCTGATGCTGTCATAGTCACCTCAGAAAAGTCAGAAGCCAAGGTACTGCATGGGTTTGGGGGTTTTGGTGAGGTGGGTGCATTCTTGCTCAAAGACACACAACTGGAGTTCCCAAGGAATTACTTTCTTTTGAAGGTGATTATAAAGGCACATTAGGATCAACCTGATTTTTCTTCAATTAGTAGTGAGTTCAGCCTGCATAGCATGTACTCTGAGACTTTAATTAAGACGGGAGAATGGTTTTAAATTAGCTCTAACCATTCCATTTACCCAGAGCAAGCTTTCCTATTGAAAATTTGATCAGGCCACAAGTACGTTTTGTTTGTGTGCCACGAAGCCACAAGAATTTGTTCCACTCTCTGAATTTAATGAGAAGCCGTGTGTGACAGTATTACTGTGTGAAGAGAGTTTTGTTCCTGGCTTTTTTTTTTTTTTTTT
>VZSC01010119.1:556283-621634 GCA_013398225.1 Steatornis caripensis | reverse complement strand
TTAAATTTCATTCTTTTTTTTTTTTTTTTTTTTTTTTTTTCAGTAAACAAGTGTTACCTTTCTTTTCTTAGGTCTTTGGGTCTCCCTGAAACTGCTTCCTGGTGATCTAGCACAGGTTCAAAAGGATTTTTCCCACCTTGTAGACAGATCAACTGCGGTGGCTCGCAAAATGGGATTCCCTGAAATAATCCTTCCTGGTAGGTCCCATATGCCTCTACGCTTTCACAGAATGAGAGAGCCAGTTGAAATTCTAGAAGTTCTGCTATGAACAGATTTATTTTAAAGCTATCTGAAAACTTGTTTTCATTTTTCTTGAAATTTCCAGCCAATCTTTTATTTTTTGGCAAAGAAGTGAAAACATAAGCTTCCTTTCTTATATTGAAAAATGATAGTGTGTGTACTTTTTGGAAGAAAAACTCTGTTGACTCAGAGACGTTTTTGTTGCATATAGCTTTGACTCCGCTCTATTTAAATTGTTCAAAGTGGATTTAGCCTTATAGAGATCATGACACTAAAAAGAAGTTACATAAAGACAGAGGTTTATGAAGAGGAGAATGGTACATTTTGAAAGATTTTGTATAATTTGAGATGAAGGTGAAACGGTGTGATGTTAAGTGTTGTTAATTAGCTGGCATCAGTAAAGGCTGAGAAGAAGATAAGGATACTGTGGTACCCAGGGATGTTTAATGTTAACCTGTAAAACTGTCTGTATGAGAAAAACAGCTCATTAAGCGCTATGAATTTTAGGTGATGTTCGAAACGATATCTATGTCACCCTGATACAAGGGGAGTTTGACAAAGGGAAGAAGAAGACTCCCAAGAATGTAGAAGTCACCATGTCTGTACACGATGAAGATGGCAATCTCCAAGAGGTATGATGGCCTTTGCAGGAAGTCACAAGGCTGCTGTGTTTGCTAGATGATAGCTCTGATCTGTAGGATCCTATTTATCTACTGTATGCAATAGGTGTGTGATAGCGAACAAGAGATATTATAGGTGATCTCAGTGACCAAATTTAAATACTCACTGATTATTTTTTAAAATTAATAAGAGATGTGAGCAAGTCTTTAAAGATTCTGTAAAACTTCCAAAGAGGTGACATGCATTGAGTTCCCTTGTCTGTGAAGTGTAGTCACTGGGTAACTCTGACAGTTAAATGCTCTGAAAATTTCTGACCAAGATACTTCTTGCTTTCATTCTATACCTTGCCTTCTCTTCCCCCCACCTTCCCTTGTCTTTTTGTCCAAAGAAAGCTATCCATCCTGGTGCCGGTTATGAAGGTGTCTCCGAATATAAGTCTGTTGTTTATTATCAAGTCAAGCAACCTTGCTGGTATGAAACTGTAAAGGTAGGAGTGTGTAATTTACAGTCTCGCTTCCTTCGTGTGGAAAACAGAACTAATTTAAAATCAGTAAACGCATCACTAACAATGTCATGTAAATTGACTGGAGATAGAGAATGCTGGTGCTGCATTTTTCACTGTGTTATCATGTGCAGGTGTCCATTGCAATAGAAGAAGTCAGTCGTTGCCATTTAAGATTCACTTTCCGTCATCGATCGTCACAGGAATGTAAGTATCAGAAAAGATCTGCAGGAGTACGGTGTTCTTCCTACTCTTATTGAGACTTTCTGCATATTCACAAAAGGTGTAGCACTTGCATTTCTGCTTACTTCCAGTGTTGAGGATTTACTTGCAAGCAAAGAAAAATAATTAAAACTTTTTACAGCCTTAAAATAGATTTAGTGTTAGTTATGTTCTGAAACTGAATTTACATAGAGGGCAACACGTTAGCCCCCTTGAAAGATAATTGTCAATGCTGATTGCTGCTTTGGCTTCTCAGCGTATAGTGGTGCTTTTAATTTATTTCAAGGCATTCATAAAATTCGGTGCAAGACCTAGTGGGCTTCTAATGGTCCTCCTAGAGGAGGATTCCTAATTAGGTTAATGAAAGGCTAATGAGAAAGAGCCAGAAGTTTCATCAGCCGACTTCAGAGCCCTGAAATAAGATCCATAACTTGAGACTAAACCCTTGAAAGGCTCTCAAAAAAAATTCCTTCAAGGTACCTGGGAGATGCAGTGGCATACTTCCACATCCATACCTCACGAACAGATTGGCAAAATCCCAATCAAAATATCTATGCAATTATATATGTCCATCTAGCAGCACAATTAACCGCTAGATGCTTCAGAGAGGATGTTTTTCTGTGTATTTCCAGGTAACCACTAAGTGCCGTGAGATGAGAGGGAAAGCAAGCTTTCTGCTGTGCATCACAAAGTTTGCTAGCTCCATCGCGTTACCGTGTGATGGCGTTAAACAAAGAAGCTGCATGTAGTTAGAGCGCTGCATTATAGACAGTCTGGGCATAAATCAGACAGTTCCTAATAAAGGCTTTTCTTTCTGTTTGCAGCTAGGGATAGGTCTGAGAGAGCTTTTGGCATGGGCTTTGTGAAGTTGATGAATGCAGATGGAACAACACTGCAAGACGGCAAACACAATTTGATTGTTTATAAGGTAGCTTGGACATTCGCTGACTTGGCTTTTGTTTAACTAATCAAAACAACTCTCTTGGCTGACTTTTTTCCTAGCAACGTAAAGATCATAATTGCAGAGATTTTCAGTAATTTTTCTAGGATAATAGGACAGTAATTTATTATTTCTTTTAATAAATCGCTCTCAGCTTTCCTTTCACTGATGGGTTTTCTGACTGCAAGTACACAAATCTGGTATGTATCTGCATAGAGCATTTTTTCTCTAACATCATTTACCTAGACAGCATGCAAGACCTGCTTTGGAGGATCAGTGTGTGATGGGAAGAGTGTCCTGGTACCTTTAATCACAGTAAGAGGAAAAAAGTTAATGCATTGCAGTAGAAAGCTACGAAGTGAGAGGTGGGGGGCAAAAAACCCTCTTAAACTCTGTGGCTTGAATTGCTCTGAAAAGAACTTATTTCATTGGCAGTGTGGGCAACTTCTATTCCCTGAAGTTAGAGGCCCAAACAGACAATGTGAATAAACAACTATAGACATGAAAAGGTGTTTAAAGCCCTCTCTGGCTGTCCGATGCATTGACGTTTGTCTGCAGTTGAGAACTGCAAGAGGTCAAATGCTGTGTGCTCAGTGTGAGATAACCTTTGTCTTTGCTGTGTTCAACTAACAGGGTGATAACAAGAAAATGGAAGATGCTAAATGCTATTTAACTCTTCCTTGTACAAAAACGGAGATGGAGGAGAAGGAGACCCCCTCAGGGAAAAATCTGCACCATCTAGCCAACTTCACACCCACTAAAGATAGTACAAAAGACAGCTTCCAGATTGCCACTTTGATCTGCTCCACAAAACTCACCCAGAATGGTAGGTCTTGTATTAGCAGCCTATCCGTATCATACTGTATATTTGAAGTAAGGGGGGCAATATTTGAAGTAGAGAGCGCTTTCTTTATGCAAATTTTTTGGCATTGCAGCGTGTATGGGCATAGCACTTTAGCTTTAATCTTGCTGTTTCATATGTCAATGGCAGCCCCATCCCAGCATTGTTGGCATCATGTTGCTGGTACAAGCTACAAAGATGTTTAAGAAGCCAATAGGGACCATGTCACATGAATATTTTATCCAAACTATCAATGTTGAATCTAACAGGTTTGTCAGCACGTTTAGGAATGGCACCCATCAGTGGCGGTGTATATGTGTTTTCAGAATCCTTTATATTTAAGGTTAATTGTCTGTTTTCCTCTGCCTGTTAAGAATGCAGCAATTAGAAATGAACTCTTCAGCATGCTGTTACGCAGTAACTCTGCATGCTGCCGAAGTGGTGAAAATGAAGGATGATGTCTATATATGAATGAATACAGTACGTGCTGGTAAATGATGTGAAATTTCCAGTAGCTCTGGAAGGCTTTTTGTGTAACATTCTCTCTGGTTTGGGAAAGCTGTGGCTCCATCAAGGTGTGCCTGCTGGGAGATGGGCCTGAGCTATTCTGCTCGCAGTGTGAGCTTGGCCGGTTAGCTGAAGTTAAATGCCGTACTGATACACCCATGGGCACAAGGACTGAATCTGACTTTGGTTATCCGTCTGACATGGAGGCCAAACGCGTTTGCATTTTTCTGCCCTCCTGCGTATGACCTGTATTTCTGAACGTGGCGTTCTTTGTCAAGGCTCTTAAGTGTCACGTGTATTCTTACATCTGAAGGTAGTAAATTAATTTCTTTTCAGAACAGAGGTAATAAGTACATCTTTCATTAGCATGGAAGGTTTGTGTTAAACCTGCTAGACTCCTTTGAAAGCCGCAGCTGTAGTTTGTAACTAAACTTGAGGTCCTGTGATGTCCCAGAACTGCGATAAGCAGCTCTGCAGCTTAATGTAATACAAGAGGTTTCAATTTTAACTTTTAAGAGCCCTCTCCAAGAGGCTGCTCTAGAGTAAACACAAGCTTTAGTAAGACAAGTCATGCACTAATAAAATTCCTAGCTTGAGAAATCTTCTCTTGAGTGAATGAGAAGCCTGCAAATGCCTTGCATTATCAAATTACACCAAGGTTTCCATTTATAGCAAAGTTTAACTTTATTGCCAAGACAAAAGAACCATTGCAAGGTAATATTCTGTGCATCAGTGTGCCTTTTCCTTGTAAGCTGATTCTAAAAATAACCTCTAGTATTTGTTCTGTATTGTTCTGCAGCCATTAAGTCAGCTGTGTTGTAATCTGTTTCTAATTGCCAGTGTTCTGTCCTTGCTAGTTGACCTGCTGGGTTTGCTGAACTGGCGTTCTAACTCTCAGAACATAGCTCACAACCTAAGGAAGCTCATGGAAGTGGAAGGAGGAGAAATTGTAAAGGTATGCATAGAGATTTGAGTCTCCTTGTTATGCAAACACTTATGTACGTGCTTGATGTTGACCTCGAAGGCTTGTGATTGTAGTGTACCGTGAAGCTCTCTATGTAGGCTAGGAGAGCTGTTCTAGCTGCTGAGCAACAGGAGAACAAAAGGTATACTTTGCCCCAAGAGCTCTCATTAGTGGAGTTCACCAGAATTACAGAAGTTAAATGTTACCAGGATTCGGGAGATAGCAGTGACTTTATTTTCCTGTCTATCCTTACGAAATAGACGACACGTTTAAAGCCTGTTAATTTTCAGTAGTGGTTCTGGGCCTCCTTTCTGAATGGGGACTAGGTGTGGATCTAGGAACTAAGTGCACGGAAGGCCAAAGAGCTTATAGTCAGATTATGGTGGGGAAGCACCACAGAAAATAGTCTCCTGAAGGATTTAGGAGGTAAGACTTGCTGTGGTTCCATGTGTGCATCTTTTGGGATTATGCAAGGTCATGTTTTTACTTAACTGCTGAACAACGAAAGTAAATGCTGTGTCACTGCAAACCAGTCTTTATGTAAAATGTCTTAGTACAGTGTATGTGGTTGATTTGGCCCAGTGCAAGCTTAAACTATACGGACAGGGTTAAGTGTATTCAGTGGCAGTCTTGCTAGATAAAAAGGCAATAGAACAGAAAAGAAAGTGGGGCAATTCAGAGCTGGTAAGAAAAAATCCTCCTTGCTGTAGTGAGGGAGAATAGTGTGAAGCATGGGAATGAATACAGGACTAAGATCTGTTCTTTAAATGTTCTTTCATGTGCAGCTTTTACAGTTCAACTGAGCTAGACTGGAAGGGGAAACATGATCCAAAAGAGAGGCTCTTGTGCAGGATTCCAGAAGTAGTAGCCCTTTCCCACCCTTTTACTATTTTTTTCCTCTAGTTTTTGCAAGACACCCTTGATGCACTTTTCAACATAATGATGGAAATGTCAGAAAACGAAACCTATGACTTCCTTGTGTTTGATGCGCTGGTGAGTGTCTTTTTTGTGGATTTAGAGTATTTGGCTTTCAGCCACGTTTTCAGTCTGTTCCTGGCTCTTCTTTAGGTGAGTGATTGGCATTTTGCTCTGAGAAATAAATTATGTTTAAACAGTTCTTCAAGCACTTTCAGGAGCTAGGACAGAGATACACATTGAGCTTTTTGGTGATCACAGTGAGAACAGTAATAAACATTTATATAATTTATACTACTTTCTTCAGGTAACTTCTTGCATTAAGGCAATTTACAAAAGAGAAAAGCTGTATTATCTGTCTGAAGCAGAAAGTGGAAGCCTTTGTTTCAGGCTCATGACGGTGGAGGATTTGTGACTCTGGTGGGAATAGAACCTATGCACCTTAAGTCCTAACCCAGTACTTAGGCGGTAGGGATAACTGCTCCTCTGAACCTTTATAGAAGGGCTGTAATGGCTGAGTAAAAGACTTCACAGGGAGTTTTCTCCATCTTTGGAGAGGCTGCTTAGTATGTATGTGAAAGGCACTGGCTTTGGTGTGCAGTGCAGTAACAAAGTTGTGTGCTTCATGCTGATGAGCAAATACGTACTTGATGGTCTAGGAAGAAACCTGAAGTCAGATGTATCCAGCTGACGGTGGTGGGGGGAGTGAATGTAGGGGGACAGAATGTCCTAGCTCTGATACCTGTCGTTGTAGTAACAGGACTGAGTGTTTGCTATGAGTATAAATGATCAGAATCTCAAGTCCTGGCTTTAAAAGCATCATTTCTTAGTTTTGCAAAACGGCCTTCAGCAGCTCTGTGCCTATTTGACCTGGGCTGTGACAGTGCCACATAAAGACCGTGAGTTATGCTGCTTCCTGTTGCTTTGAGTAGTAGGTCCCTGTATCTCTAAGATTTCCTATCTAAACGCTGCTATGACCTGCCTTCCCCCTGAGCAATGATGTAGTCACACACACCACAGTATTTAGTCACTATTAGAACATGAGCACCACTATCTGTAGCGTTAATGCTATTAGAAAAACAAACAAATAAAAGCTATGACCCAGCAAAATAAATGACATGCAGTTGGAGACTGAGTTATGTTTGAGTGAGTTACAGGCTGTGTGGCTCTGTACATCTGTTTCCTTTTGAATTTTTGGCAGGTATTTATTATTTCTTTGATTGGAGACATCAAGTTCCAGCATTTCAATCCTGTACTCGAAACTTACATTTACAAGCACTTCAGTGCAACCCTGGCATACGCGTAAGTATTGGTAACCACAAACCCACAGGCTGTCTTACAGACAGCGTCTCGCTGATAGCTTCGGTAAACTAAGCTAATGTGATAAAGGCAGTATAGACCAGATGAGAGTGTTCTGCCCTGTTCTTCTCTGCTTTCAGGAGAGAAAGAAACCCTGTTATTACTCTTTTTACCCTGTAAAACGTTTCAATAGTAAGATTTTTTTTTTTCTGTGAGGAAAACGACACTGCTATCATGGAAAATCCTGTATCAGACTGTGTGATTCAGACTCTCTGTTGACCCATAGTCCTCTGTGTGTGTGTGTGTGTTCGTGTTGCAAAAGCATCTTCATGTTTTTCAGACTGGTTTCCTATTGAAAACAGGTTTCATGCAGTCAGTGAGTGTACTCTCCCTTGTAACTTTTGAGTGCTTTGGTCTAATGTTGCTGCTGAAAGATTTGAGAGGGAGCGGGGGGGCGGTTATGGGTATATGCAGAAGGCAATGGAAAATACTGTAAGTCGGTATGCGGGGCGTGTGGAAATTGATGAAGCAACAAATTCGTAAGAAATCTGGTCTGATAGGTATTGCTGATCGTGGAACTGTTTTGTCTTGCCAGTAGCTGCCTGAACTTCTTCAGTCCACTCCACCCCAGAAGTACTTTGAGCAGAAGAAAGTTTGAAATAGTCTGTATGCTTTGTACTCTGGGCTACAATTTTAGGGCTGTGTTTGAATGGGAGCGTGACGAGCAGAGGCAGAACCATATGTGGCTGAAATGATACAAGCTGCCTTGCGGCTGGTGGTAGCAGAGATGAGAATGGTGTTCACCTCCACCGTCTGCCTACAGCCAGGCAGGTTGAGGAGGCTGCAGACTTCAGAAGAGGGCTAAATGTCGTGGTGGGGCTTAAACATGCAGATCACATGAGATTACCTTACATATTGAAACTGTCTCACAGAGACTGTCATTTGTTTAGAGGAAATTTGCAATTCTTCACATTTGGGAGTGTGGTTATGGACAGTGGGAGTAATTCTGTTTCCCTGTAGCGTTTTTATCTGCGCACCTCAAAGCAGTTTGAAAAATTCAGCTCCCGATCGCTAGTCCTGTTTTATCAGAGAAGGAAAAAGCTGGTGCACAGAATTTATTTAGGTACATGTGAAAATGTAGTCCTTTTGGTCAATGAGGCGTTTAAGTGCTATAGCTAGACATGGCGTAGCTGCCCGAGGATACCCAGCAAGTTGGTGGAGGAGCCAGGAATATCACCCAGATCTCTTGACTTTCCAGCTCCTTGATCTAGCACCCTTCAACGCAAAGGCCATTACCCTCATGGTAACAGGCAACTAAAAAGTTAAAACCGAGGCCAATAGAGAGAGCAAAACCAGAACCAAACTCCTTTTCCCCTCTAAAACTCTCCTCTTCTTTTTACTGATACGCATGAATTCGTGGTCCTGAGTATTCAGCCTCTTTTGATGGCCGTCAACCTTAAGATAATTCTGTGAGGAAACACGATTCCGCAAAGCTCTGAAGTCCTCATCTCCTCAGTTGCTTTCATCTTCTCTGCCCTGGCCACACAATCACTGCTTGCAGATGATTTCTTTTCGTTCTTCCCTGTAACCTATGGAAGAATCATCATTCTTATTTCTCTTTACTATAAATAAATTTCTTTGTCTGATTAGTGAGCATGCTGTATCTTAGCTTTGCTGTTCCCTTGCTTTTCTTTCCGGCTTAGCTTGGCAATATGATATCTGCACAATGCCAAGTTGGACTGTAATATTATATAGCATCGTTCGTGTGCTCCACATGCCAGAATTTGACAAAGCAGAGACTTGGATGCTGACAGTGTGGCAAGTAGAGCAAGCAAATGCAAAAGCTGTTGTATGCTTGGCTATCAGTCACACACCACTTTGTGTGCTGTGAGTTGTTTAGTGAAGAGGATTTTTGCTTGAATATTAGCTGCCATAGCACTCACAGAAGATCCTTATCTTCTGATGCGGCAGAGACTACATAGTAAACACTTACAATGTCTTTATGCAGCTTCTGTCCGCAGTTCTCAACGCGCTGTAAGAATTGCTTCAGAAGAAGTTTGGGCTCCACACGAGAGTGCTAACGCGTGGAGAAGGTGTCAGTCCGCTTGCAGCAGTAATGTGTTTTCCAGCTTCCTGAACACTTCATTTTAGGGAAAAAGAAAAGCGGTTCAAGAAGCTGGAATTTGTACTCAAATTTGTAGACTTTCCTGAGAATTCATGAACTGGCTATGAAAATCTGGCATCCCATGAAGCCAAAGATCTCAGAAGGAGATAGGTTGTGAAGAGGAACCCCTGTCTGTTATCTATTTATTAGACTGTGTTTCTCTCAGCAATAAGGAAGCCGGACTTAACACAGAAACTATATTTATTCTCCTGTTTGTTTTATTTCCAAAGGAAACTCACCAAGGTACTGAACTGTTACGTGGGAAATGCTGATGACTCCAGCAAGACAGAATTGCTATTTGCTGCTCTGAAAGCCTTGAAGTACCTATTCCGATTCATTGTTCAGTCACGAATATTGTACCTGAGGTGAGACCGAAGTCATTGCCATTCTTTTGGAAACCAGTAGAGTTACTTCCAGTCAACACCACTGGAGGGGATATTCTTCAGTATATCCTCTATCCTTGAATTATTATGAAGTGTATCTTTCTGCCCTTTGTCTACAGCTGGAGCAAGTACGTTGAGTAAAAATTGAAGTACCTAATTTGAAGAGGAAATCCTTTTAGTTACCTGTGGCATGCTGTAAGCAGCATGTGGTAGTGCTGAAAAGGAAGTAAAAAAAAAAAAAGACTTCCTCATTTTAAGAAACTTAAAGAAACAAATGCATGCACGGTTACTTGTGAGGTGAGGACCACTCTTTGTCCAATCAGGGTATGGTCAATGACAGTGGTTGTACCATAGCCTCGGAACATGTTTTCAAAGAATTACAGGGAGTGTTTGGAATCCTTTCCTCATGTTCATTCTGGTTATTTTGTTTATTAGAGTGAGCTACTTGATGCTTGGAACCCAAGCAGACTTTGATGCAATGGCAGTTTAGAAGTGCAGCTTTTCCCTTGTAACAGATTTCAGCAGGACATAAATGCAGAATCCCCAGTGCCATTTTTACACTCATGTCTGCGTAGGAGGAGATTGCATTAAGATGTTGTTCCACAGGATAAAATCATATTTCAGCTACTATGACACTGTTAGCCTAGATTTATGTGTATAACTAGCTGTTTCTGTTCTTTGTAGGTTTTATGGGAAAAGTGAAGATGGGGATGAATTTAATGATGCAATACGCAAGCTGTTCCTCTCCTTCAATGTCCTCATGGACCGCCCTTTAGAGGAGGCTGTCAAGATTAAGGTACGCATAATTTGCAGGGAGAGGTAATGTCTTTTATTAGATCGACTGATACAGTTGAGGGGGAACAGAAAAAGGGACAAACTTTGAGGCACATAAAACCCATTCAGATGCGTCACACCACCTCTGAATGTCTGTTTTAATGAACTGCGTGGCAGGAACGGAATATTTAAACCCCAGAGTTCATCAAATAAAGGTGAGAGCTGTGGCTTTGCTGAAAACCCTTCAGCACCTGCTAGGATGGAAGCTAACAACCAGTGAGGATGTAATCTACTGCAGTGCGGAAGGCGCTTCAACCAGGAACACCAAGCTGGAGGGTGATGGAGATAGAAACGTTAAACTACTGCAAAAATCAATGTAATGCTGGGAATGGAAGTAATGAAAAAAACAAATGGTTTCTAAATGAATCTTAGATTTTATACTTGCTTGTTTGTCTGGTGCCAACAGGATTATCAAGCTTCTCTTTATGCGCTGAGGAGGAGCAGAGCAGCCATGCAATGAGGCCGCTAAATTGCTGAAGGCAATGAGGCCTTTCGATTGCTTTCTTTATTTCAGTTCTTATAGCCAACATGCTTTTCTCCGTTTGAAGGAAAAATTGGTTCTAAACTTTTAATTAGCACTTGGGTGATTTAAAGCCCAACTTTGATTCTCATGCAGCCAGAGTACCTGCTGACAGCAGCCATAGAACATCACAGAAAAGCCTTTAGTTGCTGTTGCGCCTAGTTATCTGGATGCTACATTTATGAAAGCCATACTACTGCCTAGATAGTTTATTACTGTGTATGTGGACGTGCTGAAGTGTACAGAACACTGAGGCGATTTAATTGACTGGTGGTTTTCATGTCAGGCTGTAAGGAGCTTAATCCCCAGCACTGCAGCATGTTTGCAAAAACTAAAGAACTTGGCTACGAATCGTTCCTCCTTCACCTGTTGTGCTCTGCACTGCAGACGTGTGGTTGCTGGAGGCTCTTTGGATGCATAAATTTGATCTTAAGCCAGTTCTCTACAGGTGTCTGCATATTTGCTTTTGACAAAAACTAGATTTGCCACATGAGCTATGGGCATTGTGGGTAAGACTTTACACTGTTTAAGATTGAACTAGCTAGTCTAACTCAGTTTCCATGTGTTTCACGTTCTTGTTTTTTTTTTCTTGCAGGGTGCGGCTTTAAAGTATTTGCCAAGCATCATAAATGATGTCAAGCTAGTATTTGACCCTGTTGAGCTCAGGTAACCATCTTAAGTTTGTTTGTCCTCTAAACCCAGCTTTTGTTGGGAAGAATTTTGGAAACTTTTGTAAAAGCAGCCACTCTGATTATGATGTGATGATGCTTGTACCGTGCATGAATTTGAGGAGTCGCTTGCAGGGCTTTAAAGGAAGTCAGTTTAGTTCAAAGAGCCTATGCATCTCAACTGCTCTTTCTTAGGCGCTCTGAGATTTCACTGAAAACCAAAATTTGAGGACTGGGGAGTGATACGTTGAAATCTTGTGCAGGTTTCCACCAATTCTTAGTGATTGCTTTTGAGATAAACAGAAATGTGTAACAAAGGCATAGCCTTGGTCAGGAAAACAAAAGTTGTGTTTATTCAGGAAATTCACGCCACTCTGTGGACTTCTGTTCTTTGGTGTTCATAGCTTTGCAGGGAACCTCCCAGCCAGGCATCCTTGTTCTGACACAAATAATTTGCTCGTAAACAGTAGACAGACAGCAAATGTAGGTAGAATTTAATTTAATGGAATCTCAGATTGAAACGGGTCATCACTCTTGATGAAAGGGGCATCTGGAAGGATACGCTCTCGCCATTGTATGTAGCAGTGTTTCAAGTTTCAGCAGTGGTTTGCGGAAGCTTTGCACAATTCTGCTTTCATTTTGTGTGAAATTAAGTATGATTATCTTAACGCTGGTGCTGGAGGGCAGATAATATTGCCTGTTTATAAGCTTTTGTGATAAATCTACTGTGTCTTGGGATGCAAGCTTCATTTTAAGAAGTTTAATCCTGCGGTTTCTGTATACTGTTCAGTTTTATTAAAAGTCCTGTGCTAAGTTTCTTGGAAATAAGTTGGGGCTCCATAGTAATTTACCTGGAGATCACTTGCAGGTAACGTGTCCACATGGTGACAAATCTGCTCGACTTGCCCAGATGTAGGACTGTGTAAATGTAGGATGGAATCACATTGGGTGAAAATGCTGACCATCTGCTTACTTTGTGGTTTGCACACTAGTGTCCTCTTCAGCAAGTTTATCCAAAGTATTCCCGACAACCAGTTAGTTCGACAGAAGCTAAACTGCATGACCAAGATAGTCGAGAGTGATCTGTTTAAACAGTCCGGTGAGTAGCAAATTGAAGTCTCTGGATTCTGCGTGGAGCCACGCACCCTTAAAAACAAAAATGTCTTTCAAGTTCACACGTCCATTATTCAGTTATCAGTGGTAGTTTACCATTAAATCCATCTTTAGAAATATTCGTGGCCACGGAACAACTGAAACTTTTTTGCTGTTCAGTCTTTATACAATGCCTAACACTGTAGGATCCTGATCCAGTGTGTTGATTTAGAAAGAGGTGGAAGGTGAGAGCACTCTTATTTGATGCAATCCATATAAATGGAGGTTATTTATGACTCTCTCTAGTCTGTTAGTGGTAACTCAAGTGGATTTAAGCATGTTTTGGTGTCCAAGATAGTTAGGAGCAGAGAGCTACTGTGTGGTACACAAGTATAATGAATGCTGAAGAACTTCCT
This sequence comes from Steatornis caripensis, assembly GCA_013398225.1. Classification (NCBI taxonomy): domain Eukaryota; kingdom Metazoa; phylum Chordata; class Aves; order Caprimulgiformes; family Steatornithidae; genus Steatornis; species Steatornis caripensis. The sequence goes on along the minus strand of VZSC01010119.1, from coordinate 608,506 downwards.
GAGACCAACAAGATGTGGTGCTCGGTTTCATTTTTCAGAATGCAGAGATGCTCTTTTGCCGCTGCTTATAGATCAGCTAAGCGGCCAGTTGGATGACAATTCAAACAAGCCTGACCATGAGGCCTCCTCCCAGCTACTTAGCAATGTTCTTGAAGTCCTGGATCGGAAAGATGTGGTGAGCATGAACTGTCGAGCGTGCAAATTAAGGTTAATTATTTTTTTGAGAAGTTACGGCAAAGAAATGTTCTCAACTTACTCTTTAAAGAATTATGAAGTTCTGATGTTTACAGAAACTGTGTTGCATTGCTGTATAGTTCTTTGAATCTCTTTGCATGGAAAGTAGCTATGTCTAGAAAGGGGCTGCGAAAGGTCGAATTAGTCGTTATCACTACAGTACAAAAAGCAATTACTTTGCTTCTTAGGAACCAAAGTGTTACTCTCAGCTGCTTTGGTGGCTTGTTGAATTATTTGGAGCAAGTCATGAAAGCATTTTGTTTCTTGTTTTCTCTGCTATGAAATAGGGACAACAATCATTATTCAGTCAGGAGAGCACAGTTACTTGCCACATTAATCATGGAAATTGGTTCTAAGTTGCTGTGAAAAGAATAGTTTGAACTGAAGAGCTGTTCGGTTTAGCTATGCCAGGATGAACTAATGAAGCTGGTATAGATCAATTATGCTAGCTCTCCACCAAGTTTATGCCTACAGTATTTGAATCGATTGCTCGTGTGTGTTAAATCTCCTTTTTTGCATCCTGTAATAACAATTAACCGCTGTCAGGGCAGTTCTCCCACACAGGGAGCACTCTATAGAGCAGAATACACTAAGAATTGTCTCCAATTTTCCTTATTGAATATCCCCAGGGACCCACTGCTGTCCATGTCCAGCTGATCATGGAACGCCTGCTAAGGAGAATAAACCGCACAGTGATCGGAATGAACAGACAATCTCCACACATTGTGAGAGCCTTTGACTTGCTACAGTTATTACTTTACCATTTGTTACAGTGGAATTTGTTCTCCTGGGAGACTTCAGTGTGTAGCTGTGGTTTATGAAATCATCCTTCAGTTTCCTGCAGGGCTTCTATGCCACTAAAACATGGCTTTTGGTGCTTTTCTGAGACCAGGTATTAGGATACAAATTGTCCTGTTCCAGCAGCAGTTTGAACTGAGTCACACTTGGCTGTGATTTCAAGTTCCTTTGGGCCCTTGTGCACGGCAAATTTGGTTTCAGTGCAGTTTCTAATACACAAGGAGTCATTGCTGAAAAAATGCTTTTCTGTCACCTTGGCTGAATAGGATTAAATGCTGAAGGATGAGGTATCTCTAAGGGGCATTTCTGATTACTATGTGGCATCTTAGAAGGTGTAAGCCAGTTGGTACGTTTTGGTCTACCCTGTGCTTCATGTACAGAACAATGGAAAAACAAAGAGCTGGGCATACATAGCAATATCTTATTTTTGATAACTCTAAGTTCAAGTTAATGCTATGACCAGTGGATGCTATGGACCATAGTGCATTTGAAAATCATAGAATCACTTAGGTTGGAAAAGACCCTTAAGATACAATGAAGTGGGGGGTGTGCGTGCGTATATATATACATGTATATATGGGGAGAAAGAAAGCTATAGTCAGATGTCATACTTGAAATTTAGGAAGTCTTGGCTGGTTTAGGATGGAGGACTAAACAGTCACACACTGATATCAGGACATAGATGAGCAGGATTGTGATCAGTGATACTTGATTAGGCAGAACTCTGAAAGCATATGCCACACTTCGAACTTACAGTGTTTAATACAGAAAAATAATCAAATGTTTTGTTTTTCTTCTTCTAGGGTATTTTTGTGGCCTGCATGACAGCCATCCTGAGGCAGATGGATGATTTCCATTACACCCATTACATCGATACTTTCAAAACCAATCAGGACATTATTGTAAGTCAGCCTGGCTGGGGGATTAGCTCAGTCTGTAAAGAATTACACTCTGCTTCTCAAAGGTCATTTCAAGTCGCTGTGTTCGGTTTGGAGTCATTATACTGCATTCATCAGCAATGACTTAGGGACACCTAATGTCACGGCCACTGGGGATATATTTGCATCATCCTGCTGGGTATACACAGTGGATGTTGCTGACTCAGTAGAGCCTGAAAATAGCGTTTGTAGCATTGAGTAAAAACACATGTAATGACTATTTAAGTCTGTGCAAGTAAAAAGTCAGGAACCAGAAGAGTGAACAAAGTTGTAAAGGAAAAGCATTTTCCCCTCTCTTGCTCTCACTGTATCTCTTTCTGATCCTGTTCTCGTTATCTACTTATTTCTGATTCTTTCTCCTCTAGAGCTTAATTAAATGCTTTAGTCTTACTTTAGTGGGCAGCAATGCAAATAGTTCCCTCCATGTTAAAAACTGTACAGTTGATATCCCCAAAGACTTTCAGTATGAAACCCAGTGAAACATTTGTTGATTTTTTTTTTTTGAGGCCCTTTGAATTAAAAGCTCTGTCCAGATTTTTCCCCAGACTGCCCAGAAGTCAGAACCAAAACCGGTATTTATGCAAGCCTGAAGCACGACACAGCAACTGTTCTGGCTTTTTTGTGCCCATACCCCTTGTTTTGCAACTTAGAAGTGCTTGCTCATTTAAATACTGGCTGGGGAAGAGCTTGGCGTTGTGTTCTTCCTGCAAAGGCTAGATCAAAACCCACAAGAAGGTGTTTAATTCATTTCGAATGGCAAGGTGATCCCTCTTTCCCTGTGCAGTTGGAATTGCTTGCAATCTGTTGAGCAACATAGCCACCTACAGGACACACGCATTTCCATCAGTTCTGTGCCTAAAAGGCCACTCGGCTGCCTTGTCTATGGAGAGCACTCATTATCTAGTTCTAGAACTGCTTTTTATATTACCCAATTTTTTTGTGAAGGAAGAAAAAACAAAATCGAGTAGATTAAGGAATTCTGCTAGTGTTCTTCAAGTCAATGAGTGACAAGGTTTTCAGCAGGGTTGTGTGGGAATACTGTGTCTAAGGAAGAGGGATGCTAGGAAGGCAAATCTGATGGGTTTCGGGAAGAGGTGGATTCAAGGCAGAACTGAAACAAATTTTACGTTGAGTAGGCCTCAATTCAGAATTTTTTCTTCTTCCTCAAGCGCAGTTGAGGGTAGTAGGAGATCATCGTAAGATCAAGGTAAGGTTAAACGTGTGCTTAAGAGCTTTCCTGAGATGTAAACTTCAGCTTGCATCTCAGCTTTCAAGTTGAAGATGTCTTGTTTTACCATATAGTTCTGCGTCTTCTGACTCAAATTGGAGAGTAGTTATTTTGTATTTCTGTGTGTATACATAAAGCTTCTACATGAAGACATATCAAGAGGGTGATTTATGTAATCATTGAAACTACGTACATATCATTTAAACAGATACCGATCGAACATACCAATTTGTAATCTAATTTTTACAAATCCTTAAATATACAGAAGCAAGCCCTCATTTGTGGTGGTGTAGTAGTTGTTAATACCAACAGAACATTACATTTTGGTTTACTGCAATATTTTCTATTTATTTTTGCTGTTTATTGTCGGTTTTTATTTACTTCAGTATTTTTAGCCCTGGCATTGCATCATTACTTGGTTGGTTTAACACTGTTACAAGTTAATTCCTATCTTCAAGGTGCCCCATGTCAAGTCCAAACATTTCCATCAAGCTCTTATTTAATAATGCCTAAAGGATTTTTACTGAGGCAGCACCAAATGCCCATTTCTCTCTCTACATCGATGTCGCTTGCCAATTCTTTTGAGCAAGCTGTTCAGCTCAACAGAAATTTTCTTTTTCTTGTTTTTTTTTTTGCTGGTGATCTTTGCAAGGTGGTGATTTCTCATGTGACCTTCTTTGTGTCCCGTTTATTTTTAAATGCTAACTTGCTGTCTGTGTGACAGCAATAGAATAGGATCCATTTAAATGCTCATACGTTTAGCATTTATATCTGTAGAGACCAGAGATCGATATTCTTGATACTACCTTCTTTTACTCATCTCTCTTCTTTTTCCTTTTCATTTTTTCATCCTACAACTCAACCTTGCCTTGCCCAAGCCTTAAGGTGTGATACAGCTTTGTCTGGAGCAGTTTAGTGTTTGTGCAAAAAGCGTCTTTTTCTACAGTAATGGTCTAAACCATGGGTCTGATGCTGTGTTCACTACCTCTGTATAGCTCTCCTTAAACTGGACCAGACAAGACTTAACTAACTGGGGAAGTGAAAATACATTGTAATTTCCACCTTTGCAGAAGATACTGCACAGGGCTGTTACACTGTCATCGTTCACACATTTGGAAACAAGTCCTTGAATATTGGTTTTACTTTTTAATCCAGCTTGTGCACCAGAACTCCCTACAACACAGCTTAATTCAAAACAGTAAAGACAGATTTAATTAAACAGATCAACATGTTCTGTGGAACTATTTCTCCTGTAACCGAATGGGTGAGATGTCAGAAATAACTTAGTTATTGGAACATACCCACACAATAAGAGATCCTTCTTACGAGGTACAGTGTATTGATTGCTAGTCAGTGCAGTTGTTGATCAATGCAATTGCAAACATTTGCATTTCCCTATATTTTTGTGAGGATAAGAGACTACCAGATTCAACCTGATGGACTGTGGTTTTTATTTTTCCAACAGGACTTCCTGATGGAAACATTCATTATGTTTAAGGATCTAATTGGAAAAAACGTCTATGCAACTGACTGGATGGTCATGAATATGATGCAGAGCAGGTAGACGATTGCTGCGATTTTAAGTCTTGCTACTGCTTTAGAGCCTTTCTGGTTCTGAAAGGAGCGTGACTCACACAAGCAGGCTTGCAAGTCACTGGAGTTACATAGGCTTATTTTCTTTTACAGTTTCAGGGTGATTTAAATTAGATTTCAGTAAATTGTAATGCCTGCACGTTTCTGTTGGAACTGGAAATCTTTCTTCTCCTGCCCAACAGCACACAAGCAAACCCATGCCATCTCTCATCCAGTCACTTATCTACTGGGGAGTGCAACATAAATCAGAGAAGCCTTTTTGCTTTCAATTCTAGGAGAATCACATGGTGAATGTAAAGCTACAGTTGGACATAAATGTGGTCTAGGGTTTAGCGTGCTGGCCTGTAAACTAGAACTACCCAGGTTCACCTCTGCGGTGGACTTTGGCCTCGTGTGAGTCAGTCTCCTGCTAAGTCTATAGAAGTCGAATGGCTTTGGCTCGCTATCTGTCTGCTGTGCTAGGTAGCAAAGCATGGCCAAAGCCTGCTATCCACAACCTATACACCTGAGTTCAATGTTCCCACAGGTGGTGTCAACAGAACTGGGGATGCAAGCATGTATGGCACAGTCGTGCAAGTGGTCTTCAAAATGGAGTCAGCATAGCTCTGCTGGGTTGTACGGGTGCAGTGCAGAGAAGGACTTAATGCTTCAGTGGTGAGGATAGGCTGAACTTAAGAGGAGCTACCATCTGGAATGACACAGCACTGTCAAAGAGATTGAATGACCCAAGAAGTGTTTTGTTTTTCATCTGCCTCCAGTCAAGGTTTCCTTTGCTCAGAAACAGAGGCATAACTTTCCCTGAATGTCCCTCTACTGGGAAAGAAGTGAAGTAGCATTGTAAAGGAATACCTGTCTAGTTTTGGAGCATCTGTTCTTGTCTCCTGAGCTTACATGTAGGAGTTGTAAACCCAGAACTGCAATGTTAGCTCTTCAAGAGCCATCTTTTATTTGACTTTTTAATCTCTTCCAGGGTTTTCCTGCGGGCGGTGAACCAGTTTACCTCTGTACTCAACCGTATGTTTCTGGGTCAAGGAACATTTGAACTCCAGGTGCTAGTTCCATTGTTTCTGGATTTTCTTATGGACCCCACTCCTGAAAGGCAGGAACAAACAAATCCCGCTGTCAACAGATTTGTTGATATGGAGCATGGTGGTGGAAAATGTACACAGTCTTTTCTATAAAAGCAGCAGAATGCAAAGCAGTTCTGAATTGCAGAACTGTTGTTAGTGCAGCGATAAATTGCAAGCAAATACAACTGCTGCAGGCTTTACAAGATCAGGTTGAGCGGCATGCTCACTATAGCTGGTTTGTGCTTGACTAGTTAGGAACAAAATACTGTATGGGTCTACCCACTGTGCCTTCCTTTAGTTGGAAAGTACAAGCTAAAGAGAGCAAGAAATTTTTAAGTTGCTGTATGTTTCTGGCTTGCCTGCTGTGGCTGAGAACGCAGCCTCATCTACCAGCTCACTGTTGGTATGCTTCCTCATTAACACTTACTTGGGAGACAACAGCGTTTGGCGCTGTGTAGCTCCGTTGTGCTGGTTGTTGGTTTTCTTTTGTCTTCTATTTTAGCCTTGTTTCTCTTCCACAGCTCTGGAATAACTATTTCCATTTGGCAGTGGCCTTTCTCACTCATGAATCCCTCCAGCTGGAGACCTTCTCACAAGCCAAACGCAACAAAATTATCAAGAAGTGAGTTTACATTTAAAAAGTTGCCAAGCCTTTTTACTTTTAAGGAGCTTAATTTGTAGCGTTCCAGACATACCCCATGCAATCTTAGAATGAGGTGAAGCATGCCATGGAAGTGCTTGATTAGTCACTGATGATAAAGGGAGGGAGGATGACTGGGAGAGATGTCAGGCCTTTACACTGTGGATGTCTAAGTCTGATCAGACAGATCCTGAGTTGTTTGAGCTGAACTTAAGCACCTTGCCAAAAGATTCTTTCCACTGTAAGGTCTGTAATAGAAGGCTTGCCATAGTTCCCAAAGCAATCCTTTATGCATTACGTGATGTAGGTAAGCAAGAATTCTAAAAGCCCTGCAACTTTTTAGTCCCCTCTCTTTGCTTCTTCTGGTTTGAAAGCAGCAGCACTTCAGAGGCGTTCATCAACGCAAAAGTAGTAATTTTATTAACTTGGTAGAAGTCACAAAGACACGGAACAGCTTTTACTTCTGCGTTTAGCTGGAATCAAGTGCCTGAATGTCTTTGTAAATCTTGACATAGAATTTTGTTAGGTCATACATAGTTAATGTTTGCCATCTTTTTTTCTGCAATAATGAGAACTTTAATGAGCCTAGTAGTTAAATATTCTTCCATTCTCTTAATAGCAGCAGTTAAAGCTCTAGGGAAAAACACCAAATACAAGAAAATTCTGGTAGAATTGCATGAAGCAGCAGGACTGCAGCTTCATTCTGCTCTCAGGGAATCTGCAGTCTTCTGCCATAATGTCACGTGGCCATTCTCTTCCTCTGTGCATTGAGCATTGCTGCTGGGCAAGGTAAGGGAGCAAAAACATGAGATGAACATCTAACAAAAGGCATGTAATATCGAGGAACTTCTTGGTAGACCTTTAGTAAGGAAGATACTCTGTGAGACCCCTTGGTGTAAGTGCCCAGCATATTCAGGTTTGTGTGCGGCTGTTTTTTTAAGGAGAGGGTAACAGATTTTGTGGTTTTGCCATTAAATTTCTGCAGCAACTTTCAAAGCTAATTTCAATGCATAGGCCTTTTTCATCTTCTTCTTTCTACTACTTTATTGTAGGTATGGGGACATGAGGAAAGAAATTGGCTTCAAAATAAGGGATATGTGGTATAATCTGGGTGAGTTCCAGCTAAAGAATTATCCTTATTCAAGCTCTCAAGCTGGATTTCAAATCCTTTATTTCTTTGTAAAAGGTGCTCGTGTTTAATGTGAGGAAATACACTTAAGGTTCAGCTGTTTCAGAGCACAAAATCTATTTTCCTTTTTCTGTGAATAGCTTGCAAAAGCTAATCTCTTCTAATGTCAGTTGCTGAGCTAATTTCTTAGATTCCTTATGAAAGATGTTCTACCATATGAAGGACAAAAGTAGAATTTTCCAGAGGGCCTTTGTGATTTGCACCATGCATGCAATTAACTTAAATTTTTTTTTGGACTATTCCTGAATTTTGGAACTGTAACATGTTTATTCTACCTTAAGTATCCATTATCCACCTAGAATATGCATTCTAAGCAGAACGTCTGTGTTTTACGGTCTTTATATGAATAATGTGCTCAAATATTTGGATATCTAAATGCTGCCTTCAAGCAGCCATATTCTGTTAGGAAATGTCTGACTTGGACTTTCTTGCAGGTCCCCACAAAATAAAATTCATTCCAGCAATGGTAGGCCCAATCCTGGAGGTAACCCTGGTCCCAGAGCCTGAGCTACGGAAAGCTACCATTCCCATCTTCTTTGATATGATGCAGTGCGAGTTTAACTTCAGTGGGAACAGAAACTTCCATAAGGTAAGGGAGCCTGGTATCTTCAGGGCAGATGTTCCACAGTATGCATTGGGCGAGAAGGAGAAGGGAACATATAAACAAAACCAAAACAAACAAAAAAATCTTACACAAAACAAGCATTTCGCCAAACTCTTTGGGAATGTATCGTTAAGTTTTTTGTAGGAGCCAGGACTCTTCAGTTCTTTCCCTGACTGTACCTTTGCACGGCTTTGGTAGTTAACGAGCTCCTCTGGTTTTGTATCTTTCTGCATTTGTAGATGCATGAATACCCACATCTAAGTTGTGAAGCACTTTGGAGGCTCTAAGAGGGTCCTCTACAAAGTAGTGTTTAGTTACATTTGTAACAATATAAATTCTCCCAAGGCAAAGTTTTGGCTGTAAGTGTAAGTTACCATAAAGAAAATTGCTGGACAATCAAGTGTTAGGACTGTATAGCTGCTTACATACTGGCTAATCCTTCATTAACTTCAAATTTCACAACACATTGTGAATACTGATGCCACAGTTACGGAAAGGAGAACAGTGGTACGAAGGACAGACACAATTTGCTTGAGGCTACACAAGTGAAAGGACAGAGCAGGAAACAGAACCCAGATCCCTGAGTTCCAGCCCTGCGCTACTTTCTCCAGAAGCTACCTTTTATTGCTACTGAGAAAGCACCAGAAAGTAAGGAAAGAAAAAGAGGATCTTCGCTTTTGCCCTGAGGTGAAGTTTTCACTGCAGTTTCTAAGGACTTACTGTTCCAGCTTATCCTCTGGGACGATAACATTTCAACTGGCAGGCAGGGGACACTGTAGTTTGCTGTAGACATTCTTCTCCCTGGAGATAGCTAGGAGCCATCCATCCAAAAGGCAGCCACCTTGGCATTTCAAACTGTGGTCAGACGTGATCTGCGTCTCCCTAAGCACCATCCTCACACAAGCTTAGACCCCAGCTTCAGCGTGCATACAGAATTTTTCTTCCCTTGGGGTCATTGGTCTTTGGTGTGGTGGGCCCTGGGGTCTCGGGGGTTTTGGGAATTGGGGGAAGGAAGCAGGATGTGTGTGGCATGGATTTTCCATTCCAGTGTTATTTAACTGCTAGCTGCAGTTATAACTGAGGCTATGTATTTGACCTGCTTGCACCTGACAGGGTATGTCTTCATGGCTAGACAGATAATCACACAGGACTTGGTTCTTGCAGCATGAGAAGATACTTTAATTAGTAGTCACAAGCGTTTGTGATGACCAGAGAGTTGTGACTTGCCCTTAACTGATGGTAGTAGTTCACTTGCTTCAGGGTGAGTGAATGACCATTGTCATCTGTAAGCTGGCTACTACGATGCTTCTCCATCCTGAACTAAAGGATGGAGGACAAGGCGAAGCAGTACCCCAGAGCATGGCTTCCCAGTGACTGTAGGATGAGAGGGGGAGGACTTCTGTTTTCTTGCTCTGCTCTTGTAACCTTGGCTTCTCACCATTTTAATTCTGCTCCAACAATGAAAGCATCCTCTAACTTGGCTCGTAAAACGAGCGTCTCATGGCGGGGCAGTTCAGAAACACCAGCCACAAGCATTACTAATGTTCAGACCACACTCTTGAGAGTTGCTGTCTGCTTGATTGTGGGTTTTTTGCCTTTTCAGTTTGAAAATGAGTTGATAACCAAGCTGGACCAGGAAGTGGAGGGTGGCCGAGGGGATGAACAGTACAAGATTTTGCTGGAGAAACTGTAAGTTTTATAAAGAACATGGAGGCTCTTTTTTACAGCTTAGCTGGCTATTTTTCTAATGCAAATAAACCCTAATTTATTACTCCAGTGAATAGCAGACAGTGCAGTTGACAGTAATCTTAATGCCTACCTATACCTAGACGGGTATTCTGAGACTGATTGCCTTAAAATGATGCTTTTATTCTGAAACAGCAACTTGCACAACTACCCTAAAGTTGGAGATGAAAGCCTAGAAGCAGATACCGAACTGGCAAGGGTTTATAAGTGGAAAAGCGTAAGAGCAGCCGGCTCAGAGGTAAAGGAAAATCAGAACCTTCCTTTAGCACCACGAGTAGAACCAAGGTTTTTGATCACCAAGGCAGGCTTTGACCTGCCTGACATGTATCTCGGGTCTGTGGATGTGGTGTGCTGTTCTGCACTGTGAGAGTCTCCGTTCAGGAAACATACTTGTCTCTGTCAGCTGAGTGACTGTTAGGGTAATTTACACTGAAGTTCTACTTACCACTGCCCAGAACCATAACTTGAGCATTCCCTTCCATCTCTCTGTGTGTATCTGCAGCCTCCTGGAGCACTGTCGGAAGCATAAATATCTGTCTGCTTCTGGAGAAGTGTTTGCTTTGCTGGTCAGCAGCCTGCTAGAAAACCTACTGGACTACAGGACCATCATGCACGATGAAAGCAAGGAGAACCGCATGAGCTGCACTGTCAATGTGCTGGTATGGGGAAGGCTGGATTTGGATATGGATGCTTCTTTACTGACCTGGCTTTTGTGGATTCTGAAGGATTTCTTTTCTTTTGGGTTTTTTTTTTTTAGGGTTTTAAGTGTTTCTTTATGCCATTTCTGGTTACTGATGGGCCCAAATCAGGCTACCAGCTGTTGAGAGCTGTAAAGCATAGAAAGGTGTACAGACCTAACTCAAGTTACATGACTGGTCCTTGTCTGCACGGTAGTCTGAAGCCCTGAAATACAGGCAGGAAAGATAGCTAGCTGGTAGTTTGAGAAGTGTGGGCTTAAGTCCTTGTTCCCCGCTGCAAAGAGCCTGTGTAACTTTGGGCAAGTCACTTTCTCTCTTTGACTTACCCCTTTTCTAGAGGTGGTAGTAGCCCCACCTTATGTTAAAGGAGTGGTTGCAGGGATATATGCGCCTAAGCAGGCAAAATGACGACAAAGATCTTTGAAATATCTGAAACTGATGCTTAAGTTACTTGTCTAAAGATGATTATGCAAATCCATGGTGCTTTACATTGTAAAAGTTTGACTTTTTTCTATTCTTGGCAGAATTTTTATAAGGAGAAGAAACGAGAGGACATTTATATCAGGTGGGCTGTTTCCCTCCATAAAACTCTACAGAAGCCCTTATTTCTCTTGGTGTTCTGTACACTGATACAGGAGTCCTTCACATCAAGTAACAATCGCTTTTCATTTATTTAGGTATCTGTATAAACTCCGGGACCTGCACACAGACTGTGAGAACTTCACAGAGGCAGCGTACACTCTCCTCCTCCATGCAGAGCTGCTCCAGGTATTACACTAAAGCCAATTTTAGTTTCCACTGTCAGGGTGTGGGTTTTAAATGAAGTGCAAACAGCTCGGAACAAACAATTCTCTTTTTTTTTTTTTTTTTTTTTTTACTTTTTCCTTATGTGACTTTGCGCTACCTAGGTTCTAGTGGTCATTATGGAGCTTCAGAATTTTTCAGATTGCACAGCAGACTGCACATCTAAATAGATGAAAGCAAAAATGTTATTAGCATCAATTTGTCACATACTCTTGGTGAAAAAGAGTGCTATAGTGAGCTGCGAGAAAATGTCCGTGTTCGGGGTCATAATACAGTTTTTTCCCACCTCTGTGTGAACAGTGTAAAATGCATTAGCCTAAGGCATCTTAATTTGGATTTGTCAACCTTTTCATGCCTTCNCTCACCATTTTAATTCTGCTCCAACAATGAAAGCATCCTCTAACTTGGCTCGTAAAACGAGCGTCTCATGGCGGGGCAGTTCAGAAACACCAGCCACAAGCATTACTAATGTTCAGACCACACTCTTGAGAGTTGCTGTCTGCTTGATTGTGGGTTTTTTGCCTTTTCAGTTTGAAAATGAGTTGATAACCAAGCTGGACCAGGAAGTGGAGGGTGGCCGAGGGGATGAACAGTACAAGATTTTGCTGGAGAAACTGTAAGTTTTATAAAGAACATGGAGGCTCTTTTTTACAGCTTAGCTGGCTATTTTTCTAATGCAAATAAACCCTAATTTATTACTCCAGTGAATAGCAGACAGTGCAGTTGACAGTAATCTTAATGCCTACCTATACCTAGACGGGTATTCTGAGACTGATTGCCTTAAAATGATGCTTTTATTCTGAAACAGCAACTTGCACAACTACCCTAAAGTTGGAGATGAAAGCCTAGAAGCAGATACCGAACTGGCAAGGGTTTATAAGTGGAAAAGCGTAAGAGCAGCCGGCTCAGAGGTAAAGGAAAATCAGAACCTTCCTTTAGCACCACGAGTAGAACCAAGGTTTTTGATCACCAAGGCAGGCTTTGACCTGCCTGACATGTATCTCGGGTCTGTGGATGTGGTGTGCTGTTCTGCACTGTGAGAGTCTCCGTTCAGGAAACATACTTGTCTCTGTCAGCTGAGTGACTGTTAGGGTAATTTACACTGAAGTTCTACTTACCACTGCCCAGAACCATAACTTGAGCATTCCCTTCCATCTCTCTGTGTGTATCTGCAGCCTCCTGGAGCACTGTCGGAAGCATAAATATCTGTCTGCTTCTGGAGAAGTGTTTGCTTTGCTGGTCAGCAGCCTGCTAGAAAACCTACTGGACTACAGGACCATCATGCACGATGAAAGCAAGGAGAACCGCATGAGCTGCACTGTCAATGTGCTGGTATGGGGAAGGCTGGATTTGGATATGGATGCTTCTTTACTGACCTGGCTTTTGTGGATTCTGAAGGATTTCTTTTCTTTTGGGTTTTTTTTTTTTAGGGTTTTAAGTGTTTCTTTATGCCATTTCTGGTTACTGATGGGCCCAAATCAGGCTACCAGCTGTTGAGAGCTGTAAAGCATAGAAAGGTGTACAGACCTAACTCAAGTTACATGACTGGTCCTTGTCTGCACGGTAGTCTGAAGCCCTGAAATACAGGCAGGAAAGATAGCTAGCTGGTAGTTTGAGAAGTGTGGGCTTAAGTCCTTGTTCCCCGCTGCAAAGAGCCTGTGTAACTTTGGGCAAGTCACTTTCTCTCTTTGACTTACCCCTTTTCTAGAGGTGGTAGTAGCCCCACCTTATGTTAAAGGAGTGGTTGCAGGGATATATGCGCCTAAGCAGGCAAAATGACGACAAAGATCTTTGAAATATCTGAAACTGATGCTTAAGTTACTTGTCTAAAGATGATTATGCAAATCCATGGTGCTTTACATTGTAAAAGTTTGACTTTTTTCTATTCTTGGCAGAATTTTTATAAGGAGAAGAAACGAGAGGACATTTATATCAGGTGGGCTGTTTCCCTCCATAAAACTCTACAGAAGCCCTTATTTCTCTTGGTGTTCTGTACACTGATACAGGAGTCCTTCACATCAAGTAACAATCGCTTTTCATTTATTTAGGTATCTGTATAAACTCCGGGACCTGCACACAGACTGTGAGAACTTCACAGAGGCAGCGTACACTCTCCTCCTCCATGCAGAGCTGCTCCAGGTATTACACTAAAGCCAATTTTAGTTTCCACTGTCAGGGTGTGGGTTTTAAATGAAGTGCAAACAGCTCGGAACAAACAATTCTCTTTTTTTTTTTTTTTTTTTTTTTACTTTTTCCTTATGTGACTTTGCGCTACCTAGGTTCTAGTGGTCATTATGGAGCTTCAGAATTTTTCAGATTGCACAGCAGACTGCACATCTGAATAGATGAAAGCAAAAATGTTATTAGCATCAATTTGTCACATACTCTTGGTGAAAAAGAGTGCTATAGTGAGCTGCGAGAAAATGTCCGTGTTCGGGGTCATAATACAGTTTTTTCCCACCTCTGTGTGAACAGTGTAAAATGCATTAGCCTAAGGCATCTTAATTTGGATTTGTCAACCTTTTCATGCCTTCCACAGATTAATAAAGTATACACATACAGTTCGTATCTCCGCATAAGACCTTAAGGCAATATCACACCCTTTTTGCAGATATTGTATAAACTTGTATTAACATTTTAAAATGATTTTTTTAAATACGATTAAAAAAAAATTGCGCAAGTTCAGAAGAGTTCTTAAACTGACTTAAAATGAACTTTTAATGTAGAGAAAAATTTGCACGGAACTGAAGCTTTCTGGTTGCTTATGTGTGTAGTGGAGAACATAATCAGATGTTTTTCTGAGCAGCCAGCTGGAGTGGTTTGGAAGTTATTGCTTACTGGCTACTTGTTATTCTAACCATGCTGCTGAGATGCAGTGTTCATGTGTGCATTCCTAGTTTACATTAGTCGGTCAACTCAGCTTATATCACTGCAAAGCTTCCTTGCTCTCCCTTTGCATTGGTGATGGATTTGTCTGGAATGCAGAAGGCGAGTCTGTCCACTGTAAGGATTTGTTAATCTGAAAACGTTCCATCTCTTTCAACTTTGCCTTTTTCCCCTCTGTACTAGTGGTCCGAGAAGCCGTGTGTCCCTTACCTCATGCAGAGGGACAGCTGCCACGTCTACTCGCAACAGGAACTCAAGGAAAAACTCTACCAAGAAATTATCTCCTTCTTTGACAGGGGCAAAGTGAGTGTATCTGCAGTGTTCTTAGAGTTCACTGGTAAATACTTGGCTTGGTGAAGAAGCTTGGCTTCAAGGAGAAAAGCAGACATAATTCCCTAACAGGCCTTTGATGCTTAGGCCTGGCTTTTTAATAGGGACCACGTACTGGCATGAGCAGGGCATTTATTTGTCCTGATGATATTTGAATCCTTCTATTTCCTTGTTAGTTGAAGAGCATCTGAAAAACGAACCTTGTTCAAGATACGGGGCAAATGAGAAAGCTAGGTGTTTTGCTTTCTTTTTCCGCATAATGGCTTTTGTCAGGTTTTTGCATTGCAGGAAGTACAGCTTGTCTGGCTGATGCTGAACTTGTGTTACTTGCACTTTGGGTAGGTGGTTCTACCAGGGCTAAATGAGACAAACCCAAGGAAGCCTGATGTAGGGGACAAAGTATTAGTGTAGGAGGAGACCACCTGGGCTTCTCCTGTTTGCTCTTTAGACATGTCCTTCCGCCTCTTAGTGCCTCAGTTCTCCCTATGAGGAGTAATGATAGAAACCTTGCTTTGTAAATCACTTTCAGATCTACAAATCAAAAGAGCTATGTGACTATAATAGTTACTGCAAAAAATGTACAGCATGGAGTCTAAGGGAAAGTTGGCAGTGCATTAAAGTACTGCCTGAATTAAAATCAGCTGAATTTTTTGTTTACCTATTTGTGGTAATGAATGCTTTTAACTGAGTCTTTTATTTCGCTTGTGCTCTTCTTCCCCCACCTGCCTCCCTTCATCCTTCATGGAGATGTGGGAAAAAGCCATTCAACTAAGCAAAGAGTTGGCTGACATGTATGAAAACAAGGTCTTTGATTATGAGGGACTTGGTAATCTACTGGTAAGATGTTTTTCTCTGTTTCCAGCACACTGGTGACTGCTTAAATTAATATTGTTGAACAGGATAAGCCCAAAATACGTTTGTTAAAGACAAACTGACATAACCTGCACGGTTTTGTAAAGCTTAACATTAGAAGAATATTTTATTTTCTTTTTTTTTAAAGTATGTGGTTTTGACCTTGTAATTAGCATGACAATATCTTGTGCAGATGTTTAGCATTCTTACTGTTGATCAAGTAAGGTAATATTTGCATGGTGTATTTTCAGGCTCTGTAAGTCTCATCACTTTGTTATTTCTGTGATAAAACTGCTAGGTATGAACGCAGGACTATAGAATCATCTTGGTTCTGAATTATGTTTCTTAGTGGTTAAAGATATAACCAGATGGTCTTTATGTTCTTTCATCTGAGAATCATCTGCCCAGTTTTATTTCTGCCAGTTCTCTGACATTTGTCACCATTTGTGTCTGCTCCGTTTCAGAACATACTTATTTTTAATTTGTGTTGTAGTAGTTAAGGATTTCAAATATCTTCCTGGAATCCAAAAAAACGTAACATTGTTCTCATGTCTGCAAACCAGGAAATGAAGTTGATTCTGGTCCAGACAAACCAAATATTTAACCAAGTAAATGGATAAGTATGAGATACTGTATCAAAAAAGCGGTTGCAAAAATATTCTTAAGGGGAGAACTAATAGATCGGGAACTGTCACTGGGAATGTGAGCTACAGTTTGGCAGTGTCCATGAGTGCTCCAAAGTGAAAATGCTGGTGACTTTCTGTTTCAGAAAAAACGAGCTACTTTTTATGAGAATATTATGAAGGCAATGAGACCTCAACCAGAGTACTTTGCTGTTGGATACTATGGTCAGAGCTTCCCCTCTTTCCTCCGGGTAAGATTTCTTCAGCACTCAAGTGCTGGAGCGGTGGGTACTCTGTAAGTCACAACTTCTGCAGAGCTTACAGGAAAATTCAGATGCCAAGCTCCTTTTCTGTTGAATAACACTGAGAGATCTAAATCCGTTAAGTATTCCAAAGCATTTCAGCATGTAAAAAGAGACAAGTAAGAGACTAGATTTTTTACCAGCTTTAATAAAGTTAGTGTGTTGCAATAGGGTTTGATGGATGATTGGTGTGCTCTTCTGTGGACTGAAACAGAATCTGCCTTTCATATTTGTGCCCTATACACTTCCTCAGAAATGTGATTGTTGCTGTTAGAAAATGTTTAGCTTGTAAAGAATGTATCCCATTGCTTTTCAGCCTGAATCAGCATAATTTTCAGGACAAGGACACGGATCATTTCAGTGCTCAAGCACATTAGTGAGAGTCTGTCCCACGCAGAAGAATTAAAATGCAAAGTTGCTTCCTGTTTAAGATTGCTGCTAAGCGTTGCTGGATCTATGCTAGCTCTAATAGAAGAATCTAGCCAAAGTGAGTCAGATGGGCAGGGTGCAGCATACTAGAAAATATTCCCAACTATTATTTAAAATTAAGGAACATTTACATTTTTAGACTGGAGTTGTTTGAAGTTGCTGGCCTTAAGTGGAAGCCAAGCTTAATAAAAAAGAAAAATGTTAACTTAGGACTGTGGAACTGGATGGCATAGAAGGTTTTCACCTCCAGGTCATGTTTTTGAATCCATTCCTTCCAGAAACCACCACCGCTTGGTGACCAGTTTGGAAAAACAATTGGCCGTGGTCTACTGTTAGGTCTGTAGTGCAAAACTGCCATAGCTGGCCGTTTTGCTAATGGTAGCTGAAGAGGGTCAGGAATGGAATGGAGGTAGAACTCTTGTCTTTGTGCATAGGGAGATCCCTCAGTTAACTCATACTGTATGAGTTATACTGTATGCAGAGCATGCGGTTCCCTGCGTTAAAGAACTTTTTGGAACACCCATTTTCATCCTTAAAATCAGTCCCATGACTGAGATTTCACGTGTTGAATGTGTGAGTTCTTCAAGTGCTAGAAAGCATGAACATGTTTGATACCATTTGTATGTGGAACAGTGAATTTTCTAGACAAATATGAGGATGCCATTGCGGGGCCTTGCTCCCGAGTGTTGCTGTGTTGTCATTCCAGCCTGTGTTTCTTCTCTTGTATGTTCTGACTGTTAAGCTAGGAGACAACCCTTCATATAAGCTAGATCTCTGAAAGTACTCTGTGTATATCTGGAAAGCTCTTCCTTGTTGCTTTGCTTAGTGTTAATTCTCTTTTTCTTCTGCTACCCACAGAATAAAATTTTTATCTACCGTGGCAAAGAGTATGAACGAAGGGAGGACTTCAACCTGAAGCTATTGACCCAGTTTCCGAGTGCTGAGAAGATGACCAGCACTGCCCCTCCAGGAGAAGAGATCAAGTCTTCCCCTAAACAGTGTATCTTTTGGTTCTAACACGTTTGGGCAAATTCAAGATCTGCCTCTTTCCTAGAACAAGATAATTCATAAACAACAGTAATAAGCGGGGAACTTACTGCTCCAGGGGGACTTTGAAGGCAGGCACTGGGCATGAAAGTAAGATTACCCAGAATTGCAATAGTGAACTTGAACATATTGAAAAAGAGAGACAGCTTGATATTGTCGGAGTTAAACGAGTTGCTGTTAGGGTGAAAGCTTAACACATTCCAGGTCAGGATTTCTTGCGCGACCTTCTCAAGCAGTTGATGGTGACTGCTATAGCGTATGTGTGATCCAGTTTGGTATTTCTGGGTGAAAGAGGTAAAATACAGGCACTGAAAGTGGGATATAAAATGGAAATATGCTCTCTTCTTGCTCGCAGTTAATTAGCATTTATGAAGTGACTGCTTGCCTTTTTTTTTTCTCTAGAAGTGACTTTGTAAGAAATGTGAAGTGATTATCTATGTTGATGAAAGTTGTTGGGTGAACAGCCCTTCTCTTTATTTTTATTTTTTCTTTATGCTGGTGGAACTCCAAACTGTGTGACACAGGGCACCACTAGGCTTAAGATCCTCTTGCCCTTAATTGTGAGCGTGACCAAGTACAACCTAGTGAAGATGCTTTGGATTCTTGTTTGTGACTTCTAGTCATAGCAGATACGCTCCTGGAAGATGCACATCAGTAAAAACCAAGTTACTGGGCTTCTGGCCTGTGTTACACACGCCAGGCTAGAGAATCTGATGGCCCATTTTGGCCTTAAAAGTCCGTGCACAAAGGCACAACTCGAGCAGTGATACCAGATGCTTCCCTTGCAGTAAGCCTGCCAAGCACTAAATCCACATAGGAAATTAAAATTCATTCAAGACCAAACTTGGTATCAAAAAATGCCTCTTCTATTGCTGCTTTGTTTCAGCTACTTCCTTTGCATCTGTTTGTGTTTGTTCTAATGTTTTTGGCTCAAGATGAACCTGAACTGCAAAATTTGGATCCAGATCTGAACTCTTCCAAAAGTTTGGGGGTGTTTGGTTCCGGCTCTTTGGCATAGCCCCATTATAAAGGGGAGCAGCTGCATAGCTTGGATTTGGTACAGGTTCTTCTCGGACTCTTACGAACACCTTCTGCAAAGATGAGGAGTTTGAGTGCCCAAATCACTGTTGTGTTAGGCAGAGGCTGATGGTTCTGTAGTTTGTTTTAATTTCATGGGGTTTTAACCTCCTTTGTCTCAGGCTCTTTTTTACTTTTACTTAGAACCCGTTTCCTCGCTCTTTTATGATAAAATGCCTTGTTCTTCCTTTGGTTGTTCCATAATAGTGTACTGGAGTTACTGAGCTGTGCACAGTCTCAGGGAATGCCTCTGTAGTTACACAGGCTAGTCTTCCACCAGTTCTGAAGTAGAAGCTGTATAGCATGCTTAGCATGGCATGAAGCCCAAGTTAATAAGCTCTCCTGAGAGACAGAATATATTAGCTTGGGCTCAGTGCTTGATCTAATGTGGCTGTGCGGCTTTGGGTTCAGATTTGGCTGGTATCCAGCTGGCTCTTCAGTGCGGGCAGAATGACCTTGCCTTTGCTTTCAAAATAGTGTTTAGAACTACCCTCAGTGAAATAAAAGATGTATGGGGCTCCTCTACCCACCAGTAAAACATTGCCACTTCAGAGTGCAATTGGCAGGCGATTCACAGAAGTAATCTATTAATGTGGGTCAAACTGTTCACGCTTTCCTTTTCCATAAAATTTTTTACTTCTGTAAAGCCTTCAATACAGTCCTTAGAACAGAACTCTGGAGGAACAACATTGTAAGCTGTTGTGCTTGAGGGTACTGTTACTTTTTTTTTATTTGTCATGGTTCACAGGTGCAAAAGGTGAAGATGACGTAGACATTCACTGATTAAAACCAGCCTGATTTCTTCAGTTTGTTGCTCTAAACATTGAGAGAGGGGCAACTTCACTGTACTGGAAGAATCTGACAAATAACTGTGGGGTGGGAGAGAGAGGAGGCAGATGCCTCCGTTACAGAACCTAGTGCAGAATCTTGTTTTCCTGTCCCCGAAGTAGAAATCAGTAGCACCCAGGCTTCCCAAGCATTTCACCAGGGAATTTCAGTTGTTGGAAGCATTTGTACAGCGCTTATCTTTTTGGGCTTTGAGTAGCATACAGACTACAAGAAGCAATATAATGCCAGTGATTGTTGATGAACTACTAAGCATTTTTCTTCAAACATGACAAGAACACGGGGGATCGTTGAGAAGTCTGACATTTGTTGAAAACAGGGAGAGTATTTCTCTCCCTCTCCTGTTTTCCCAAAAGGATTCATAGTTTTTCATCCTTAACTGTAACTGCTCAGATGTGCAGTGTTTTATTGTGAAGCCTGTGATGAACCTGCCACCTAATTATAAAGATAAACCTGTTCCTGAACAGATCTTAAAGTAATTTCTTTTCCATTTCCCTCAACATTTCCACTGTATTTTTCTCAACTAGCCTAGGCACAAGGTGGAGTGCCTCTGTGTCTTGTGTAAATCTGTTTCACAGTCCAGTTTAAACTTGGTTGTTTTTGAGAGGAAACAGAACGTTTATGTACAGAGGATGGGAGGTGAGAATACTCACGATTTACTCTGCTTCCTTCTAGCTACTACAGAGCAAATGAGGTACAGCAGTTCACGCATTCCCGACCAGTCAGGAAAGGAGAAAAAGATCCAGACAATGAGTTTGCTGTGAGTCCTTTGCTTTTGATGCCAGCCGACTTGGGTGTCTGTGCTATGAGAAAACGGTTCTATGCATTTATTTATCTTGTGGGTGGCATTTTGAACAGCACTGTCACAGTTTTTGTTCCTCAGCCTGTTGCAATGGAGTTTTTCTGTTAAAATGTAGGAGAAGCAAAGGGCTGCACTTTGCATTGCAATCTTTACATAAAACCAATGTGATAATTTCCAGCGCTCCGTAGCTGAAGTAATGCTCAGAATCCTTGACCTGGGCTCCGTAAATACTGTGCTGTCTAACTGCACCTTCCTACAGAGTGCAGCTATGTGCCTGGTAGGTTGTGGATGATGTAGCCATCCTTAAGGAGGGTAACCTCTAACTGTGAAGGATCAGTTCAACTTCAGGCCAACTTTTAAGAAGTGTAGCGGAGAGTGAGCCTTGGATATAGTGTACTAGCATGTTTCCTTGCTGCCTGTGAGGCATCTTGTTGCTCATGTGTAGTGGTTGGGCATGTTGCATGTAACACTGGCTAAATGTGCCATAATCACAGTACTGCTAATAGTGCTCCACATGGAGGATAACAGCCTACTGCTGCTTAGCTTGATAGCATTTAAATAGTAGAGATGGTATTTGTTGCCAGAACCACTGGGTTCCATCCCAGTTAGTGAAGGTGAAAGTTGTTGTGTAAGTCCTGCCAGCTAGTGCTGGCAAGCCTGGCTCCGTGCTATACCCCAGAAGAGAGTTGAATTGCAAGAGCAATATTTTCTTTACATCTTGGAATTTTTTCCTTCTTTAACTAGAATATGTGGATAGAAAGGACAACCTACACAACAGCGTATTCATTTCCAGGCATCCTCAAGTGGTTTGAAGTCAAACAGATTACAACGGTGAGTTCTGCATATGGGCTGATCCCGTCCAGTGTTTTGTGGAGTAAAGAGTCTTGCAAAAGCTAGGACTACTAGGCCTTCCACTGTTGGATGTGGCACACCAATAACATCTGCTTCACATAAAAGGAGATGTGGATCTTCTTTGTGCTTGTCTTTTTATGCCGTGCTGCAGACAGCTCTATCCACGGCAGCAAAGTTCTACATTGACTGTGTAATGCTTGGGGGAGTGGTTACTTCTGTAACATACTCCATGGTCAGCAGCCAAGTCCTGAACTGTTGTTCCTTCAGGTTAAGGTGTTAAGATCGTTCTTGCTTTCATCTCAGAAGGACAAGATAGTTAGCACAGGGGGTCCACAATTCTCTGCTGGAAACTGTTGGGCTGGCGTTCGTGTATGAGGAGTTAACTTCACTTCATATTTAGTGGAGGCAGACGAAGGTTTATTCTGTCTCGGTTTTCCATCAGGAAGAGATCAGTCCCTTGGAGAACGCCATAGAAACGATGGAGCTAACCAATGAGAAAATCAGCAACATTGTCCAACAGCACGTCTGGGACCGGAGTCTTCCTGTACATCCGCTCTCTATGCTCCTGAATGGGATTGTGGACCCAGCAGTCATGGGGGGCTATACCAACTACGAAAAGGTCTGGTTTGCATTTATCTGTAGCTCAGTCTGTTGACCTCTGCAGTCTTGAAGACCTGAACTGAAACGTGGGAGATTCAAGTTCAGTTTTCAGCTATTACTTGGACATACTGCATTCTGTAGCTCTATCTGTGTGTTTGGAGCTCAAAGAGGAGGAGAAAAGAACAAAGATAAGAGATTTGCACTAGAATGCAAGGTAGAAAACCCCCACATCTTTAGTGGTTGATTTTAGTGCATTGCTGCAGAGATGAACGATCCAGCTCTTCTGGGCCTCGTTTACAGTGGTGATAATAACATGATCCTACCTCGTGGGGACATTGAGGTGCTTGGTCAGCCTGATGAACGGTGCAAATAACAAAGAAAAGCAAAAGAGCTAGCGTTTCTGCATTCTATGAATATAGAACGGTAAGGCAAACGAGGATTTTCCTTTCCAGCAGATAGTCTGTCTTTGGAGTCTTGCAGCAAAGAGCACATGTTTCAGGAAAAAAAGCAGTATTTCTTACCCAGGTTTATTCAGTTGACTTCAGTTGAACAGTGTACGTGCTTCTTTTTTTGTGATGTTTAACTTAAGCTGTTTATTCCCAGTACCTAATGATGGTATTCCCAGCACAAAATGCTTTGCTGATTTCCATAAACTGAATGGAAGGTGTTAAAACACATTTAATTCTTCTCAGATGCATTCCAGTCACATGAAATGAAGTGCAAAAGTTAAATGGGAGAAGATCTGATTTATCTGGGGTCTAACTGCTGATTCCAGAGGAGTTGCATACTTTGCCAGGGCTGAATTTGGCCCGAAATCCTGCCATTTTATGAATTAAGGTTGACATAAAGTTTAGAATTACGAAAGTGGGAAAGCAGTTAAAACTAGGAAACACAAAGTATCTGTAACCACATCTGGAAATACTCATTTCTGGTTCATATTTTCCTATTTCAACTGAAGATCAGTACAGAACATTTGGCTTTTGTGGGCGGCTAAAATCTTGAGTTTTAATTGTTCTTTTGTAGCCAAAAGCCGAAGTCTGTGTTTTTAACATGTGCTTTCTTCCTGCAATAATTAAACACTTTCAAAAAAAATCCGCTGGGACCTACTCGGCAGGCCTTTCGCAGGCTAACCTCCTCTTGACATCAGCCTTTTTCAGAATCATACCGCTAGGCCTATAAACACTTGTACCTACAGTCCAGTTAATGGAATGCAGAACTAAGAAATACATGCAGAGGCTGAAATAGATCAGAGACGTGCTTTAAAACCAAATGAAGAATTATGAGGGATTTTATCTAGGAAAAAGAAAAACTCTTCTGACCAGGAATTGCGATACGTTTCAGTGCAATACTCCGTAGCACGTAATGTGAATTGGCACAATTTTAAGACTTCAGTTCAGGAAAGTGTACTTGTGTTTGTTCAACTTTAAACCGATACCAGATTCTGTTGGTTAAAGGTAAACACGTAAGAAGTGTAGGCTAAAGGTGTTTTGTTGAACCAAACTGTGAGTCAAAATCTCAACACAGTCTTTATTTCTGCTGAATCTTCGTAAGGAGCCCCATGTGAAACTGTTGTACTTAAGGGCTTAAATCATAGAGCTTAAGGAAATTGCAGGCAGGAGAGGCCCTGTTCACCTTTCTGCAGCTGAGGTTGTTCGCGTGTCAGTGTGTACTGTAGGTCACCGAATGCTAAAAATGAAAGAGACTTTTTGAAGTGAGAACTCAAGAGACTGGATCCTCTGCTCGCGTTCGAGCCACAAGTAACGTAACCTGTTCTATGAGAAGGGAGTTGGAGTTGAAGAACACCCTCACGATCAAGTAACTTTTTTTACATATCGGTGTTTCTCTAAAAAAAATAGTAATAGTTTTTTAAACAAACAAAAAAAGTCTCTCTTGTTCCCTGGTCTCAACAAATACCCGTGGTTCTTTATCCCTGAGCTTTGTGTCAGGAAGATAGCAAAATTTGGTTTTAATCTGAGGAGTAATGGCAATGAATTGCTTTTCAAGTTCAGGGATCTTTCAGAGTTAACTGTGAAAGCAGCGTAGTGTCTGTGTCATCTTCTGTCTTTGCTTTCAGGCCTTTTTCACAGAGAAGTATCTTCAAGAACACCCTGAAGATCAAGATAAAATTGAACTGCTTAAGCAACTAATTGCTCTACAGGTATCGTACTGGGAAGGAAGTGGAAGCACTATGTATAAGTGCAGGTGGTTTTCCAGCATCATTGTTTTGGAGAGATAATGCAGATAAATACTATAAGACATTCTGGATGTGTGTACAGTTGTTCTTTAATTTGAGGAAACTGTCATATTCTAAAATTGTGGCCTAGACTGTTCATGTACCTTGTGTTGCTCTGAAATGTTATTCTGGAATATTTGCTGATGTGGCATAATTTTTTTTCCCTCATGAGTGTAACAAAATATGTTACATTTTCATGAAATCATCAGACATTGTTTTGTCAGTCTGACCACTGAAAGTTGTCTGTTTTGACCTGCATAGCAATAAAAAATTGCCCTATTTTTTTGCAATGCAAATTGTATCCCAGCAAGACCAGTTATTACGTATTTCCATACAACAGACCCCAGTTAAAGCTGCCTCAGAGCTTTACAGCTTTGGGGGCTAAGAAGTAAGACTCAGACATTTAACGTGCTGTGTTTTCCAAAGCGGAATATGGAATGTGAGTGGGGAAGAGGGGAACCACAGGTATAGATGGGGAAAGTGTTCATGTTTCTTGAACACATGGAGATCAAATCAAACAGTCCAGTTACTACAGTGTCACAAGTTATGAGTCAGTAGCTGAGCTTCCTTACTGTGGGATTGCTTTTTTTTTTTTACCTCTACAAACTAAAACTACGTTGATTTGTGTCCATTGATTGTATCTGAGATGTGTAACATGCATAGAAAATTCCTTCCGGGAACAGGAGAGCTGATCTGTCCTTCTGTAGCTTAACTTTGTTCCTTCTTTCAGATGCCTTTGTTGGCAGAAGGGATTAGGATCCATGGTGAGAAGCTCACAGAACAGCTGAAGCCTCTGCATGACAGACTGACAGCTTGTTTCAAAGAGCTGAAGAAGAAGGTGGAGAAGCAGTACGGTGTGATAACTTTGGTAAGTGTACCTGGTGGTTTAGTGTTTTGCCTCAAACAAACACAACCCTCCCCTTTCCCACTTGTGAGCGAGTTAAGTGTTACATGGTTTATCACAAGCGTGTTTGTCTGCAGCCTCCCTCCCTCACCGAAAGGAAACAGAGCAGGTCAGGCTCTGTCGTGTTGCCCTATATCATGTCTTCCATGCTGAGACGGCTCTCTGTCACGTCTGTGGCATCTTCTGTGGTCTCTACGTCTTCCACGTCCTCTGATAGCGCTTCCTCCAGACCAGGTTCAGACGGGTTAGTAATCAGCCTTTACGTGTGATTTGCAAGAGTGAGGCTATGACTTTGCCAGAATTAGGTACTCTTAAATGAAGATTTACTCCTTACACAATAGTAATACCTACACGTTTAGAAGTTTAAATGGAGGCCAGTGTTGTTTGCCCATTTTACATATAGGGAGTTTGAAGCACAAGGAGGGATATTTCTGGGAGTTGAACCCACAGCTGTCTGTCTCTGGAGTCCCAGTTATCTGCGTGATGCTGAAGCAGGGGTGGAGGCAGTGTATTTTACATGCATACTATTTCTGTTTCCCAGGAATGCTGGAAAACAGATGTAAGGTGCTACAACGTAATTTAGTTTGATGTGGTCCGCAAAGATGTGTGTAGTCGTATGGTACTTGTTCCACGTGCTTGTTTGCAGCTGCATAAATGGCATTAAAAGGAGCTGCGACACGTGGAAACGTTCTTCTGATGTTACTTCTCTGTGCATCTAGTTTGCATCTGTGATAACCAGGAAGTCTAGGTGACTTGCTCAAGGTCACACAGCAGACTTGGTGGCAGGGTTCAGGATAAAATGCAGGTCTGGCCCCCTCGGCAAGTAGATCACATTTTGCCTTGTACGTAAGGCTTAATACTCAAAATTGCAAGGGTGACTTAGGAGCACAAATCTCATGGAAAATTCTGTGGTCATAACTTAGTTTTTCACAGTAATCTCTTATGTATTAAGAGATCACAGCTTTTTAACAGACAGTGCTTTAAATGTCTGATGGACTAATGTCTCATGTTTTTTTACTCTTTCGGTGTGGGCCACAGATCTGTTCTGGAGCCTCTCTTGGAGAGAAGAATATCAACAACTTCCAGAGCTGAGGAACTGCCCATGAAAGATGATGGCGATAACCGGATTAGCAAGCTCAAGCGGAAGGAATGGAGTATTAGCAAGTCTCAGGTTATTGTAGAGAAGGAGCCAGAAACGGAACTGACTTCCAAAATGGTAACAAATAATAATAATAATAATCATAGCAATAATGAAATCCACAGGAGGACTTTTTAGTGTTTCCGTTGCTTTCAGACGTGCTTGTCGTTGGGAACTTCATTAAATAGTGGGAGGGGTTCAAATACCAAAAGCCTTGGTCATCTGAGTAATTCTTCCTTTTTTATTTGGAAAACTTGTGTCACAGACCAAACTGCAGTTTGGCTTAAGGTACAAGCTGGAAGCACAAGGCACTGATGTTTCATCTAGGTGCTCGGTGCCCTCGTTGCTTGTAGGAGTGGAGAAGTGCGTGAGGCACTCGGCACCACTTAGAATTGTTCTGGTTTTGTTGGAGCAAGCAGATACTGCCAGTCCCCTCAGAAATCCAGCTGGCAAGTCAGATGTTCAGCTGCTATCAGTCAGCATCACTGCACAAATCAAAAGCACTGCAAGGTGAAGATCAGTTTGATAGATTGGAGGGTTGAAAAACGATGGTCTGGTAGTTAGGTCACCAGCTTGGGACTTTGAGAAACTGGTTCTTCTAGTCTGTACTGTGCTCCAGACCTTCCTGAGCGCAGGAGTATTTACTCCTTGAGCAAATGATTTGCAAAAGAGGACTGAAAAAGAATCTATACCCTTGCAGGAGTGTTATAATGAGGAATATATTGGAGACTGTTAGGCATTCAGGTTGACAGCGGGATTCAGAATGAGCATCTAATACAAACGAGTAAGTTTCAGTGCAAAAGTGGAGTTGTATAACCCAGGAGCATTATCCTGATTTATGCTAAGACTATGTTATACCGTCAGAGAGTATGTGAGAATTAGGCATCTGAGTATTAAAGCTGGTGGCTCAGTGATACTAATTTGACTTAACACAGGCTGTGTAAGTAATGAGAAAACACGAGTTCTTCTATTTCCCTTCCCCTCCCAAGATCTGAACTGAATCTGGCAGGAACGGATTATGCTGCTATATATTCAGGAATTCTCATCAAATCTGAGTGATGCTGCCAGCACTTGGAGTCTGCAGAATATTTGTGAAAAGGGGAACTGTGGTTCTAGGATCGTTTCGTTTGGTATTGACAGGCTTTCCACTCAAGAGGAAAATCCGGGGTTGTAAATATTAGTGGTTCAGGAGGCCTGGCCCTCTGCCTCTGGAAGAGCTGCTGTTGAATTAAATGGGTTTAACCCACAAACTGTGATGTCAGCTGCTGATCGCTTTATTAAGTAAAACTAGAGGGAAAAGGTCTGGGAGAAAGCCCGTTTGTATCGACCAGTTCTTTAGGACAGTAAGGCATGTCTGTCCAAGACTTGGCATTGCAGAGAGCTGAGAGATGCAGAACAGAACACCCGCCCTGCCCTCTGCCCCAGTATCTCTGAGGGCAAATTACGTGTGTGATCAGCTTACTGAAGCAAGTGAGCAGTTAAGGGTTATATTCATGCTTAAGAACATTGCAAAGTACAGAGAAAGCTGGTTTTATAGCTGATCTGCTCCAAAGCTGCGTAGTGCAGCACAAAACTTGGACAGAGTGATTTTATGCAGCTCCTGACTAAGCTGCTTGGGAGCTAGAAAGCCAGAGGGAACCAAAGGCTTGCTGTATGTCCAGCAGCTTGCGTCTCTATAAGTTTTATATTCACCGTACACACACGTGTCGTCGCTTCTGCGCAGTGGCAAATACTGAACTACTTAATGATGGAGAATTGATGTCTAAAAGAGCCCAGTGAGTTTAATGGTGTAAGTGACAGCTTTCTCTGTAAAGCAATAAACTAATATTTGAAAGGACTGTAATATTCGTGCACTGGACTCTTGGGACCATACTCAGATGGCCTCATGATTTGAGTGAAGAGCAGGGAGGACACACGTGACACTGGAGAAGGAACTGGAACAGCATCTCCCAAATCCCAGATGCAAGGGATTTGCTCTGTAAAGCCTGAACTAGACTTGTTTCACAGCCCTAAGGAGCTGGATGCGACCACCAACCCTGACTCACACCCAGAATTTAGTCTTTTTCTTCTTGGAAAGACTTGTTTTTCCCCCAGATTTGTTCACAGAACTGCTAGTCAAATGCAGCAAACTTTCAGCTTGACATCTTCCCTTCTTACTTAATACAGTAAGGTGGTTAAAAGCAGTTTAATACTGCTACTCAGTTAGTAAGGTCCCAGAGAAAACTGAATATGTCATAGGAGCACAGTGTATGCCCTTTGACAGGGCTTAGCCAGTGCAGTGGTTTCATTCTTACGTTTCACCTGAATGCACCTTTCTCTTACGTGTGGCTTTTCTGGAGCATGTTGATGCCTTCGTGACAGGTCTGGTTATCTGATACGTGTGCAGCAACCTTGCTGACTTTTAAAGGTTTTGTTTACTCTTTGCTTCAACCAGGGCATGTCAGGAAAAGCACAAAGGCCAAAGAGTCTTCAGTTAGGAGACAACAGACTGACGTTGCTTCAGGGTTCTTCGCTCCAGCAGTCAACGCCTCGCAGCCCACCACCGATCACTCCCAAAACCCCAAGAACCCAAAGTAAGTTCTGTTGTAGAGTGATTACTACATCCTTCAGGGCAGTGCTGCAGTAGCAGGAATTGCTGTATGTTTGCTGAGGTAACCTCACTGGGGAGGGAAAGGGGGACAGAGAAACTGCTCTGAAGTAGTTCACAGAAAGTGGCTTTGGACTGGTTTTGTTGGATAACAGAATTTGGCAGTATTATCAAAGGCACTACGATCGTCCTTGTGACTTACACCTCACTTGCTAAAATCAGTACAGCAGATGAATTTCAGAGAACGATTTTTACCTCTTTCGATTTCTTTCTTGTTTTCTCTTGTATTGACTTGTGGGAAGGTATATTAAACCTCAGGGTAAACATCACATGCAGTCAGTGCGGATGCTTGTAAATGCATCGAGTCAGCTTACAGCACATACTAGAGGAATCTCTCCTGTGAATTCACTGGATGGAACAGCATCGATCCAGCGTGGTATTTCTGATCAGTTCGATGGCTGAATTTTCTGGGCAAGCCCTGAAGGCTTTGTTAATTAATGAATAATAACTCCCATCACCTGGCAAAAAGTTTTAGAAGTTGCTCTGCAGCTTGGAAACTCAGCTAATAAATGTTACACCTGAAAGAGACAGGATTTATCTTGAAGAATTAGCAAAACGAATAATTTGCACAGTTAACCTTGGTTGCATATCCAATAAGCTCTGTAGTTAATTCTGAAGCAATATATAAATATGGCTAAGGTAAAAATACAACTGTAGTGTCACCACTGACAATTCCCTTGCTTGCCGTTGCATTTCTTGCTGTACTGCTCTTTTTTAAAAGGAACAAATGTTCATACGTAGGACTTGACTGTCCATCCTCTTATGTGGATATAAATTCAGAATCCAGTGTAGATAATGAACTAAACTAGCATAAAACTTATGGGCAGATTAAAACCAAAAAATGTGTGAGGGGTGGGGAGACAACCAGAAACACAAACAAATGCAGGAATACCATATGAAGGAAGATCCTTGAAAGTAATGTGAAACATCGCTCTTTAGTTAGCAAGCGGTTTTAATTGCATTAGTAGCAGGACGGCTTCCCAGGAATTCTTCTGAAGTTTGGGTACTTGTCTACTCCATCAAGTGGAGTTAAAATCAAAGTGAATTCTCAGGTTGAGGCCCAGGCTGAAAGGAAACCCCACTGAACAGTGCAGATGTGATAATAGATTCAATTTTCTGTTCTCTCAGGCACGCATTTTTCACATAAGCTTAGGCTGATTTGATGCAAGATTGAACTCTTCTGGGCATTTTGAACTTCAGGGAGATACAACCGTGAGCCTGCTTTGACATCCATTCAGGTTTAGCTGCTAAAGCGGAGAACTGTGAGCAGATTGAAAGCACAAGATATTAAATGAATCTGCCTTAAAATTCTACATGGTCGATCCCATTTCCTGTTCCTTTTCCGCCTACTTTAATGTCTTTTCTTATTGTGTTGTTGCTTCTAGGTTTTCCCTCGTTGCAAGCTGATGGATTGGCAACTGCTAGCTTACAGAGCACCCCACCCCCACCTCCGCCCAAAAGCAAACCCTATGAGAATAGCAACCCGAGGAATTCTGTGGAGGTAAGGAAATGAGAGCTGACATCTTTTTGAAAAACAGCTTTTGAGAAAGAGACACGAGTGGAATTTTCCAGGCTGCTTCTAGGGTGGTGCTACTTGAAACTTGTCTAATCATTTTACTGGTTCACTCCCTGAAACCACAGAAGAATAAGAAGGTTTTTTGCTTCAAGAGAAGGCTATGAAGTGCAGTCCCTTGTTTTCAAGTGGGAGTTGTGTTGTCCTTGGTTAGGCAAACCATATGTGGGGGTGGGAAGATATATTGAAAACAAACAAGCACAGTGATTGAAAAGTTTCAAAAGCATGGTCAATGTAAAATAGTCCAGTAATCTGCTCCTGAAAAAGAAGGGGGGGGAAAAAGTCACACTTTTTCAGAAACAATAAGTGTCTCCTTTTGAGTCCTCAGTTAGAAGAATCCAGTTTTTCCAAGGTAGGCATTATTAGTCACTCAAAACAGCCTGTATTATATTACCATCTTAGCCACAGCCTTTTTCTCAATTTCATGAAGTTGGTTTCCTTCTAGGAACATCAAATTGCCACTTTTTTATGCTGTATCACTGACGTTTCTCTTATACAATGAGATTCTGAATGGCTTGCAGGTATTTAATATGCAAATACTCTGGTCATTGTGTCGGAATAATTTCATCTGCCCCTGAAATGTCAGTGCTTCTGATGTGAGACTAATTGCTTACCAGCGCGCAGCATCAGAAAGCATGCTTTTGTAACTCTGAAAGGGATGGATGTCTTCCCCAGTCCAACTTGCAAAGAGGATTTACGGAGTACCTTAGTGAGATGAACTGGAATTTGACCAAAAAGAATTTAAGGAATGATCACACTTAAAATATGTTGCCCCTGACAGCAGGGGAAGACAACAATCACTTAATTCCGTTAGAGAGAGACATGACACTGGCTTAAAGCCTTGAAGCATGGGATAAATAGGTTTCCTACTTTGACTTTCATTTGGTCAGAACTGACTGTGCTTCTGAAAAGGGGCAGTATAGCCGGTGTAGGTGGCGTGAATGGCGGAAATATGCCAGCTCTGGGGATGCTATGGGAGTCACTGGTTCAAGAGGATTAATAAAAGAGCCTCTTCCTTTGAGTCTTGTAATTACTAACATGTTCCGGCTTGCAACATTGACCTTGGCTTGCAGCCAAATGGAAAGGGTTCGAAAGTCTGTAAAGAGAGATTGAAAAAGGGTTTTCTGAAGGGTTCTGTTACTTTGTTGTTGTTGTTGTCGACTCTGTCCTACTTCATTAAAATAGTCCTGAAATCTTGGCAGTTTTGGCTAAGCAAGAGGTGAGCCACGCAAGCTTCTTGTTCACCTGGCCTTTCCCATCTCGTTTGTTCACAGGATGTCCCTTAAAACAAGCAGAGCGCCAACTTGAAAGAACCCAGTAGTGCAGTTTGCTGCAAGGACAAGAAATGTTCTACAAGCCCCTGTGCTGGGCAGGAAGGCTGCGGCTTGCTCTAGTAGAACTTCACTTGCTACCATTTTATGGCGTTAGTTGTACCATTCAGATTTGGAAGCATTTTACGTCCTTTTGGCCCCTACTTGATGCAACTCATCAAGCCAGCAAGATACAAGTAGTTGAATTTGGAAACTGTGAGGGAAATGGGTTTATTGCCATTTTACTGATAAACGAGAGGTGGGACGGAGGGATGAGTGAGTGCCTCTGGCTCGAAGTCAGGCTGCAGGTCAGAAGCAACTAGAGTATATCCGCAACTGCAGCGTATTCTGGCAACTAAAACATACCTGCTTCTGTTATCTCCTGGGGATCTGTCCTTGTTTGCCCTGTCATCAACTACATGTAGTACTGAGAGGCGGAATTCAAAGATTTGGACCTGAAAGAAACATCAAGTAGTACAGGACCTTTTAGATTTCTTGTTTGGTAAAGCAAAATGTCTCAACTTGCTAGTAATGATTTCTTTTTCTGTGTGGTTTTGTTTCATCTTCTCAGGTTGCTCCACCACTACCCAGCAGACGTGAAGCCAAACCTCCCCCTCCGCCCCCAAAAACCAGAAAATCCAGCGTTGTCTCTTCAGAGCAAGGACTGCAGTGAGGAGCATCACTTGCTGCTGTAACAACAAGCACCTAGAGTGGAATGGCTGCTTTCTTTTTACTGACGAACTGGGGCTTTCTGACCCTAAAGACTAGTGATCTCACCTGCCATTCCATTCGCTCCCCTTGGAGTTTTCTTTGGGAAATACCAAAAGGAACTGTTATTGGGACTGTATTCCCAACCTCTGGTTTACCTTTCTGGTACTGAGACACTAATCACATAGCGGGAGAAGTCGCCCTACCGGAGTTCTTGTCTGTCTTAGTCTTGTCTGTCCCAAGTTTTTTCACTGATGCAATTTCAGCAACTCATTCCTAGTGTAAATGTGTCACAATAGTGATTTGCACCAGTGTTTGAAACAAGGTAAGCCACACCAGTATGAGGTGTGTCCTACAGTATTTTCACATAAGTTCATTACAGCTTTACGGCTGTACTTACGCACCGATCCCTCATTCTGCCCCTGTAGCGTAGCCAAGCCCTGATTTTGCATGAAGCGAGACAGATCGCAGCCATCCCTAACTTGTGAAATGTCAGCTCCTGAGATGTCAGGTGCCGGTGTATGATGTGCAGTCTCCTAAGGTTCTTGATTGCAGGCAGAGACCTGAGCGTTGTTAGCAGAATAAGAAGTCTTTTTTTTTCCTGCTAGTCATCGTATGTATTTAAGATGAAGTGCAGACGTTCTGCCTTACACCATCTCTGCTTGAGTAGTGGCAGTTGCTCACTCCCAATGGAGAGTTTAGGTTCACCAGTACTTTGTCATAATTTCATTGTTGATTCTGGTTTTAGCACTGCAGAGCAGTTGATATTCCTCCCTGAATTATGTTACCTACTTGGTTCATGCTTGCATCTAGGACTTGGTACAACATTTCATCTTTGTACTTTGTAACAGAGTGTAAAAAGTGGCTTCTCTCCTGTGAATATGTGAGAAGAATAGAGGCTGCATTGGTACCAGGAGCTTTGGAGTGTGCAGAACTGGTTATACATCCTGACCTCAGAAACAAAACCTGATAGTTACTGTAACCTTTACTTTGGCTGGGCAAATTCACACAAATACAAATAATTCTTGTCCTCTTTTTATTCCTGCAGCCATTTGTGGCAGTACTTGCACTTTGTTTTATAGCCTCCCTTGATCTAGGTTTTTAACAGCCACTAGACTTTAAGGAGCTATTTAGATCTGGGATGCGTGTGAAAGACTTGATAATTAACCACCTCCTTTCCTGTTGCTTGGATTATTCCAGCTCTCTGCAGCTTTTCTTTGCTTGGAAGATGGGATAATCTGTTTAATTTTTCTTTTAGTTTTTTATTCCCAGCTCGTTCCATCACTATGGAACTCGGGAAACGTGGGAGTTTGCCTACAGAGTTCAGATTCAAACTTTTTGGAACGTTCAAAGTTCCTTAAAACTCATCGTAAAGAGGGACCAGCTGAGGAATTTGGATCCAAGTTTATTTCTGAACCTATACAAAACTCCGGCTGTTTGGTTACGGCTTGTGGCCTGCTTATGTATCATCTGTATTGATGGAGATTGTCATGGGCACTCTCTTCCAAGAAATAATTTTGCTTGTTAACTGTAACTGTCATTTAACTTCTGATTATCTGCTAGAAGTTGGGAAGACACACTGAAAACCCTGCTGTGGATGTTGCTCACGGTGGTAAATACAAATACTGTTGGGTTAGGGGTTTTTTGCAGGCCACTGCACCATTATTCTGCTCACATGACTTCAGTGGGTTTCGTTACCTTACTGAAAAATTGAAGTTCATGAAACCTAATGAAAGCTTTTCTCAGCAGAGCCTTTTTCAGGGAAAAACAAAACCAATGAAACCCTAGGGGGTTTTGGTCAGACTGAAGTAGTCTTTTCTTTTGTTCTTATACTTTCTTTTGGCTTCACTGTGACTCCAAGAAACCTGCAGAAGCTGCATTTGCTTTGCTGCCTGCATGGCTCTGTAAAACAGATGGCTTTCATCGAAAGGTCGTACTGGATTCACATCACAAAACAGGTTGGAGACATTTTGGAAGTTGCACTGCAGTCACATCACATACGTCCGCAGTTGTGTTTGCTGTAGCGCACATCCAGCTGTCTTCCTTCTCAGGGGAAATCTTTGAAACCTTTCTGGACAACTTGACCATGGTTCACCCTCTCTCTCTGGTGCGCTGTAGGACTTGTCAGCTCCACATTATGTTCTTGGACATAGACGCTGCTTGACTTGAAAACCACAGGGTTTTCTTGTCTTTCATTTTTTGTCCATTTCTTCCTCTCATCATAACCACTGTCTTCCTTCTGCTGCACACAGGAACTAAAGGATCGTCTGAAACTCTTCACTTGAACAAGAACTTGTCGTCTTCGGTGAGAATTTTGCTTTAGGCAGAACAGCAGGATGTGGTCTGAATTGTAGAAAAGTACATATTAATACCAACTATTGTTAATTCAGTGCCTTTCCCCGTTCTGCATCTGCCTGTTAGCTCCTCCTCAGGTGCGTTTGCTTTTCAGAGCAGGTTGGCTTTTCACTCCTTTGGTAAGTCAGCAGGAACAAAGGAGGCTGTGTAGGAATCCCAGCTAATGGTTTGTCTGCCATGGGTAAACAGAACTAGCGATCAGGTTTGAGTGTTTTGGTTCCAAGGTTCCATTTTGAGCCTTATTTCCCTACCTTTTTGATCTGCTTTAGTAACTTCAACTCATACGTTATCTTGTGCATTCAGCAGGGTTTTTTTTTCCTGGAGGAGGGAACTAGTCCATGCAAAGAAGCCTCACTGGAGGCAGTCTGACCTTGAGAAGAATTTTTCAGCTGATCTTTAAGAACCGTTTACATAATGCTCTTTAACTTGAGGAGACTTGGTTCTGACTGCTTTTTTTTGCAGTTTTATAGACTAGGTTTATGAACAGAGTACTTAGCGTGTAAGTGGTTAATTATCCTCTCCCCTCCTTTCCTTCCTTGGATCATGCCGCTGCCAGTCATTAGGAATAAGAGCAGTTGCTGTCTCCTGCCTGCTGATCCTAGGTGCTGATATGAGCTAGCAGGATGCCCAAGTCACCGAGTCAGGGGAGCAAGCAGGGTGGTGGCTGTAACCCGTCCCGGTGCTGGCAGAAATCCTCCAGTGCTTTGTGGAGTTTGAGCAGTGGCTGAAACAGGCCTTTCATTTGTATTTTGATCTTTGGCTTTTACTTGAGAGCCAGCTCCTTAGAAAGCGGTGAAGATGTTATCTTCCTGTGTGCTCTGCCTTGCAGTTGCACTGTCTCACCTAGCAGGTCCCGCGCGGTTGATGTTGATGTGCTGTCCACACAGTTCAGGCTTTTCTTCTTGCTGCCTTTGTTGCCTGGCTGGTTGGAGACTCTTACACCGAGACGTCACCCTAACTGGAAGGAAAGGAACAGCTGATGCCTGAAGAGTACAGAGTGAGGACATTTCACTTCCCAATATATTTTGGGCATTTTCATTGGCAAAATTTCTATGCCAGAACGGGGTTTAAGGTTGGGGGATTTTTATTTTCTTACCATTCTACCATTAGAACTAGAACTAGAACATTACCATTGTTCTAGAGTCTGTTTGAAGTGCTGTAAAGTCTTCCCGCTTCTCTTTGTTGCCTTTTGGCAAACTCACTCAGTTTTCCTAAATGTATTGCTGACTGTGGTGTGTGAAGAGTTACGTTCTTAGCTGATAGAAGTCAGCACAGTTCACTTAGAGGTAGGAGATGGAATTTCTGTGCTGTGCCTAAATGATTAAGAAAGCATTGTCTTCTGAGTGTCCTATTTTTAAAGGCAATTGGGCATTTGAGTGTGTGAATAAGCATGGGGCCTGACTGTTTTTAATTAAATTGAATTAAGTGCCCACACTAGACCCCTGAGTTTAAGTGTTCTGCTCTTTGCTATGGTACCTACCTGACTTAAGTTCTGAAATTTAATTTTCAGAAACAATTTAAGGTCTCATTACTTAGTTTTCAAAATGAGAATCATCTTTCCATGTTAATTGGATGCTTTTGGAAATGTGATCTAATGTCTTTTAACCTGGAGGCTAAAAATGGGAGGAAAGCTGTCCATAATTAGGTCGTCTCTGCATACTGGAAATGAAAGCAAACAGCAGCGTTTCTATCGAATACATAGTTTTGAGTAAAACAAATCTCAAATATCTAGTCTGCAGAGAAGACAAAATCTAATCCTATTTCATAGCCATGCTGTT
This sequence comes from Steatornis caripensis, assembly GCA_013398225.1. Classification (NCBI taxonomy): domain Eukaryota; kingdom Metazoa; phylum Chordata; class Aves; order Caprimulgiformes; family Steatornithidae; genus Steatornis; species Steatornis caripensis. The sequence continues at coordinate 571,672 of VZSC01010119.1, read as the reverse complement.
CAAAGCTAGTGTTAAATTTCAAGTCTTCAAGGGTTTATTTCTTTGGAGAGATACGCTCAACACTTGTTTTCTGGAGCTTTTAATTAAAATTTGTCATGCTGTGATAAATTCCTTTAAAAATATTACAGGCTCTAATCCACATCAGGGGGAAGAGAGAAACAGACAGCTTCCCATTTCAGTGGATTATTGGATTAGGAAAGGACAGCGATTCCAGTGAGAACAGCTCTGTGATCTGCAGTGGCAGAAAATACCGTAATGTATATGCAGTGGTTTTTGAGAATGTGCATCTAATAACCTTCACACTGTGCAGCCCAGTGTATGTTCCACAGATTAACAGTGAGTTACACTTGTAGTGATAATGGCTCAGATTTTCTGTCCTTATTTATTTTTCTAATTGTAAATGGAAATAATAAGTTTAAGGTGTCTGTAATTTAACTGTAATCTTTTTTTTATAGCGCAAACATTCCTGACCATTACTGCTACCTTCTTTCAATTTTTTCTTTTAATTAAAAACTTCTCTATCTTATAGTTACTGTTGCAGACCAAATTATCTAGTGGACCAGGGTGAGCTTTACCTAGGACTACGTCAGAAAGAAAAAGTAAAAAATTATGTGATTTCATCGATTGCCTGGCAGGAGAGGGGCTTTCCAGAAGCACGTGAGAATCACCTAATTCTGCTCCTATTAACATGAAAGCACCTTTAGGACAATGTGGGTAGGCACCTTAGAGAGTACACAAAGGAGTATAGAGGAGCTAAACAAAAGGTGAAGAGCATCTGTTTGTGCTGTATTAGTCTGGCTGTTCTGATTTAAGGCTGTCACTGAAATCCCTGGAGGCGTGGGCCCGCATACTTCCAACCTGCTTTTCACATGCGTGGTCTGCAGGTTTTGTGGTTTTTGGACAGAGGTGTAAGTCAGCGGCTCTGGAATTCAGCGCCAACATGCATGGTATTAATTGATGTAGTTTTTCACTGTTGGTGTTATAAAGGTTTAATGACATGATAAAAACCTTGGGACATGTTTGTCGTGAATTCAGGAGAATATGGGTGTTGTGTAACATGTTGTGAGTGTTCTGAGATCTTGGATGTGATGGTTTAGTTATAAAGCCCACCTCTGCAGACTGCAAATACCTTCTTTTTTTTTTTTTCCTCTTTCTTTTAGTCCTCTGCAATTGAATCAGCAAAAATTACAGCTTTTAAACCGGCTCTGAAGAGAGAGTAGGAGCTAAGCTTTGGAAAGGGAGTCTGTATCTCTCTGGGTAAATGACATACGATTCACTGTCTGTGAAACAAGGTGTATAAATTTTCATGGTTTTTTTAATGTATTAACTATTGTAAAGTTTGTAAATACCTTTTTGAAATAAATGTAGTTTTTATGAGTGAACCAGTAAACAAAGGCATGTAAAAGTCTTTCATACACAGACTGAAGTGCGAGTGGAATTATGTCCCAACAGTAAGTTTATTCTTGATTTTTAACAAAGCTGTATTACTGTTTTATCCAGAGACTAGCGAGATCAGACAGTGCCTTTGTCCAGGCTTTGTCTGTACGCATGAAACAAAGCTGTCATGTCCAAGTTTTCTTTGCAGGACACAAAGCAGACGCTATGCTGCCGAGTCCCCCCCACTTCTACATACATGCTAGTAATCTACACAACAATTATTTCTACTATTTAACTGCAACTTCAGAGTGTTTGTTCACATAATGCAATCTGAGCAGAGGCCGTTTGAGGAGGAGTCGATGTTCACATAGCTTTGAAATTTTACTCGGGGTCCATTGTTCCATTTGGCTTTGTGGGTTTAAATCTTCTTTCCTCTAGCTTCTCCTTCGATCAGACTTTCCTGTAAACACACATCGTATACTTTTTTTTGAAGAGAAGAAATAACTTTGATGATGGAATTTTAAAGCCTGGTCAGATGCTAAAATACTCACATTGTAGTCTCCATTGGAAGGAGGATTAGAATGACATAAATCTGACCTGACATGATCTCTCTGCCACCTGCCCATGGCTCTGATCATACACTACCATGTAACTGGCGCTTACAATGGCCCCTTTCATCCCAACGCGCATGACCAACGCTGCATCTGCCAGTGGGTCCACTACTGCAGCAGTTCTTGGAGTGCAACCCAACAGCTGTTGAACACTACAGTTCGACAGCAGTTTAGGACAAGAGGTGTGAACTTGCACAAAGCGTCAGTATGTAGAACGTCTCTGTGAGCTTCAGTAGTTGGCCAAGATACCAGAGAGAAAGCTGTGCTCGCAAACGCACCGCAGGGTCGTTAGAGTGGCGCGGTTGCCCTGTTACCATTCTCTGTACTGCTGGAATGGAGACCATGTTTCTGTGTCACATCCGGCAGAATCTGGTCTCCTACTTGAATATTTATTTATGTTGTTACCTCTGAGTTGAAAGCCTGAGGTCTTTTGGCTAGATGTGCTGTCTGAATATATTATTTTTTCCCTTTTGTAGCTTAGCTAGGTGTCTTTTTGTTGTGCTCGTTACCAGCTTCTCCAGGAAATGATGAAGATCATTTGAAAAGTGTTTCCAAGGGGCGGACCGTTTCCAGACACCTCCCCTTTCATCGCATAATATTCCCGTAGCAACTCCAGGCATGTGTTACATTGAAAAAGCTGCATCTGGAAAAAGTTTAATTTGTTTTCACTGCAGCTAATTTGTTTTCTAAGCAGCTAGAAATAAGAAGGCCGCATAGTTCAGACTATGCTACAGGAATAAGACATGCAAACTGTTTGATGCAGAGGCTTAGAAGTTTTAGCACTTACGTGCAAGATTACCAGCAGTTTCTGAGCAAACCTAAGAAGCTGGCTTGGGGGGCGGTGCCTTCAGCTCTGCAGGGAAAGGCCAGATTTTCCTTAGCGAGCCAGTAGTATCAAGGACTCATTTCAAATATCCTGGTAATTGCTCTAGTATCTTTTCCTACCTAAAATAGCCTTTGGCAGAAAAAAAAAAAGTTACTGTTGCTGGCTCTTCTTTCTGCTAGTAGTGTTACTGGAAGCCAGAGTCATGGAACAGAAGATTCTATTTTATGTTTGGTACAAATAGGATTAAAGATGGTGTAAAAAAAATTGGAGTTTAGATAGTTTCTGCATGAAAATCCAATGGAAGTCAGAATCTGACCTGTCTGTGTTACTGTTACTCAGTTTGCGAGCCTTTATTCAGGCCGGGTTTCTCAGTGGAAGGCTAGAGTGCGTACTTGAAACTTTTGGTCTTGGCTTCAAAAGTGAAGTAGAGTTATAGAGTGTTTCAACTTGCAGGACAGCTCAGAGACACTTCCCAGAACGTGGTGACCATCTGGCCTGATCAAGGTGTTGCTATATTAATTAAAGAGCACATTCTGGCTTGAGAGTATTCCTTCTATGGCAGTTAGTTTGTGTGTGAAGCCTCTGCTGTCACTGCATTAGAGCATCTAATGGAAAATACATTTCCCAGTCTGGGGACCTTGGGAGCAGCAGCTTCCATATGGCTTGATCCTTCAGCTGGCAAAGTGCGCCTTTGAAGTTAAGCATCTGTGAATGCTGCATAGATTTGTATTAAGATAGAACGTGTTTGACTTTATTTCGTTTTTAATTTAGTGAGTAATGACTTTGCTACAACGGGAGCATCAAGCATAATCTTCCTGTCGTAGGACTGTAACTCTGAGGTGCATGAGACTGATGCAGGTGATAAGGGCAGAGCCAGTATTGCCACTTGAACTAAACTTACGTGCCTCTTCCTCCTCCTCCTCCTCCTCTACCACCTTTTCTCTCTCTTCCCTCCATGTACTTTCCTAGCCTGGACCAGTCCTCTCATTTTCCCGTAGTGATAAAAGAAAATACATGCTGCTGCTTACCATGGCTTCCTTCAGATCACCGAACCTGGAATGCTGGTACGAGGCTGGGCATCCACTCTTCGGCGCTTCCCCTAGTTTTTCCATTTCCTTTGCAATCTGAATTGGGAAGTGATACAGCCTTCGTGAAAGGAGATTTTTCTGCTAAAGCAACTCTACCCTAGTGACAGATGAAGACGAAACTGTTCCACTGCACAATTTAAATTCACCTCTCTCCAGGTGCTGTGCATGTGCTACAGCAAACTTAAAATCAGGGTGCTAGAATTGCTGTTACGAGGGACTACGTGTGAAGTATTAGAAAGGATGGGAAAACCACCCGTGGACAGAACCTTCCACGTCTGCTTTCTCATTTAATTGCTACCCGGTTACCACATGACAGCTGCCCATTGCTGTTCTCGGTGAAGCAGATGAATGTCATGAAACAGCCCCTCAGGGTATGGGCTGAAATTTAGGGAGATGATGAAATCAGGTTTAACCTAGAACTCAAACTTCCATCTCCTTTAGAGCAGGCTGCTCAAGCTCTCTGTCTGCCATAGATAGCACTGTTCTTCATGCAAGGCTGTCAAATGTCAGCTTACTCTGATGCCGATTACTAACACAATGTGCGTGCGTGTATATGTGTACGTATGGTTGGGGGGGAGGACACACGGATGCACACACATACACTAAAGCCTGTGTCGCCTCTTTTGCTTGCCTCCTGCAGATTGAAGGATCCTAGCTAAAGCAACAGGGCGGTTTTACAGTCTAGAACCTACCTCTTGAAATGATCCCACCAGGTTTTCAGCATTCCTTTTTCCTCCTGGTTGCAGGCCGTAAGACCAGTGTTGAGCCAGGCATATTTCCAGAGACATGACAACCAGGAGGACACTGACAAAGATCTTCCTGGCCTTCTCCATTCTGTGAGAGAACAAAACATCTTTCTGATCATAATGATACTGCAGCTCCACTTTTATCTTACAGACTTACGAAACTTGCATTTCTGGATCTCCAGTTCTGATCTTCTGCGCCCCAGGGGCATTGCGCCTACGTGGGAGCCAGAGCTGGATGTTGAGCCTCTCGGAGTGCGGATTAGCTCTTTATGAAGAGATTTAACATGTCAAACATTTGGATGAAGATCTAAATTAGGATTTTTTTGAACACCCTTTCAGAGTTTTAGGAATGTCTGGACCTCAAAGTTTCCATGAAAGTCCCTGTTGATACTTGACAGATGTATTCAGTTTAGCCGGTTTCTGTTCTGGTGTCCCTGCTCCTTAAAATGGGCTCTTTGCGGTCCCTTCTAATGCAAGTTTCTTCTCATACAAGCATCTGTAAGCACTGAATAAGTAAAAAAGGAATCTGGTATGTTGTTCAAGCACATTACCTGCTTGCTGAGAGAGGCTGCAGAATAACTCCAACTCTTCTCTGTCGGAAAATGTCCTGCGAGTATGCTTGTCATCTCACCTTTTATACACAGCCACCCCACCACCAAACCCTTCGCAGCAGGTAACTTTATCTGATTCTATCTCCCAGGCTGTAATTTTCTTCTTAAAATTGCTGTAACGCAGCAGAAGTAAAGCACATAATTGGAACACCCCTGGTGTAGCTATTAAATTCAGCTGTTTTCTCTGAGAGCCATAAAAGTAACAGCCTTTCTTTTAAGAGGCTATAAATCTGACATTCAAATCTAGCTGACCGCTGTTGCCCCGTGGAAAACGCACAGTCTGTTCCTTCAGTGGTTTCTAATTTTTAAGTAAAAGCTCTTGGGTGAGTTTGAATTTGTTGAGAGGGGCTTACAGGAGCTGAGGAATTCAGCATAGTCTCTGTCTCTCTTGGGCATGAAGGAAACAGTCCTTCGGGGCACGAACAAGAGCCTGTGCTTGCACAAGTGTGCAGAGCACTTCGCATGCTCCTCTCAGTCTCCTCAAATGTTTAAAGTGCCTTGATATTTTTTGCTCTATAGAATGTAAAGTAATATAAGACTGATCAAATGGACAAGTATATTAGATCGTAAATATGCTGGGGAAGGGGCCCTCTTTGCTGTCACGGTGGGTTCTCGTGAATAGGACTGCCATAAACGTTATTCTGTGTGTTTTATATATATGCGTGCGTGTAGATGCATGCATCAACGTACTTTGAGAGCCTTTCATTCTTGAGAGTTTATGCACTGCGGTTTTGTAAAGGAGCTGATTGGTAGCTGTTCGCATGCAGGAGTTAAATTCAGTAGTTTTGACTGCAGAAATCTTACATTTTTTTATCCACCTGGCAGCTATTTTGACTTGCTATGCACTGGTTTATGTGCAATTAAATATATTGTGTTTAGTGTTCTTCGAACATCCTCTCTTCCTGCTCCCATGACCTCTTTGAGATTAATGGATTAAAAGTAATTTAATAAGTAAATAATTTAAGGAGGATTTAGTGACTCTAGCAAAGACTAATTCTTCCTGCTCTAATGCTCCTCCTACTCATGGCAAGAGTAGCCAATGTTTAACTTTGGCTGATAAACTGATCAAGCTGTGAAAATAGTTTGTTTTGGTGGGAGAAATGGTACTTCAGCATAAGCACATCACTTTAAAAGTGAGATTTTCCTGTACCGGTGTTTTAAGGCTCCTTCCTTCCCTGATGAGCCTAGCAAAATTAAGGTTCTTTAAAGATAAACGGAGGAGTTTGTTCATCCTGAGGGATGACGCTTAAAGAGGGAAGGGGGCCTGCTTAGCCCGGTAATTGCACCTCTTATTAAGGCACCATTTTAAGTGAGGTCTAACGACAGCCTACCCTTAACATCTTTCCACAACTGTGTTTCTCCACAGGTTTCAGTTACAGCTACAAAGCAGTCCCAGCAAAGCGCGTCAGAAAGAGCACATAGCTGCACTGGTTCGTGAGCTGTTCATGTTGTCTCTTAAACTCTAGGCCACAGTCGTAAGTTACATAGAGGAGTTGGGAGGTTAAAGAAAAGATGGCAGCTGGTTTTGGTCACCCACGATTACTTCTGCGGCCCTGTGCGATGGAAACCAACAAACTACTCTGATTTTGGCAGAGGCAGAGTCAGAAAGGAAGCCTGATCCAAGGTTGGGGAGCGCTTTGGTCGGGGCTTGTCAGGCAGGTGCCAGCTTTGTGCTCTCAGTAGAACCAAAGTGTGAAGCTGGGTTTTTATCATGTGGCCTCTTTAGTTTTCAGACACTGGAGTATGGTTGATGTAGACTGTTCAGAAGTCCCAGACCTCCACATACACACTAGTTTTTCTGTTCTGGGGAGAGAAATATTAATGTCTGCCAGTGCTGTTAAGTACCTATGTGGAAGTCAGGGACTCATCAGGAGAACCTGGGTTTGAGTAGTCCCATTCCAAGAATCAAGACCTGTTTTATCCGAAGAGTTGGAAAGGCATGTCCTAACCTATTGGATTCCTAACAGACATACACTGGAGGTGAGAAACTAAAGAAAGATTTTTTCCGGTTTTGTTCTCAGGGTGCTCTACAGCACTTAGGCAGACGTGCTGTATTTGCATTACCGCTGTTGTGCCACAGAGTTTATTAGGCTGAAATCATGAGCATTTTTAGACCAAAGTCAAGGACAGGGTTTTTTCAGTGCTGTAGCACTTCCTTATTAAGGAAGTTCAGCTGCTTGTGCTGTGTGATGATACTATCTATCTAATGTGGAAAGAGTGTTTTAAATAGTGCACGTACCTATGCAAATTGTGGTTAATGACCTCCACCTCCAACTATTTTATTAAGCAAATATGAAGGGTGGGGACAAAGAAAAGCTGAGAAGTGTTGCAGGTGAATGACAAGTCAAAAAACCCCATGAAAATTCTCAAACTGAATATATGCGAAACATGGCAGCACTCCCCCTGACTCAAGGAAGACTCGTTTTTCTAGCAGGTAAGCTTTATGCTTGAAAGCAGGAATTCTTTTGCTTTCTGACATAGTGCAAATGGCCTGTGCAGAAGTTGAGACATCTAAACCTGAGTCTTCTCATGAAGTACTCAAGTGTGGATAGTTCCCGGTTTACAGCAGCTAGTCCTTTTGAGAATGCACTGGTTACATGTAAATCCAGGCTAAGGTGACAGTCAAGGTCTCGTGAAGGGCAACACCAACTTCAGCTACGATATTTTTAAGTTTGTATACAGGGAGCTATCAAAAGTTGCCTTCTTTTCTAACTTGCTGTCCTTCCAGCAGAAGTCAGGTAAGACAAGACAACCAAGACACTTCTGTATTTCACACTTTTATTAATACAATTCAAATTAGGCTGGAACCTGCGATTTCTGACTAGGCCACTTTGGGCTCTTCATACAGCTTTGTCACAGCAAAAGAGGTACCTTAAATTCATCTGTGAATGAACGATGCCACATGCTGTGATTATTCAAAACATAGTGCTTCATGAAAATTCAAATATATTTTATACACAGTGATTATGAAAATAGATTTTTTCCATACAATATTTTACTTCTGCTAGCTACAAAATATGATAAAGAAAAATAATTCATTTATTTCTCTAGCCCTAGCCATCTTCTTCTACTGCAACATATATATCACTCTCAGTGAAAGCAACGAGGTGGGAGAAAGGACTCCAAAATCAAGCTGAAGTATTTCCTTTGAATCTACAGGTTTCACCAAGGATACGGTGTTGTCCTGGCGCCAGATGAAGAGGCCTGGGAATCTGGAGGAAATAAAATCCCAATTCCGAACCACATGGCTGTAAGATTTTGAGCCAGGGAAGTTCATCTCATATGCCTGAGTCAACCCAACTTGAAAATAAGGGATACTCCTGCAATTCCCCCGCAAACAAATCATCTACTGCTCCTGAACTAATTTTTCTAGACTGATGGCAAAGCAGCATTTTCGTAACAACTACTAAGACAACAGGACTTCTGTTCAGAGGACAGGAAATGTGCACTGCAAGTAAAAGGCAACCCACTGAAGTAACTGTGGAACTCAGACCACTGCTAACAACAGTGTCACGTTCTGTAAGTTTTAGGATAGGTTGGTACTTTACTTCCAGTAATAGCTGTATTTCCTTAGATTCAAGGTCAGTTTTAACTTTGGGCTATTTTAAGTAAGCATCTGAGGTAAGAGTTCTTGATGCACCTTTTTTTTTTTTTTGGCATAGTTTCTTCATGTGCTTTTCGATTGCGTATAAAGTAAAGGTTTTGTTAGATGAGAACTAACCCACTGTGGAAACAACTTATTAAATGATGCGCACCACCACTTAAAGAGATGCTGTACAGCTTTCTGCACCGCGTAAGTCACATAGTTCCCTATTTGCTCACAGGTAAAGCAGGTGTGGAAAGGGCACTCTGCCCTATGCAAGACGCTTTTACAGCCACTTTAAGCAGGCCCAAAGTGGAACACTAAGATCGAGCTGGGAAAAGGATTATGCCCATGCTTTCAAGGATTCAGTGTACAAGAGTATTTGCATAGTACATTGAAGGGAAACGGGTGCCATTTATTCATACGCTGCAGTAATGATGAGGACGGAGCATGTGCTGTGGCCCCAATGCTTTGGTGACAGGATTCTATGTACATTTAATTCCCCACAAAGAATGAAAAATCTACAGGTACTCCAGTCTGGAGTGGTTACGACATTTGAAAGCAATCTATTTTTTTTTCTTACCAGCTGTGATTGATAGTGCAATTTCACACTAATTTGGAAAGGATTAAATAAGACCTCCACTTTCTGAACAGGGGTAGTTTAGTTCTAACTAGATGTGCTGCGTATGCAGATCCCTTCAGTGGAAGAAGCAGCTTCCACTGCACAGTTCAGAAGATGATAAAGCCATTCTATACCTGCCTTCAAACTACTACAAGGCAATATGTTACCTATGATGACAGTTATCTACTGTTTTCACCCCAGAAGAAAAAAAAGAGTACCTGAAAACATCCTGTGGACATTGTCTAGACCATGTCTGTCATTTAACACACTGTGCATGAATGAAGACACTAACTGTAAATACACTAGCCTAACTGTAAACCTGAACTTTGTTGCTACTGTACACGCATAACATTTTCTATTCATATTGCAGCTACATATTTAATAAATAGAATTGCATATATTGTGCTTTATAAATTAAAATGCATTCCGAAGTGAGGCAATGCTAAACACTGAATCTATTTACCACCCCTAGCCAAACTGGCCACACATTCTGGTTCTAGAACCAGCCCACTTCTTCACTCTGATCACAAAGGTAGAAACAGTGTCTGTTTCTACCTCTTAAACAAAAACTCCCTCCCCCAAAAGTGATCAAACATGAATTTACTTAGGCACTACTGTAAATGTGAGTTGTCTAATAACCATTACTTCTAACTTAATACGGGGAGGAGGTGAAGAAAGTCACAACAGATGTTTTGGTTCCTTCCTCTTCAGCATATTCTCTTCCCTATCTGACGCTCTGAGACATGTGCAAAGGTGTCAGCATCTCTTCAAAGATAGCTCCTTTTACATTAGATCCCCTCAAATTAGCTTCTTGTAGATCACAACCTGATAGATCACAATTCTAAAGGGTAAAAGAAAAATAAATGTTAATTGAACATACCCAGAACTTAGTTCAAAACTTTACCTTAACTACACTTACACAGAAACCACCTCTATGCCCATAAATGCCAGTATTAACTTCTAGTCTAGGGCTCCTGTTCAGAGTTTTAGTTACTTCTCGTAAGCGAGTCGTTCCTTTTCACAGTAAGAGCTGGATTTGGTTGTTAGACTTACACTCTCTGTATCGAAGTGTCTTCCAGGAGTTACTAATGCTTGCTGAACAAAGCTAGAAAGAAGCTGTCTCTCGCAATCTCACCAGACATTACTCTGAACGCTTCTCTAGTACCCAAGGAAGAACAGCCATGTACACAGCTTGCAAAAGGAGCTCGTTTTGTCTTGCTAAGTAATAGAGACAGCAGTGTACCATGTGCCACCAGTCAGGTAACGTTCCATCATTGCAAGTGATATCCCAGGATAAAAAAACAACCCCACAAACCCAGGCAACTGCATTTGTCCTCAGTTTTTCAGTGATGGCGTGATGTCACACCAAGAGTTACGTTTAGCAGTATTTCCACGCATCACTTTTGAGATGATACAGGCCATTCCTGTGGTTTTGAGGTGCTGGCAAATCCAGGACTTTAGACCCACGTTCCAAACTGAGGCTAGAATGAAGTGTGATTCCCTAGATCATCCCTGTCTCACTAAGACTGAAAAAAGGCCAGCGCACCCTGTCTAGTTTGAAGCTGGAGAACTCGGCCAAAAGCCAGCCATCCCCCAAATTTTGTCAGTTGACTAGTTAGTATACAGAATGAATCACAACTCACTTCCAAATCAGTTCCTGCCAAAGTTGCTCCTCTAAGATTACAGTTTTTTAGTTTTGCATTTTTCAGTGTTGCAACTCTTAGATTAATTCCTGTCATTTGACTGCCTTCCATGTCAACACCTTTCAGGTTAGCACCTAAAACACACAAAGAGTAGTTTAATGAGGAAAAACAGTCAAACACAGTAGCTCTAGAATGGTCCTTCCTCAGAGCCATGTAAATTGACAGAGGTCAAGGTAGAACTTGGAATTTAATGATTATATGGTCACACACTCAGGCCAGTAGCTGTGGCCTCTGTTGATGAGAACCTGGATTGTACAAACCACAGCTGAACCTTCCACAGGCCATACAGAGTTACAAACATAATGCACAGTATGCACGGAGTACCTAACAGGCAAAAACTTCTTACCTTCCAAATTGGCTTTAAGGCCTGATGGATCTTCAAAATTGCACCCTTTCAGCGATGCTCCTTCCGCGTTGGAACACAGCATCTTTACCCCTTGAAGGTTTGCACACTGAGAGAGAGAGATTTGTCAGTGAGATTCATAAAAGCGCAAAGGTGAACAATACCGAAAATGATCAGAGTATAGTTTTCATTTCTGTTTAGGAAGTGAATCCAATTAAAGCACAACGGCCTTGTTACTGTGAGGCAGTGTAAGAAGTTGCTATACTATTACTTCTCTATCATTAGGAAGGCACATAATTTTCCCGCTGTCCTCTTCTTTTTTTACTTAAGATAGCTTCAAAAAGCTTTTGACGTGATCTAACTAGAACAATTGCAGAAAATATTGAAGAACTGCATGTTTTACCCTAATCTGCTTGTTCCAACTTCTCTTCCCTTTAAGTAACTAAAGGAAAGCCCAGACTTTCCAAGACACAACAGTTCTTACATCAAGCACTGATCCAGAGAGGTCAGCTCTTTCAAGATTTGCACAGCACAGGTTGGCATGTGCAAGGTTGCAACGGCTGAGGTTGGCCATCTTGAAGTTTATGTATCGAAGATCTAGACGTGAAAGATCTGCTCCACTGAAATTGAGACCCTAAAACCAAAACAAACAGCAAAAAATTACAGAAGAGAAGGTGTAGCTCTGAAGACAAAACAGTTAAGAGAATCGTGTACGTGTACATGTGTATATAAATATACACGGAGACGGAGATATATACACACACACAAACCCATCTATTCTACTATGTATGACTAATGAACCGTAAATGCAAAGCTATCAAGCATTGTCCTTGGTTACCCTGGTGCATTTTACATTTAAATGTAGCTTAACAAACTCTCCTTCAGCAAACCTTCAACCTGAAGACAGAAAGCAGCCCAAACAGTGCACTTGAATTTCATATAAGGTCACTCTGCCACAGCTTGCAATCAAAACACAATTAAAAAGGAGGGGGGAGGAAGCACACATTGTTTGAATTTCATGTTGTCACATGGTGCTGCAGGATATTTCACCACCAGACACCAACACTACAGATCAAGACAAAGCCTGCATTTTCGCACCTGACATCGCAGCTCAGACTTGGTTGGGGTTGCCAGCAGGAATCGGACAAACTCCTTTCGAGATATAGGGGAATGATCCTCAGCTGGCTGTGAATTCTGTTGAGAGAGTTGTTCAAAAGCTAATACGGATAGGACTAAATTATGTATTGTCTGGAAGAACAGGACACGTGCATTCACATATTAAAGAAAACAAATTACCTTAATAGCTATTTCTAGATGTTCAATTAGTGAATCGATACCAAAAAAACGGGCTTCTTCCAAAACACCTAATAAAACAAAGCAGTTTTTGTTATTTACAGGGAGTTGTTAAACAAGAGAGTGCTCATCTTCCCTTACTGGAGAAAGCAGTGTATAGCCACACCAACAACATGCCAGACAGCCTGGGTTAATCCACCCCCGCTACTGGAGGAGCATCAATTCAACCGACTTTCCCAACTCGTTAGTGTAGCTACAACGTACTAAAGTTCTAACAAAGATGAACAGATCATTTGTTGAAGTTTAAGGAGGCTCCAAGAAATGCATGAACTAATAAAACTGACAACCACATACATTACATTAGATGTAACTGGATAGAGGAAAAGTGAGCTTAGTTGTAGCTAAAAGGAAAAAAATAACTCGGAAAGGACGTTTCCAATATGGCATTAGGTTAAAGATCTCAAATCCAGAATTACAGCTAGATATTGATCCAGTGTGGAGAGTTTTTTATCCAAGATAAGTAAGTTTAAGCAGTGTATTTTCATTAAAACAAGCATGTGGAATTGCAATGCTTGAGAACAAATTCACCGAAGGAAAATCCCAAACATTTAGATGAGCATACAGAAGGCCCACTGACTTTATCATGTTTCCCTGAGGGCAAACTTCAACTTCTAAAGAGTAATAATTTAGGAGATGTCATATGGGTAATACCTACCTAGCAAATTAATGCCATCATTTACAATGAGCTGTCCGTGACGCAAATAGTTCAAAATTGGCTCAAAATACTCTGGACTGCGGTCAATTAGGAATGCTCCTCTATGATCTTGCTTATTTCCCCAAGCATCTGTTTCCACAACATATATATAATTAAATTTGATATATTAATAGAAGAGCATTTGCTTCAGTTTCAGATTGTCACTACCAAAGGGTACTGGATTATGAAACATTCCACTTGAAAGGGCGTTTCTTAGAGAAAAGGAAGAAAAATAAGCTGGGGGGGGGAGGGGGGAGGAATCACTGTAAACCAAAATCGCTCCTGCTATAACCAACTAAAACATTTTATCACATAGTAAGAATCATAGCTAGAAAAAAAGCAGCTTTAAGACTTTAGTCTGCCCTCGTTTCCCTAAGGCTGTTTCATACAGTGTTTGCCCACTGATTCTGTTGACAAAACTAAGCGAGATGCAACAATAAGATGAGAATCTAAAATCAAACAAACAAAGACCCCAAAATACTAACTATAGATGGAAATTACAGTTTGTGTTTGTGAGATGGTAAGCATTACACGGGCAACGGAGAAATAAACAATTACAAAAAATGATTACACATTCCGCTTTGATACTTTAACATACTTCTGATATTTTAACATACAAACAAGAGTCGCAACTCGATAGTGCCTTTTGCCTACTTCGCTAATTTGTTAGCTTAAAAATAAAGTTTATTTCAATATACTAACCTTTATCTTTAAACATGTGGGCCAACATACTGTCAGGTTCTTTATTAACCAAAGTACTCCTAGAAAACAAAGGCAGCGCAATTTTATTTTTACGTGGAATGTTTTCCTCAAGAGACAAACTTGCTGGCTGGAGTGCGTTCTCTGCCCTTGGTCTGTGATATGCATTCCAACAGCTACAACACTATAGTGATTTAATTTCATATAGTGTGAGGTGTTGTAAAGGTATTTTAAATACAAAGCATTTAGTTAACTGAAATAATTCAAGGATAAATCCAGGCTTGTTCAGGCTTTTCACCAGTTTTACTTCATACGCAAACTGTTTAACAATTAATTTGTTGCAAAATTGTGGTAGCATACGAAATACGGAGAAAGTTGCAGAAGTCAGAGGCCTCCTATTCCATAGTAAGTTATTTCTCTAGTTCTTTTGCAAGAGCATCTGAAGCCTCACCCACTGAATGTACACTACCAGCTGCTATATATAATTACTTGACCAAAATCAAGAACAAAACCAACTAGATGCATTTTTACCGTGTAGTGGTGAAGTATCGGCCTCCGACGTTGAGTGTTAACCAATCTGTGTGTGACCCTGTTAGTTCTTCATGAGGTCTCCCATCAGTCTGAGGATCTACACAAATGAGAAAGACATAGTAATTATTAGAAAAATGTTGAATATTTCTGAACCCTCCACATGGCATGAGGTATCTTCTGAAAACACCAGAAAACTGAATTTTAGATTTACATTAAAGCAAAACAAAACCTCTTTCCATTAAACAGAAGGTTAAACATAAGAACTACAGAGACTTACCAATGAATGGTTCCCCTTCACAGACAAACAAAACATCATCATCCCTGAAAGGGGAGGGGGTAGGGGGAAGAGAAGGAAAAGAAGAAAAAAAAAAAGAGAGATTAATCCTAATTTTTTGTTCATCTAAGTGAGAGTGGGAATGCCTCCTGATTAGTTTCAGGTAAACGATAATCAGTTGCCATTAGTTAGAACTTCTGTATCTGATTTTTATCTTAATTTTGCAGGTTCCAGTGGACTGTTATATGATTGACTTCACTAGAGATGCTATCGGTATCAACCAGGTAGGGATCACTTCTGTTACTCAGCCAGTTTAGTTGTGTGAAAT
>VZSC01010119.1:455234-554195 GCA_013398225.1 Steatornis caripensis | reverse complement strand
CCGGGGTGCCCGGGGAGGGGGTGCGCGGGAGGACCCCGGGGCGCTGGGCCCGTGTCGGACCCTGCGCCCTCCCACGGTCACGGCTCGCGCGTGCGCGGGCTGGCGCCCGTTTTTCGGGTGGGCTTAGAAAACGCCCCCCTCCCCCCTCCGTGCGCACGCGGTATTTAACGGCTTAAGTCGTGTTACACGAAATACGCAGGTGTTCGTGGAAACAGAGTCTCAGACCGACCTTGCTCGGTTCTGCGTGCTTAGCTTAAAACCCACGAGGCTAAATGCAAAAACCAGCACCTTAATTTTTCCAGTTAGTATTAAACTGCTGCCACTCGTTGCCACACTTACAGCAAAACGATCGCAATGCAACCGCGCTTAGCGTTTTATACTAACATTAAGTTCGGTAGAGTGAAAGCGTGGCC
The DNA here is from genome assembly GCA_013398225.1 of Steatornis caripensis. Classification (NCBI taxonomy): domain Eukaryota; kingdom Metazoa; phylum Chordata; class Aves; order Caprimulgiformes; family Steatornithidae; genus Steatornis; species Steatornis caripensis. Next base: position 553,782 of record VZSC01010119.1, on the reverse strand, counting down.
TTGCGTTCCCCTCTCTCACCGGTTTGTGTTGCTGTGTGGTTTTCTTCATAGTGCCAGCTGTCTGTGTCCTTTCTGTGTAGCTTTCCCTTTCCACCGCGCTGTTGAGCACCTTGTTCCAGGAGAAACCTAGAGTTGGCAGAAGTCTGGCAACGGTAGCAAACTCTTGCTCTTACGAAATACCCATTAAAATCCCTTTTTCTTTCTGATAGGTGCCTGTAACTATAGGAGAGCAAAGGCTGACTGAATGTTTCTTAAAATAAATCGCTGACAATGCTCAGACGATGTAAGAATATAAATGCTCCTCTGGAAGTTAAAGAAAATGAGAGTAGGTACACTGAAGAGGAGGAAGGGGCCTCTTTCCCTGATCTGACAAAAGACCAGAAGGTTTGCAAAGCCACTAAACCAAAAGTCCTAAAGGCATCCAAGAAAGAGAATTTAAGTGATGGGAACCAGGCGCATTTGCAGAAACGCACGCTGAAATACACCAAAGGCCTCGAGAAGGAATCGCACCACAGCAAGGAGGATGTTGTTAGCTGTCAGTTTACTGAATGCTTTTTTGAGACGCTAAAAGGGGATACGGTTGGTGAACATACCTTGCCCCTGAATAGTAAGGAAAATTTTTCAAAAAGCAGACCTGGTTCTTTGGGGGATGAATGCTACTCGACGCCTAATAGGGACAAAGCAGAAGAAAAATATGATTGTGGAATATCAGAGAAACGGAGGAGAAAGCCTGTTGATTTTGCAACTGTAACAATTGCTGAATTTGGGATTACTCAAGAAAGTTTTTCTAAACGATCTATAGGTAAGGCTGGAGTGACTAATGACCACTGTCTTCCTCAGGGGGACGTCTGGAAGTCATCTTGTCCAACCTCTTACCAAAAGCTTCAATTTAGGTCAGATCCAGGTTGTCTCAATGAGTTTTAACATGCCCAAGGATGGGACTGTGACGGGATATTGCTTTAATTCCCTATTTAACTTTTTTTTTGGTCTAGGTGTTGGTGAGTTTCACAAGGGAGTAGCAAGACAAATTCTGCAACTATTGGTAGGCAGTTCCTTAATGAGTAACTGAAAATGCTAAAGACAGCTCCTTACTTGGTGTATAGTTTAGTGAAGTACTAACTTGTTTTTCAGAAGTTAATTTGCATTTCCTCAGGAAGTTTTATTGAGCTGAGCAGCTAACTTCGAATGTTTTCATGAATAGTATAAATCACTCTTTAAAAAATTACCATTTTAAAGCTCTCAGTAGTCTCACAAATTTTTTTTTTTTCTTTTTTTCCCCTCTCTCCTGTTCCTGTTGCAGAGAAGTCTCCAACTTCATTAAAGTATAGACGAAGATCAGCAATTGGAGTCCGGGGGTCACCAGAAAATAATGCCCTTATTCAATACCTTGCCCAACAGAGAAGCAACAGGCAAAATGCTGCTTTTACACAGGTGAGAGTCTTTCTCAGATACCTGATGTGTCAGTTTAGTTCCCCCCAGGAATCAGCATATGCTGGCAGAAAGAAGACAAGTCTCAGGAAGAAGCCAGTAGAAGCAATAACCATGGCTTTAATTTTCTTCACTTCCCTTGGACGCCTTACTTTAGAATGAGGTGATGTCGGTGGTTTTGTTTGTGTAGAGCCTGGAGTCTTTTCTCCATGTCTAGCTTGCCCATATGTTTAAATTTTGTGTACCATAACCTTCACTTTCCTGCATTTGCCATGCTTGATTTGTGGCTAATTAAAGTGTTGATAGTTCAAAGTGAAGTAAATACTAGCATAAGTGGCTTGGGTTTTAATCAGACTTGCTCTTAACTCAAACTAGCATAGGCTTCAGAGAACAAATTCTGGATATGGTCTGGAGAGACAGATTACGAAAGGCGGTAAAACTTAACAGATCTCTTGACACAGTTCCTTTTTTGCATATTTTTTCCATACAACTAAAATTACAGCCAGAATAAAGGCAAGATTTGCTGCTTCTCTGAGTTTGTGTCAGGCCACAGTACAAATACGAAGTAATAAAGCCCATGTCATCTTGGGGGGGGAAAAAAAGAGTCTCATGAGGTTAATTTTGTTTTAGCAGATTAGTCCTTTTAAACATGGAAATGTCAGGTCGTTGAAGGACAAGATAGATGCCTTCCAAACATCTTTTAAATCAGTAGAAGAAGCTGAAGGGGAGACTGGCTTCTCTGGACTGTCACAAGTGGATGATGCTTCCCTGGAAGCAGGATCTTGTAAGTTGATTATATTTCTAGTCAATGATTTATCTTAAACATCAGGTGTTCCTTATGGCCACAAAGTACAAAACTATAAACGCTTAATGTAAAGCAAAACAAAACAAAATTCTTCCTCTATAAGGACTGGCACAGGTTTTTTGTGTTTGGTTTGGGGGGGTTTTGTTTGTTTAAGCCTATTTAAGCTTATTTCTTCGTGCATGCTGAGTAGTGGTTTCTCAGAATAACCCCTGAAGAAAAATGACAGCTAGTATTTTTTGTAACTATTTTCTTAGTTTTCCTTTCTAGATTTGCACCGCTTAATTTAGTTTTCACTAAGCAGTAGCGTTGTCACACTTTTCCCATGAACCTGAGAATGCTTTTTGTGACATCTGGTTTTAGCTGTTGTAACCGTTAATGTCTCTTGATCGTGATGTGCAGACTTTTGTTTAATAGCTTTTAAGTGTGGTAATTTTAGAAATTTTACTGTTTAGAAACTTTACTGCTGTGTTAACCTTCTTGTTTCTTGTTGAAAATAGTAAGTGTTGCAAAAGCAAGTCAGGGCAGTACTGTGGTAACTGAGAAGATGATAACATGAAACAAACTACAATGCTTTGCTTCTTGTATTGGTGGTCTTAGTAACATTAACATGAAAAGAATAACTTGCTTTGTTTTGAAGATTTGGTAATGTTTTTTTAAAGTAGAACTAAAAAAAGCATGCGTGTTCTTTTTCCTGACTAGAAAATTACGTAGCTTTTTGAATGTCAACATCCTTTTGGTGAAGAAACACGGAAAGAGCATTCATTGAAAATTCTGAAGTTTGTCTTTGTGGTTTGTTGTTTGGTTTTGTTTTGGGTTTAGTTGATGCAGCTCTGAACAAAGCAGCTTTTACAAAAGAGCGGAACCTGGATCAGTGGAGTGAAAAGTTGACGTCAGACAGCAGTGGAGCTGATTTGAAAGAAAATTTGAGACAAAATTTGACCAACAGCAGTAAGTCTGATACCCAGATCTGCACCATCTTGTCTTCACGCCAAGATGTGACTGTCACCGAACCTGCTGCTGCTGTTTCAAAGGTACTTATGTAAGTGTGGGCAAAGAACAGGGAGAAAACAAATAGCACAGCAAAACTCCCTTGGACGAATTTTACGTCTTAGTGTGACAAGTCAAGGGAAGCAAAATCTGGCGTGGACACTGATCCGTTTGGGCTGACAGTGAATATAGCCTCAGATACCTGCTGCTGGCTTTTCTGAGGCTGTGCTCAGTTTTCTTGTACATGATAATCCTTTTTCTGATAATCACATGGAAAAGCTTATTTTATTCTATGAATTAAATTTAAAATGTCTTAGTTCTTCTGAATCTGCAGCTGTAACTATGTGAGATGTCAGATTCACAGACCTGGCAAATACAGCTTTTTCCGTGTGTCAAAACCAACTTTATTGATCATTGGGATGACTTTGAATGCAATTTTCAGTCTTCATCTTACATCTGTCCAGCAGTTATTTGATATTCCACAGAGAAAAAAAAAAAAGGATGTACTTGTATACAAAGGGAGACGTTCATTTATCTTCTATATAAGTATCTCTAGTGATACTTTTATTAGTGTCATGTGAAGATGGGGTCTGTTTTGCTAGGTGTGTACTCTGCTGTTGGACCTAGCAGCTTCTGAGTGGTGAAACAGCTGTGATAGTGTAACAGTTGTATGGAGGTTAGGAAGAAACTTCCTAAATTAATGATTAAAATACAGAAGCTTTTCATTCCATCTTTTTTTTATTTCTGATGTCTAGTCCTTTTAAGCATTTAGCCTTGGTGTTTTGGGAAAATAAATTCAACTGAAGTAGTGGATGATTGAGAAAGCTCTGAAATCTTTGTCTATGGGATTAAAAAACTCCGTAGTTCACGCTATTTTAAAAGGCAGCATTTGCAAGTAGTTTTAATTTCTTTATCATGTTGTGTGGGTGTGTATAAAAATAGATCCTATACATATGTATATAAGATCTTGTAACTTTTTCCCTAGGACCCGATTTATGCGAAACACAATCCTATTGAGTCTTTGGAGGCTGTTCTAATTAGAGACATCTTAGAAACAGGCAGTGGTAAGAGGATTCATCACTATTACAATCTTTATTAGTCTTATTAGAAAGTAAAAATACTTAGAATATTTGTAAGGAAATGTTTCACAAGCAGTCATCCCAGGTCTGTTGTCTTGTCTACAATTTATAATGAAGTAGAAACTTGATACAAGTTTGACATAAAGGCCGATGGGGGAACAACAGAAAAAAAAAAAAAGTCCTGCAAATAACGATCTGTTCAAGTGGTGCTGCAGAGGAGGCTCAAGTCCCAGTTTAAAAACTGAATTCAGAGCTTGTTCAGTAAGCATAGCATTAAACGTGTTTTTACTTAAGCACAATTCATAGGAAGGAAATAGCTTTTATGAGAGGAGCTGAAAGATTTGGAAGGTGGGGTAGGGCCTCTTGGGTGGTGTGTTAGCAGTTTGATTAGCTAGAAAAAGCAAGCTCAAACATAGACACAGGCTGGGAATAATTGTTTAGAGTTTTCCTTAATTTTGCTAGTCTGGCCGTTTTTAGGGAAAGGTATAGCTGAGTAGTCCATGGCCTGTGAAGGAGAGGGGGGCGTTAATGTACGTTAGTGTACAGAGTCCCTCTCTGTACATGTTAATGTACAGAGTCCCGCTCTGTACATTAGTGAATGCATTTTTTTCCCCCCAATTTACATGGATGAGAGAGAAATCTTTATGCAAAATGACTTTTCCTTCATGCAATGCTGCCTTTTTACTGTTGTATGCTTTGTAAATTTCTCAAAATATGAAATGTAAATGGCTCTATAATAGCGAAAATTTAGAAACGAATGGGTTTTCTGTGATGTTGATCACAGAATCTATGAGGATGTGTACATTTATAGTTCATGTTGCTACTACCAAAGTCTTCTCAATTTTACTTCAGTCTTTAATTGCCGTATCTGTCTACTTGCTCTGAAGATTTCAGTTCTGACCACATCACTGAAGATGTTAGAAGCAATGTTGTATCAGATGTAAGCAGAAAGAACGTTAGTTTTGTGGAAGAACTGAGCCTGGAAATACTTGATGAAAGCAAGCCACCTATCACACCACCTATCACACCAATAGAAAGGGGAAATGTTTCATTATATGAACATACACCGAGTGGCTCCCATCTGCGATCTGTATTGAAGAAAACGCCAGTGAAGCAACTAATGGACAGCATGAAGGTTGGTTAAATGCCTTATATGGAGGTATTAATGCTAAGGATGAACTTCTGCCATCATCATTGAACTACCAGAAGTTGAATTGTGGTTAAAAAAATTTTTTGACTAATTGACATGTATTGGAAATAATTTACTGCTATCAATGGATATCTGTGTGCTGTTTGGTCATCTTGGAATCTTTGTTTGAAGCTTTCGTGTTATGAGAAGATCCATATGTCTTTTGTTGAGTTTTAGTTATTTAGAAAACAAGCAGGTTTTTTTAAGCAATAGGCCTGATTATTAAATGTCGCTTACTGAAAAAGTTATTTTCACGTTTGATCCAAACAAGGACAGTACTTTAATTAAATGGTATTGAATAGATGATTGTATCACTTGAATTCCATAGGAATACTCAAACGATGCAGTTGACAGAGGAGGAGGTGAATCTCTCGCGGTCTCCAATTGTGCAAAAATCTTTGAAGCGTTGCAAACAGGTCAGATTTTCCTTTTGTTTTTTAAATAGGCAGGGTATTGTGTGGGATCTCAAGGTTTGGCCTCTTCAGTAAATCTGAAGGATGAGATGCGTTAGCCAGCACTGAAGTATCTCATGTATGGTGTCCTACTGTGTGAAGTGGAAAATAAGCTTGCCAAGCTAAATAATATTTATTTAAAAAAAAAATTTTCAACCCAAAACTTCAGAAAGCCTCTAATTCCAGAATAGAATCGCCTGTTTTTCAAGAAATTTTACACTTGTCAATTGGAACTTGTGGAACAGCTAGTCATTTCTAGTCTTCCGTTTTCTTTCTTCTTTAATTCTTGATACTGTAATAAAACTATTCCGAAAATTCTGGTTGAACCTACAGGACACGTAACGGTGGTATTTTGCTGTTGGAGGGGGGAGTGATTTTTAAAAGAATGTTAAGACCCATAAAAAGACCTTGAAAAGTCTCTGCTCTATGAAGATTCTAAGTTCGCTAAGCAGTCTGTATTTTATTACAACAGAGAAAACTGAAATACATAGCTCCGGAAAGCCAAAGAAAAGAGTTACTTTTGGAGAATTTCTAAGCCCAGAAATATTTGATGAAACTTTGCCTGCAAATACTCCATTGCGCAAAGGAGCAACGCCAGTCCGTCATCCAGGAGTACAAAGTCATAGCCCTTCCGCAAGGTCAAGTCTCATTGAAGAACCATTAGCCCAGCCAAACTTCAATGGCAACGATGTAAGCTTTTTGGTTGTTTTTTTTTCTTAAGCTGTAAAACCAGCCTCTTAAGTCTCTCTGTGAGTGCTCAGTTTCTGTTTAACTTTTTCCCCAGTCTGCTTGGTTTTGAAAAATTGCAAAAATATTAAAATAAAATCTGCTTGAAGCTTTAGGATGAGATTGAGAACTCTTTCTTTCGCTTTATGAAAGCTATGTTTAGAGTTGAGTACTGGTAGCACATGAAATGTTTTTGCCTTGGCTTATTCATATACTTCATTCATACACTTTTGAGACTGTATTTCTTTTTGCCACATAGAGCAAATGAGCTGCTGCATTCTTTAAGGAAAAACAATAAAATCTTTAAGGAAAAACAATGTAACTAATTGGCAAGGTGTTTTTCAGCATATATCTGGTATAGTATATTGCTAAAAAATTAACTTTTTTTGTTTAAAGGAATGTGTTGAGCCTCTTCAAGAGTTAGTGCCGGGTCTTGATGCTGCGGAAGACCTCTTACCTGTTGAAAATGCAGACGGTAACCTCAGCTTGTATTTTTGTAATTAGATAATGCGTCTTTCTGAATCTGAAAATTGAGAGATGACACAGGAGTGTTTTGTTTGTTTGTTTTTATGTAGGGGATATATTTTGGTTGTGCTAAAACTTAAATGTCCTTGCTTTCTTCTAAAGGTCTGTGCAGTAGCTGCAGCATTTACCTGTTCTTTAGGTTAACTGAATGACATTTGACCTCATGGTATTTTTCTGTGAAAGTGGCTGATCTGATTAGACTTACTGCTTTAAGTAATTGGGCTTACTGTCTTGATTCTGATATTGTAATTTTGATGTTCTTAAAATAGCAAGCAAGACAACAACAGTAATTGAAAGGGGGCTGCGCATGTGTGTGTATGTGTGTCTATGAAAGCTGTGCAAGTGCTAATTATTTTGTTACCCAATTCTCACAAGTTTTGTTTTCCTCTGTTTTGTAAAGCAAGCTGTTAAGTGTTTTTTATCTTGCCACGTTTGAAAGTCCTTCATGCAGAAAATGTTACTCAAGGCTAAGATGACTAAACATGCTGTGCACGATGATAGAAATTATGTGGATAATGTCCTCAAAATGTGATTAACTTTTTGTGTGGAAACTGAATCAGTATTCTTATTTTCTTCATATATAATAGCAGAAGCTGACAAATCTGATACGGTAACAACTCGTTGTTCCTCTAAAAGGAAGGTAAGTTTCTTTAGTGATGATGATATTAGATTTTTATTTTTTTAAAACTTCTTCAGATGTAATTGTTATCTTCTTTACCTCCCAATCCTTATAAAAGTTTTTACAGCCTCAGGTATGAGGATTGTATCTATCCAGGTACATGGAAATATCTCATGTTAGTGCAGGTAATTGTCTTAAGGAAATCTCATTTTTTGAGAGAAAGTGGTTTTCCAGTTATTGAAAAGATTTTTGATTATAGCCTAATACTTAAATTTACTATTTCTATTGAATTTTCCAGGAACTTTCCCAAATAGTCTGACAAAATTTAGAAGACATTTATTCAGACTTCTATTCGTTGGATCAGGGGCTTCACTTACGGGAATCTAAAAACTTACAGTCACTGAAAATTGAGGAGAATGGAAACAAAGTTTTCTGTCTAATTTTTCTCTTTGGTTTGATTTCTTTGAGATATAGGAACATGAGATAGAGGCTTATAAAATCAAGTTTATTCTGCAACGTGTGATGACTTTTGGTATCACTGAAAATGTGGTTGTGTTCCCAAGTCCAGTGCTAAAGATCTTCAGTCTTGTTAACCTTTTTGTCTGCTAGCCATAAGGCAGGCAGAATATCAGATGTGTGTATCTTACGGTTGCTGGCATTTTAAGGTGCATAGAACTTATTCTACAACAATTACTGTAAGAAGTGCTTTCAGACTTTAGTGTTGTACAGTTCTAGTGTGCTTTATGGGAGGAAGAAGGCACAAAAAAAAGTGATATGAGAGAAGTAACCCATCTTCTCTGAAAGAAATAGCTGAAGATGGAAATTTACTATTTTGTCATTAGAATGTCCTTTTTGTACAAGTAGAACTATACTGTACTGCGTGAAGAGACTAGCTCTATAAATATGAATTACCATATGTGACTGTCTAGCTTTTATGGCCTCATATGAAATAACAAAGACTAATTACAATGTGATTATTATGACTGTTGGACTGTGGTGTGTTTTTAAAAAAGGCAAGCGTGTGCATGCTGACATACACACATGTGCTCCAACAACTTCAAATTCATGTTCCTCACCAGTGCAGCACTATTTCAGAGGGGACTGATTTTAGCATCTCAAGAACCACAGACACTAAGAATGCTGAAGATACTAAATGTCCAAGAAAGAACAAATTTCAAAGACAAAAAAATATAACCACGTCTGCTACCAAAAAGACACAAGTAAGTGACATCCCGCTGCAGCTGGTGAATGCTGCCTTTATTTCTCTATCCAGGTGTCTCGTCTCTTGTGTGTTCTACGTGAATATTTTGATCTCTGTAGTAAAGACTTTCCAAAGGAGGGTGTTATGTTTCCTGTTGCTGCCAGTGTTCTCTTCTTCATGCCAATCTTGTTTTGCTACACTTATTGCCACACCTCTCTCTCTTATTGCATGTTAAGGCTGACTAGCAGAGTTTAAATACATGTCGGGTAAAAAGGATACTTTATGGAGGTGAAGGGCAGGGGGTCACTTTTCAGACTTCAGAGACAGAAAATGAGTTTATGCTTCTTCTCTTACCAAGCGTATGCAATAGTTTTTTGAACTTGCCCAGTTAGATGCTAGTTAAGTATTGTAAAGGTGTGAGACTTCTAAAGGGTTTTTTTCTTTCCTGTGTTGGAAAGCATGAGCTGAAAGACTTAATTTTTTTGACTTACAGATTTGATTAAATGAAACAAAAATCAGATTTCATGTTTGAGAAGTAATTCTGCTTTCCTTTGAGTTTTTATATTAATTCGTAGGTGGCAGAAGTGGAACCTTCATTTTAAAGGAAACAATTGTTAACCATCAAAATCCAATGATGGTGTCGCGTATTTGTTGGAAAATATTGTACAGGATCATTATGATTACATTGAGCTCTATTGAGTCTTCTCAACCTTTCCAGAAAATAAAACGTACAAGCTATGGGAAAAGAAGAAAGAAAAAAATTAAAAAATCTTTATATGGGGAAAGAGAGATGGCTTCTAAGAAACCTCTTCTCAGCCCTATCCTTGAAATTCCAGAGGTTTTCTCTTCTGCCTCATCTCCAAACTCACCACAGGCAAATGCACTTTTTTCAGGTAAAGTTGTTTTTGAGTCTTGTTCTGCCTTGCTCTTTCTGTTGCTTCTAATTTTTTATTTCAACAGTGTTACATCAAAAAACTGTTGATATTATCTTGAGTTCTGTTCATAGGTAAAGAGACCAGTATACATTTTTTACTTTTGATTGTTTCTGTAATAGTAGAGTCCAGAGGATCTAATAGATTAATAATCTCCAGCTGGATAAATTTAACTTAACATTGTTGGACTCCAGTGTAGAGCTACCAAAAAGAAAGCCTGCCTGTACTTTGACTGGATACTGATATTTTCATAGTCTTTAAAACTGGAAAGTTGGACGTGAATAGTTAAGTGATGTGCAATACCTTTCTGGGGTTTTTTACACTAGTTATCTGGAATGGTTGTTTAGAAAGCTACTTTTGTGTAAGTAAAATGCACAGTAAAATACTTTCACAAGTAGAGTCAAGTAACCATGTGTTTATTCTAATTCAGAGGATGTATTTTTAGATAATACCAAATCCGGGAATGCTTGCAAGGATGTTCAACAGAAGCCAGTCCTTGAAAGAACGAGAGCGAAAAATATCTGTGCAGTTCATGTGTATTCAAGCTCTAAGGACCTGGACATGGGAGAAGCCAGCAGCTCCAATGAGACGGGGTTTCAGGTGTCACATGGTGATCTGAAGTCTGTTTCTGGCACTGATCAAAAGGTAACTGATATGCTTATGGATACTGCTAGAAAATCAGTCAGCACTGTGCTTGATGTTGTTGGATCAAAAAAGAAGTGTTCTGGGGTAAGAAAAAAAACTAACTCCAAGAGTTATTAAACAGTGGAACAGGAGGTATTCAGAGCTCAACTGATCAAGGCCTCGAGCAGCTTAAGTTTGGCCCCACATTGGGGCAGATTCCATCATGCAGGATTCCATGTGTTGGTAGTTGGGGTTTTTTGAGAATGACTAGACTTGGTGAGGAAAACAGTAGCAGTTGTTTAGTTGTCAGCTGTTTGAAACCAGTTTCTTGTGGATTGCCTTTTGCATATCTTGAAAAAAAAATTTTTTTTTCCAGTTTTCAAACATTCTGCCAAATGCGAAGTGTGTTTTTGATACATCTGACTACTTGCAACAAGGCAAAGAGACTGCATGTGTAAAAGAGGCAAAAGAAAGTGCGTTCTTGATAGAAAATGAGAAATTACAAGGACACCTCCTAAATAAGGCAGAGCGGCTAACTGGGCTACAATTTCTGGAACAACAGGACACTGGTGTACATGAGGGTGCCCAAAGAACTCAGTGTCCGCAAAAAGATTCTATGAAAGGTAGTCCACCAAGAAGAAGAAGAAGTAGTGCCATCTATTTTCCTCCTGTTGAAAATTTGGAAATAACTGGAAACAATCTTCCAGTTTCTTCTTTTAACGTGGAAGAAGTCTTATCTGCTCCTCAGCTAAAAAATGACTCCTTAGAGCCTTTTAGAAGAAAGAGTGCTAATGGCGGCAGAAATAGAGTGAGGCGCAGCATGAGATTACATAAAGATGCAGAAAGCGAAGGACTTGCATGGATTCGGGTACCCGATGAGATTCAAGAGAACCCTCCCCTGCTACCTTCAGCTTGCAAAATCAGGAGAACAATAAGCACATCCATCCTTATGGAATCTGAGAACATTCACCAGAGACAACAAAATCTCCTTCAGCTGTCAGCACCAGGGAAGGAGAACAAGGACTCTGTTAATCTTGCTGATGGTCCTTGCAAAAGATGGAGGAGGAAAAGCATGTGTGTATCCACACCTCAAGAAACAAGAACTTGGTCTCAAACCCGGAAAAGGAGCATAACAAATTCTGTATGTAGGAAGGAGAGAAGAAACCAAAAACACTCTGAAGAAGTAGAAATACCTCTTGAAAATAACTCTAACCTTTAGCGAGGTTTCAGCTACCTCTGATTTTCTAAAGTGAAGGTCAGTGTTAGATTCTTATGTTCTCTCTCTTGAGTGCTGTTTTCTTCTCCCTCCAACTTATATTTCCTTACGTATTATTTCCTTATTCGTTTTCTGGCTAACTTAGAACTGATTTTCCTTGTCTTGATGCCTAAAATGCTTGAGGATCAGAACTGCATGGAAGACCTAGCTTGGCTCAGAGCCTTGGTCTGGTAGACAGCCATGGCAGGTAATCAAGAGGATAAAAAATTTTTCTCCCGTGGTGAACTGAATTTGACATCACCTCTTCATTGTAGTCTACATCCTTGCTTACATGTTTTCGTATTTTAGTGCTGTCTATAGAGCAATAGCAATTAAACACTGCTAATATTAAAGAAAACTCAGCAAATGACTGATTTTCTCTACAACACCAAGTTCAGTCATTTCAAGAAGGCAAAGACTTAATTTTTCTCAGCTGGAAGGATTGCTCTAGGGGCTACTGAATTTTGTTGCAAGCTACAGCGGTAAGACAATATACAGAATTTAAGTAACCTTTATTCATGCGCTCGTATGCATGTTACCACAGGCTGGGATTTTCTTATGTTAGGATAAATGTTTACAGTTGTGGTACCTGCACAGTAGTGTGGGATTTTTGCCCTTGAAACTTAGTCAGGATTGTTTGGTAGACCATCTTGCTGCATTTGCGCCACTCTCAAATGCACAGTCAATATACTGGACAGAGACATGTCAGCAAACACATGTGACTCAGCTGCTTTAAGTAAAGAGGAACAAATTTGGTAGTTCAAAAATACGGTCTGTGGTGACAAGTTACTTTTTAGACAATTGGGAGTTGATACTCATCCCTATTTTGCTGATTGGGCTTGTTCCTTTTTTTTGACAGAACAGGATTCAAGCTTCAGGTTTTGTTGTATTTTTGAAGTTTACAAAAGTAGAAGTAGAAGTAGTTGAAGTAGACAAAAAGTGAATTTGTCTTTAGTAGTTAAACCGTGATGTTGTAAAGTATGCCCTTTCAGCTGGAATTGCTTGCAGTGTTGATGTTTCCCATGTGCTTGATCATTCCTGATAAATTGGTTTTGAAATCTGCATGCATTTTCTTCCAGACTTCAAGAATATCCTAAAAAACTCCTTCAGTTTCTCTGCAAATAAGAAAGAAATCACTTCTGGCTTCAGAGGGGAGGAGTAGCAGGCGAGGAAGCTGTTACCATCTTCTGAAAAGACGTTGCTTTACCTTCTGGGTGTGAGCAGGGATAAAGTTCCTATAAGTAAGACTAAATTTTGTGTTAGAAAGAGTTAATGAATTCTGCTCCTCTGGTGTGAAGGTTGGTCATTTTTTTTTTTTAAAAGCTTTTAAATCTTTTATTGTATATGTAATTAATTTTAAAAAATTAAATTGGCTAAGGAAAGTGAAACATTCATCATACAATAAAGCTGTACTTCATTTCTGGACATTTCCAGTCTTGGGTGTATGTGTACTAAATACAGTGCGTATTATTCAGTAGTTGACCTGTCATCGTACTGTTTTCATTTTTCTAGTTTGAACGATGTAATAAAAAGTGATGGCTGTAGGTGGTCTACTTAAACGTTTGCTTTTGCTTTCATTTTTCATACTGTTCTGTTTCAGCCCTAGTGAAATACCTGTGCCAGCTTGAAGGAAATACCTTTCTGTTGAAAATGATCTCTTCTGTGACGTTGTTTTTAACATTATTGATGTGGAATAAAATACTTTATGTACTTGGCTGCTTTTACAAAGCTTAAAAGCAAACAACAGTTTCATTTTTATGCATGTTTTACTTTTCTCTACAGACATCATCAGTTTTTCCCAAGCCAAGAACTCCTAAGGCAACTTGAAAGAAACTTCACTGCTTAAATGCTGTTCATCTTATGCTGCTTTAGAAACATCGCTGAAGTTAGCAAAACATTTTCCTTGATGTTTTGTTTTGGGGTTTGCTTTTGTGTCACAATGAAAATTTTAGATTTGGAAACAGAATGGCAGTACTTCCTTGGGTTGGACCTTGTGGTGGTAGCACTATGTTGGCTTACCAGGAGAGGGCAGTCTGACATGAGATTTTATGGTTGTCACTGAATTTGAAAATAATACCGTAATGTACAAAGTCTTTGAAAATATGCTAGCTAAGGTTAAAATCTAAAGCTCCTTCAGATGAAAGCTAATAATAGCTGCTACTTCTAACATTCAAAAATAATCAAAACAGCAACTGAACTATGCACTGAAGTTAATCTGGAAAAGTGAAATGTTTATGTGCTGTGCTCAGGTATGACTTTCTATATGGAAATCGCATTGCATTCTTAAACATAGTAGAGCACTTGAGTTGCAGCTGAGATTTAGGTTTACCTAACAGGTTTTAGATACCAAATCTAGCAGTCAGCGAAATCTTTGGAGGCTGCGGATGTCGGATACTGAATACCGGACTTGAATAGTCAGGTCAAGTAAAGAGCTGTCCTGGAGGAAAAGGCAATAAACTAGTATGCATGGTACTGGAGGACTTAATTGAAAATGCTGCCTAGAATGTGCTTTTTGTGATCAGCAGCAGCAGAAGAGAATTTCCCCTTGAGGTTTCTTGAGTGGATGGGCTAAGTGCACTTCAGATGTGAAGTGAAGTGTAAGTAAAGTCAGAAATAGAAGAGCAAGGATAAGGAGGAGAAAACAAAGCTTGGATTTTCCTCCTGGCACAGCTTGGTTGGAAAGGGTTGTTAGAAATGATATGTAGATGCTTGATGGCAGTTTGCCCGGCTTGCATGAGGGTGAGGTTGGAACCTACAGAGAAATAAGGAGGTTGCAGTTAACGGGACTTGATCTGGACGGAACTTGAGAGGAGACAAGTCTTCAATTATGCAGAAGGTTGTTGTAAGGGAGGAGGGGTGTAATAAGCTGTTCTCCATATCTGTACTGAATTGGACAAGAAATAATGTGTTTAAATTAGAGAAAAATGGCTCTGTTAAACATTAAGAAAAAGCTCCAGCAGCAGAGATGGTTGAGCACAGAAATACATTGCCTCGGGAAGTTGTGGAATCTCCATCACTGGAGGCTTTTAAGAACAGATTAAACAAATATCTGTCAGGAATGACATATGAGCCTTCCTAGGGGTAGGGATAGGGCCTGGATGGCCTCTTGAGGTCTCTTTTGGCTGTATTTTCAGATTGCTGGAGATTAGGGTTGCAAGAGGTGATTTGGGACTTGCCTAATAGTTAAGACCTGAGATAGAATCTGTCATGGAATAGGGAGCCGGAGAATTGCTAACACTTGGGGCTGTTTAGCATAGGAAGGAACTGGGGAATTTGGGAGGGAGCTCTTCATGCAAGGCTAGAAAAATGGTCTTAGTACTTTAAACATTCAGCTCTCCTGTGACTCGCTGCTCTTCCCCGGAAGAGTATCTCTATAGACTCCCGAAATAGTGTAACCTACAACTTGGTGGCTGTGCTGTTATGCTGGAAGTGTGAACAGCAGAGTGAACAATGCTGTTCATTTTCAGATCTACTTTTCTGAAATTGAGATAACATTAACCTTTGAATGACTAGCAACTTCACTATCCCTGTTCGATCAAGAGAAGAACTTTGAGTGGTCCATTGTCTTCATTGCCATGTGAGGGTGTAGGAATTAAAATCAAGCTATATTGTGTGCGAGCGCAGGTAGGTCTCGAGTCAAGACATTTTGATATTTGTGGTTCTAGTTTTCAGCTGTTCGTTGCAGCACTATCTGGAATAATTTTAGTGGTGTTCTGTGTCATTAGGTGAACTGAGTCACTTTAATACAACCCACAGTTTTATTTGCAACAAAGTCAGCAGTGTAAAACTGAGTCATGTTTTAGTTTGATCGGTGAAGCATCATGACACAGTTTGTTAGGCTCGGGGATCGGCTGGTGCAGTCTCCCAGTGTGAAGGCTAGCCTTTGTGGCCTTCAATTTAAGTCACTGTTCTGATTTTTTTTCTTCTTTTTTTTTTTTTTGTGGAGTACTGAGCTCTGCGTTGGTCTGTGTATTATAGTGGCATCTAAATAAATCTGTGGTGTTGGCCAGTCTCTGCCACCTCTTATTTCCTCTCCCTGCTCCTAAAGGGAAGCTTTTTCTCTCTTTAGAAGGTTGTTATAAAGGTTACTTTATGTTTAGAAGTACATCACCAACATTACGTGCTGTATTGTATAGACCTTAAATGGCTTCAAGTATGGTAATAGCTAGCACTAAGTGTATATTGCTGAATAATTGCATTTCGCAGATTGCCATGTCGTTATCATGCTCTGACTGACGTAGAGGACAAGTGGTTGGTCCTAGAAAAACTGATTATTTTGCCACTCTAATTATGGTGTCGTTAATAAGTAAGAGTAATTACATATCACGATTGCTTGTGCTATCCTGTGAAGTGCAGTCTTGATTCCTTTTCAGATAGCTTGAGTATCTGAAAACTAGCAGTAAAGAGTATTTCACAGTTGGAATGGTCTTTGCTTAAATTTGCTTCACGTTAGTGAGCTGACGATGCAAAGAACAATACTTAATACTTGAATTCTTCGGAAACTTTTAAAGGGAAAGTGTTAGTGTTTTCCAGGAATTATGCCAATATTTTTCCATAATTAAGAAAGTGGAGACGATACGACCAAGTTTCCTTACATGTGACACAACAGAAGTAAAATAGCTTCCTCAACTTGACACTCATGGTAAGCAGGGAAAAGAAAGTAACAAAATAGTATATGGGTTTTTTTTTTGCTTTAAAATAATCAGTTGTAAATAAAGCTTCATCCAGGCTTAAGCTTATTTTCCTCTACTTGCTTCTGACTAATTGGACAATAGAAGGGGATACTGAAACACCTAAGTGTCACATAGAAAATTCACTGGTGTGTGTTCATCTAGTCTAGTTGCTGTTCAGATATGCAGTAAAATGTTTGTGCTCTACTCTTCCTCCTTCTCACTCTGAATCCTCCCGCACTCTTATAGTTCACATAGACCTGGAAAGCCTTTAGTGGTGAACTGATCTATGCACAAGGAAGCAAACAGAAACGCATTGTTAGATCTATGTGTGAGGAAATGGAGAGAGGAAAAAAAAAAGCCATTGAAGTATGCCAAGTATAGCTTAAACACACAGGAACAGGAGTGGGCAGTGAAAGAAATTTCATTTTCAAGCTGCTAACAGATAGGTAAGCAATGGAAATAAATCTAAAAACAAACTGTAAAGTGTAGTTGGGTATTCCTTCAAATTGCACATTTTTAAAATTAGGAGGTAAACAGTGTAAACGAAAATGTTTTAACTTGAAGTAAGGTAAGGTCTAATTTCACTGTGTCCCAGTGGAAAAGATGAAGTTGTGCCTGTGACTTATAGACAAGAAGGCTAATGTATTAGTTTTGTAATTAAGTCCTGTAAATTGTGCATAACAGAGCAATTAACTACTTTAACCAAGCTTTGGAGGGGGAAGAAGAAAAACCTGTGTGCACTGGGAATGAGGGCATGGAACATATTCCCTAACTCAAACCTGAAAAACCTGGTGTTAGTCTTGGGTTATTTCCAGTGACCCCTTGACTCCCATCTTCCTGCCCCCTGCACAGATTTGGAACTGGTCAGCCATTTTTGTTTTTGGAAGGGAGAGGAGACAGATATAATGAATGGCTTTTATTGTGCAATATTTCAAAACCTTTTTGACTGCATTCGGATGGGATGGAAAATGTTCTACCCTGCGCTGCAGCCAAAATAAACAAAACATATTCCCTAAACCTGGATGTGTGTTTCACTCAAACTGGCAGTAGTTAGAGCTCTACTCTTAAACAAGAATTTAGTTTGACAATTTTTAGGCCTTGTTCAGCTGAATGTAACGGCCAAAGAAAATACTTGGAAAAAAATTAAATAATACACATATTTACAGCTTGCAGGTGGCATTAATTTTTGTGGTTCATAGTATTTAGTTTTAAGAATCTGTTAGTGAGCCTATATTGCAGATTTAAAAAAATATTCGTAATTGTCTTTTTTTTAATTAGTTTTTTTATGAGAATAGTCATTCTGAAGGAAAATACATTTTATGTAGCTCCCTGATGGGTGATAAATAGTTGTGATTCAAGGCTTTAAAAGTTTAGGGTCTACCAAGAAACTGAAAATTCTACAAACGTAAGACCCAGCAAACCTGCAGTAAAATCTCTTGACAGAAGCCTGCTATGGACTGGCTTCCAACTCCACTAAAGTTCAGTTTAAATACCCTCTTTATGGTGCAGGCTTACTGCTGGTTTTTAGCATTGCCAATCCAGTTCAGTGAAGACCTTGCACTGTGTAACCAAGATAATTCATGTTGTGCAACTTTTTTAATGGTCTGAACAACCATATTTATTAATAATAATAACAACTTTTAATTTAGTCACCTATGCCCAGAGGCCTCCAAGTATGGTAACAGTGAAGGGCTAAAACTAATTTATCAAAACAGACGCATGCCTGGACAACCCCCTCCCTCCACAACCAAATCTTTTATTCCTCATAATCCGATAATCCCACCCTGAAAGCAAAAATCCCTTTGAACAAATAATAGGCAAAACTCTTGATGTTTTTAAGGAGATAAATGAGCCTCATTTTAAAATCATTATGATTAAATAATTAAAGATTACAAACAAGGTATCTTGAAGTCTGAAGAGAAGTTGCAAGACAAACATAGTGCTCATTCCTCGAAAGCCCTAATGATGTAGTAAACTAAACCAGCTAGGAATCAGAAAACTGGGCTTTTTGTTCCCTCTGTGGTCTGGGTTTGGTTTTGTGCTATTCTTGAATTAAGTTGTTACTCAGTTTCCTTGCTTTTTGTCTTTCATTTGTTTGCCAGCACTTGTAGCATCAGGGTGAAAAATATGGATCTAATATCACCATCCATTAAATCAACTGAGTTATACTGAGGATACTTTGGAAGCCACGCTTGACTCTGTCATAAATAATCTGCCTGTGTCATACAAACGTTTGGACAAACAAATGCACTTAGTTCCATGGGTAGAAGGTCAGTAATGCTGAGTTTTGGTAGTAAATAATACTCACTAATGCAAATCTGTTAAGGTTGTAAGGGAATTCATGTTTGAACTGTGACTTGGATATGTTGAGTATCCTCGTGTGTGCTGTTGAGGAAAAAGTAATTGTGGGTACAAATATTAATGATGAATAAAAAGGTCAGTTTGCTCTCCCCTCAAGAAAAAATTCTAAGTACCCACGGTATGTTTTGCAAGGAAAGCTTTGTAAGGTTTATATAAGGAGTAGGTAATGTACATGCAGCTTAGCTTAATGCTAAGCATTACATAATACAAGCTATGGCATATAAGCCTCGAATGTTCACTTTACATTTGTCTTGCGTCTCTCCCACTGCTTACTTCTTGGTCTGTTGTACCTTGCCGAGTTTTGCTGCATCAGTGTGTTCCGCTGCCTCACGTTTGGAGTGTGCTGCCTTCCTTCTGGTCTGCCCCACCAAACTTGCTTCTGTCTTCCCTGTACTTCCTCTTGCTTAATATATACCCGTGTCCCGGTACCTCTTGCCAGTCACAAAAACGACAAGTTGGTTCACAAAGGGATGATCCTAAAAGGGAAGCAAAGCAGTTGGAAGCATCGAAAATGTATGCATGCACAAGATATCGCGAGTTAAGCAAATTAAAGCATTGCCGCCAGGAACTTTTTCCAATACTTGGCAGAGTGCCTCTTAGTAGAACCACAAAAAGCCTTAGTCACAGCCGTATCTGTGGTGTTAAGTACCTTGGAATTGCACCTTTGTATTAGAGTTAAAGAAAATGATAAGGCTAGCTACAGGCAAATAAAGTATGTGGTTTCCTACTGACACATAGAATAGCCAAAGCCTTAAATTGTTCCTCTTTTATTAGCAAAGAAAATCTCTGCTGCTGAAAATTTCTTTTTTCTCATTCCACTAAGGATCAGCAAGGGCTAGGGACTTGGGGTAGTTGTTGAGGAGAAATCTTAAACTAAATCCTAAAACTTTCCATTTCCATATTTTTAGCCTGCCTTTCTTCTGCTTTCAGTATTGAATGCAGTGCAACTAGTATGACCGTGCCAAAAGCTGTTTAAACAATATTAAGATGTTTTCTTCAAACTTCTCCCTAGGAAGATACTCTTTTTCGAGAGGAATGTTTTCCCTGGAGCATTACATCATGAATTGGTTCAGTTCTTGGAGTAAGAAATCGGACCAAATGGTGGAGAAGGTCTCCAGGGGAAACATACTTATGCTGTTAAGTATTCCCACCAGAAAGCTTAGAAACCGCTTACATATTACCATTCTGTCCACATTTAGCCTTTCACCTTACTGCAGCTGAACAGAGGGAAGGGGGGGTGGTTAGACTTTCGTAAGGAAACTTGAACCTTCTTTGTTTTTGTCATTACATTATTCCCTGCTCTTACTGTATCTTGTGAACTGAACTCTGGTAACGGGATGTCTCGTTTTTGACAGTAATGCTGCATAAGGATGCATTTCTTTTGTATGCCAACTGTTAATGAAATCTGAATTACAAAAGCTTCCTTGGAAACTCTGAATTTAGGGGTTTTTTTGAGGATTAAAGTGAGAGGAACCTCCGAGAAGACCCGGGGATGGAGGGATTTGGGTGGGTTAATGGGACAGCAGCCATATGAACAGTGTCCGAGCTGTAACACTGTTGTGTTTCCTCGTGTGTACGGACTGGTTCCCCATCAAAGATGGAGGCACTTGATACGGTTTCCTACATCAAACGAAAATCTTGAAACGAAGAGAAGTATACTCCTTTAATTTAGCAGTGCAGATCAACAGATATATTCTTTATTAATATGTCAGTTCTACTCTGTAGAACTATTCCTTGAGAGCTGGTAAGCTTGCAATTTCACAAAGGTCCACATTTTGTTTTGCAGACAGTTAAGGACCTGAAAGCATATTCCAGGTGCAAGTTGGCTTTGGAAAGTTTTGAATCGTTCATCCTTAGTTCACACAATTACCTTACAGGATATAAAATGCAAATACATACCCGTGTAGTAAAACTTAGAAGAGTAACTTCCTGAACAAACACGTCCCAGGGCAGGACACTTGGTGGGTCATGAGCGACTTAATTGCACCATGGAGCTGAATTAGAAAGGAGCCTCCTGTGACACTTCTGAGTCTTGTTCCCGTTGATATTTTGGGCAAACCACGTTTTGCTGCCCCAGATTTGGTTCACAAACAAAGAGAGGGTTTTTGGATCCCAAATCTTTTCTTCACTTCGGTCACTCCTTAGAAAAAACAACAAAAGCTTAATTGAATTTGTTTTTCTCACTCAAAGGGTATGATAATCCATAATCATAAGAGGCTGAAGAGAAGGTCAAGCCCTACACATGCCTTCTCTAGTCCTGTTTGATGCCTAATCTTTCTAAAAGGTGGGTTTTTGTAAAAAAAGAAAAAAAATCACAGGCAGACTTCAACTTGTCATGACAAGAAGGACAAGTAAGCTGGTCCAGCTGCTGAGGGACTGGCACTAAAACTGGTGACTGGGAATTGGCACAGGATTGTAAAAGACTTGTGCCAAAACATATTTAAATTATGTGACCATATTAAATACACACTAATTACACTGTGCATGTTACTGCTACATTCAAGTTATGAAATCATTCAATAACAAAGTGTATAGCAGATAATGCAAGACTGTAAGAAGAGAGAGGCTGTTGTGAAGCGTGCTGAAATCAGTGGAAATCCTCGTGTGGCTGCGGTGGGCTCTAGATGAGAGCATGGGCGTGGTACTATATTATTTCAGTAGGGGGAAAGGGCACATTTGTAAGATCAGCACTTGGACTTGTTGTCCAGAAGCCTACTGCAACCAGCTATTTAGATCTTCCATTTCTGCCATAGAACAAATGCAGCAAGGTTGATAACAGTGCAGACTTCTGACATTGGCAATTCCCCATGCTTCTGAAGCCTCTAGTGCAGCAGATGGGCTGCCTGGTCTGCAGTACTTACGCCAGCTCCAGAGCAAGTGACAAGGCATGTTATGTGTTAGTGTTCTTTGGTGGTGGTGCTTCTCCAAAAATAAAGCTCAGTCATGTGGGCAGCATAATCCGCTACGAGGCTGGACCAGAACTTCTCCTGGAGTTCCCTGTATACTCCCTGCAAAACAGTAGTCACGCAGAGGTTTCCACTTGCAAATGACCTGACTTTGGAGAATTTGTGTTCTTAGGCGTTTGAGAGAGGTGATTACCAGCAATTAAGTTTAGGTTCCACCGACACTTTTATTTTAATTTACAAACTCATTCCAATTCAAAAATTGTCCTTTGCAGCAGGCTTTTTTTTTTTCACGTCTCCCAGAGTATGCGGTTCATAATACGCTTCTGCTTAAAATTCTGAACTCTTATGAATATTTAGTAGAATGGCCACTTAATCTTCCTGCTGCTGTTAACAAAATGTAAAAAGATATATTTACTTTTGCTTCCTTTCTCAGCCATTTTTTCACTGCAGAACAAACTTTTTAAAACTGATTATACCAGATGATTTAGCGGTATGGCCAAATAGTCCCTGCTTGATTAAGATGGATGGTAGCTGTATTTGGAGCAATAGTAATTAAGACTCCCATGGCAAGAAATGAAAAATAACAAATTAATCTAATAAGAGCTTGTGGGGAAACACTGAAATTGAAAAGCGTTCTTAAAATCCAAAATTCCCTAACACTAGTAAAATCTTAGTTTATTAAAGCTCACAGAATTAATAAAATCCAAATAATTTTTATGGTATTTGTTTTAATATTTTGATGTTTTTACACCTTTGTCTTAAAAAAAATCTTTAAAATGGAGCAGAAGCTTAAGACCTGAGTTTTTCAACACAGAATAGACATGTTCAGTTAAATCACAAGATTTCTTTACAATGAGATGAACTGTTTGTAGTCTATTTTTAATAGTCTTTTCACCTGATACATGCAGATGACAAAATGTTTTTCTACCACAAGACCATTTCATTTCTAGATTGCATCATCTGTCTCAGTCAGGAATACCTTCTCAAAGTACACCGAGAATAAAGACTGCACGGTCTAATAAACATTACGACGACTCCTAGTCCTGAGCTTGTTTTGCTCGTGGCAGTCTGGAGCTCTCTTGATACTGCACAAGTCCTTTCACAGTTCGGTGCCTCAGTTTCTACATGTGTAAAATGAGATGTCCACCTCTTGAAGGCAGTGAGAAGTGTAGTTACAGTGTGCAAACCCTTTGACATAATCACGGAGCTATTCCCGGTTTTAACTATTCCTATACCAATTCAATCTCTGTGTCCAGAGGTGAAGCATTTAATGTCTGATGGTCAACAGCGTTAATGTTATTGCTGTTCAGGTGCAGCTGACAGAAAAAGCCCAAATGATTTAAGGGTGGTACTCCTTTTAGAAGAGAGGTGGCTTGTTCAGCTTTTTAAAGTCCTTAAGATAACGTCTTTTATATCTATGATTGATTTATTTGATACTTATGCAGTTGGCAGTGGGATTTGAAATATAACATAAGCACTTCCTGAGATGTCAGTACTCCGATGTTAGTGGTCTGAACAAGGATGTAATTCATATCTGCAGGTGCTTACTCTGGTATCAAACACTTCAATAACATCATGCTTGTGGAATCTGGCACTCCCCAGTGTCCCATTTGTATCCTGATATGCCCACGTCTTTCCTATGTGTGTTTTTCTTTCTTAAGGAGCTCTCATTTCCTTCAATAGGATATGTTTTATTTCATCCTTTTTCCTGCATTTACTCATATTAATGTCACCGCATTCACTGGTAATAGCTCGGCTTGGAAATAACCCGTATATCCCTGAAAACACTGCGCCTGAAATTCAATGCCTGGGATACTTTATTAAGAAAGAATAGATGTTTAAGTGAAGGGAGGTAATAATTTCCTTTTGGACTCTAATTTGATCTAACCCGTTTAAAGGTGCATCAGGCATGCTCGACCACAGCCTGATGGCCCTCTGCATTGTTCTGTTAGGCGGTGTTTGAGCGTCCTGGGTTGAAAGTTTTCTGGGGCTTTTCTGCTAAATTGCCATACAATTTGAAACTGGATGCTGTCAGAGGACTTTACACCTTTACTAAGATAAAGAAACTGTAGACACGTTCTAGGCTCCTCTTCAGAATGGAAAGCACAGAAGTCAGGTGATGGGTTCTTGCTCGTGAGCAAGTTCTGGGAGAGGGCTCCAGCATGGTTGGAGCTGATGCTCTTGGGACCGCATTTTCAGCTGCACAGCTGAAATAGGGAGTTTTGCTTGCACTTTTTGTGCCATGAAACATTATCTTTTTGTAACTCCTTTCTTTCATCCCTTTCTCCCATTTTCCTCAGCTTATGAAAAATGTTTCCCTTACAGTCCATTTAAGTGATAGCTGTCTCTTCACTCACTTTGCGAAGCATGTTTGCACATTTTGGGGGATGTAAGGGTAAAGTGTCATGCAAAGAAGCGCTAGTTAGCACTTCTATGAAACTGCATTGTCCCTTTTCCAATTGCTTTGTAGACGTGAGTCTTAACAACCCTCCTGTAGACAGGGAAGAAGTATCTGACATGGAAGGAGTTGAGACTTACCTAGGTTATAGGGTTGATTACCAAATACAACAGTGGCAGGAGGGATCTCGGAAGCTCCAAAATGCCAGTGCAGTTTTTCAGTTAGAAGGCCGCTTTGGAGAAGCGTTTTGATTAAATATACCGGAGTGTTCAGCGCATGAAGTCTTTTTATTTCCTGTCATTATCTTGGCACAATGACGAGTGCCTTTTTTTATAATTTTTATGGATGTGCTCATCAGCTGTAGCTTTTCCCGTCCCTGTGGGAATTTCCCTGCCCTGAAAAGCTGAACTTCACAATATCTAGTAGAAACTAAATTTTCTTCCCAGCTGGTAAGTAGTGCAGCACCCGAGTCTCTAGCTAACAGTGCTCTACTTGGGGAAATTTTACAAGCCGTAATCTGTTTGAACAACTCACTTGGGTAAGTTAGTGCTTTGTTGTAAACTCTTGTAGGTGACTCGTGGGAAATTGCAATGAACAGAAATGCTACAGAAAAAAGGGTCTTGCCTGCAACTTGAGCTACCTCCTTTGCAAGGTACAGGGATCTGTACGTATACATTTTACTGTAATGCCAGCCGAAGTTTAGTGTTTGTTTGCAGCATGAAGTGGTATGTGTTACTAATCTTTAGCTGGTGGAGTGACCCCACATGTACAGTGGAAGCAGACACGTTCACTTTTATTGCTGCAACATTTATATTGCAGTGTCACATAGGTTTTCTTTCTGAGACATTTTTTCATTAGGCTACGTACAAACTGGATCGATTTAGAGATAATCCTTGCCGTGTTAGACTGACTTTGCCTGAGATGGTACGCTTTGTTCTTATGTTGTGTTTTTGATATACACGAAGGTACAAAGCGTGAGTAAGTCCAGGAGAAAATAAGCCTTGTAAACAAGGTTGCAGCCCTGTTAGGATTTTACAGCTGTCATTCAACGAGCCATGTGGTGACAAAGTTAACACAGGTATCAAAACAGCCATCTTGTTTCAAAAGCGCTGGCTCCTATTACTTGAAATAAAGAGAGCCACTTTAGCTTCAGCTATACAGGAGCTATGACGCAGAAGGTAATTTCTCCAACTTAATAGAATGGAAGACAATGGCGCAGTTACGCTGAACCGTGTTATGGGTCGGTACGATGAGAATGCCCTTACAAGATCTGAGAAGCACAATCTATTCGGGCTTATAAGATACTTAAAACCCCACAGATGGGGATCAGGAGAGGCATACGCTATTCATGTTATTTCGCAGTTTATAAATAGCAAAAATGCAATTTCCTGCTTTCATTCAGGGCAGCTGCAAGTTGCACTGGCCTGGGGAAAACGGCCAGTTTGTCTCACGATTAAGCCCAAGTGCCACATGCATCTTACCTGCTTCAGGCAAAGCTGTACTTCAGCAAAGTGCTTCGTATCTCTTTCTGTCTTTCTCAAATTTCTCCCTTCTTCCCATCACCATACAACTTGGTTTTTCATTTTAAGCATTTTCTTCTATGATCCAGCCTAGAAAATAGGTAATTCTCTGGCACCAGCAGGCAGGGACAGGGAATACAACATGTTACCTCTACTGTAAAGGAGGAAGAAACAAAACAAAGAGGAATTAATTTCATTTCCTCTCTTCGGCAGGTGGAACAAGTCTGCCTGCCTGAATAAAATGTATGTTCCTATACTCCCTTCCATGTAGCCTCTTCTTACTCTTTAGGTTTTTTCTTTTAGCTGGCAGGACTTCAGTTCATCTCCCCAGAGAAGTAAGCAAATACGGGTTTTTTTGGCTTTGTCTTTATAGGGTTTCAAATATCCTAGAGCTTCTAATTCTGGGAGAGGACAAGTTTTCCCTTCACAATTACTGAATGTGCTGAAGGGAAGCAAAGAAATAAACAAGCACAAAAATCAAACTTTCATGATTGCCAAGGGTGTGCACTTCCTCTGTGATGTGCTCCATGAAAACCACACCTCAAAACAGTAAATCGCTGTAGACAAAAGCTCCTTAAAGATTTAGCAGTTACTACGCATAGAGGAAAAGAACATTGGGACATCTTTGACTTTGTCCCTTTCAGACAGATTTGACAAAGTTGGAGAGTAACACACGCAGAGAAATGTATACGCATGCACAGAAATCAGTAACCTAATGATTAAATGACTGTGATGAACCCAAACAGATTAAAAAAATTCACAAGTTTTTCACACACCCCCCCCTTCATGACAGAGGTGGCTGTAACTCCAGTTAAAATTCAGGAAGCAAACAACTATATCCTCATTTTTTTCCTTTCCACTTGGATTTTGTGGCCTTGCGGGTGCTTTTCGCAGCCAGCCCCCACCCTTTTCAGAAAGGAGGGCAGGGCTAGGGCGGAAGGCAATTCAGGACAGGGCCCTTGTGCTGCGAGCTGATGGGTCACCTGTGGAGCAGCCTGGGCTCAGGTGCCATCCATCACCCCTGAGTGCAGCCTCCTCAGCGCTGCGTCTGGATGCACTGGTCTTCGCAGAGGGCAAGTTCTCTGACAGGATTTTTCCCTTCAAATTACTTTTTATACGTACCTTTTCCCCATTTCCGTGACCTAACGAATGTGGGTTTGGTACCTGAAAGCAGGAGGGGAGAAGTGGTAAGCTTCTTGGTGTTGGGGGTGCTGCGTGGGGGACAGACTGTGAGCCCGGAGCTGGCTCAGAGCTAATCCTGCTTTGTGCTTGGTGAATGGGATGTGGCGTTGCTTTGTGTGTGAAGAAAGCTGCAGTTTTAGGTAACAGTGATGATGTTCGTCTTCTTCCCCGCCATGGTTCTGCTCTGTGGGTGCTGGAAGTTACCTGAACGGTGTGGCTCTTTGGCTTTTCATGAAATCTGTTCCTTGAAGGCGATATTCCTGGCTAAATAATGCCTGAAATAGAAAAGGACCCTGGCTCTGATAGCAGGGTTACCTTATCCTTTGAGTTTCATTTGGTTTCACCAGGCCACCTAGGCTTATTTCCTTGGAAGGCTGTAGAGGAGCTGTGAAGGTTCGCTTGCTATGCTGTGGAAAAACTCCGGCGCAAAATGCTCTTAGATACTATCCACAGCCACGATAAGCTGTGGGGTGTCTCCAAGTAGTACCTTGACTCATCTCCAGCGATTCTGCTCCAGTTGCATTGCTGTTTTAACTTCCCTTGGATTCACAGTCTCTTCTGCTGGAAGCTATCTCCTTCCAGAGCAAGCCACCAAGTCCGCTTTCAGATTCTCCCCAAACTTCAGTCTGAAGTTTCATTTCGGTCTGCTTGCAATTAGGACAGCAGAGTAGTGGGGTGTTTGGTCAGCAAAGATACAAGCCGAGTATGACACTGGGCTTTGAATGCATTTCAAGCATGGATTTGAGCTTTGGAGGCCTTAGAGGGCGTATTTTTGCTTCTGTGGTGTGCATTGCCTGGAAAAGAGCAGCAGGAGAGGCCTGGTTTTGGTTTGGGTTTTAGCGTAAGACCTAGGAAAATTAGGTAACATTACTTTCACACTGCTGGGTTTAAGGTAGGCTGAATTCAAGCAACCATCTTGTCTTGCCGTCCCCTCCTCCATCTTTTGTGCTGCAAATCACCAGCTGCAGAAGGGTCTATTAGCTCAGGTTTAAGACACCTGGGTGCTTGGTGTTTTCTGGGGGAGGGAAGCAAGCAGATGCACGTCTTATGAGGAACAACTCTTTACCAAAAAAAATTGCCATAGCTTAGCAACTATATGTGTCTGGGAAGTAAAAATAATAAGATAGGAGGTTAAGCGCTAAGCTGATCCGATATTATGCAATTGTTAACTCCAAATATAGTCTGTAGACAGTTGGTAGCATGTACAGGTCCTTAATCCTCTGTGTGTGCAGGAGCCAGATACTCATAAACAGGAACTGCCTTTTGCGGAAAGAGGGTGATTTAACTACGTCACCGTCCGATATTGATGAAACCTCTGAAAGCCTACAGATATCAAAGACAAGACAGCGGAGAAGGCTTTATTTCCCGTGTTGATTTGTAATGAAATGGAAGCTTGGAAGTCTCTAATGCATCAGCTTCAGAGGCCTCAAGTGTTGCTCCCAGATGTGTAGGGGAGGACTTCTGCGGGGCTTTTGGCCTACAGAACTCCTGAGGATACGGCTTCTTGTCTTGTTTGCAGCAAGCACATGGTGCAAAGTTGTGTTGTGTTTTCTTACAGTTGTCCACTTCTTACCTTTGTTTTTCTCTACATCAAAATATTTTGAATAAAGTGGGTGGGTACTTCCCTTTGGTTAATTCTCTTGCATTGCACTGAGGCACAGACACACTCCTGCGGTGGATTTCAGCAGAATGGCTTCCCCCCAGTTGTACTGATGTCGCAAAATAGCTGAAAAATAAAACGCTAAGTAGCAGCGCTGAAGATACAGTTCTGTCCCTACTGGCTTTCTCTGGGAACTCTTAAAGCTGCTCAGTGATACGTGTTTTAGCTTAGCTTCTAAAAGCAATAGCGCTGTGTTGGCAGGATGCTTTGCTCAGACTAATTAGCCCTTCTGCCTGGTAGGTATATTGGCCAGAGCAGAGTGGCTTGCTAGTGGGACTAAACTGCTTCCTGTAACAGCAAGGCTTTTAGAACTAGTTCAGGTGTCTCTGGACAGTTGTTGCATTGTGCCATGTGGACGTGACTACCATGACACAGGGCAAGTTAATTCACCTTTCTGTCCATCTATTTTCCCTTTCACCCATAGCGTGTTTTGTTCCTCGCCTCATGATGACTTAAACACGTGCTTAACTTTATGCGCTGTGCGTAACCCTATTGATGTGCATAAATCTTGTGAGAGTAGGGCTTACATGTGTGCCTCAGTGAATTTATTCGGTGTATAAACTCAAGCACATGGGTACGTTTTCACAGGATTAGGGCCTCGGATGCAGGGCAGGATGGTCTTTTACTGTGTGCCTGGACAGTGCGATTTATCATAGCAGGGAACAAAACACACACATAAACGAGTGCAAGGTGTCTGCCAGCAGAAATTCAGTTGCCTTAAATTGCAAAGGTGGAAGTAATCTTTGAGGATGGGGAGGGGTGGAGGGGAATGAAAAGTTATTAAAAGCAGAAGAGATCTCAAGGAACCCAACTTCGTTTCATTCTTATGAAGAAGCTTTGAATACAATAGGGAAAAAGCATTGGGAGTAATTATCCAAAATGGGTGGCATAAATCCGAGCAGAAAGTAATACATCAGTTTTAAAGCTACTCATTTCAAACTGTGAGTTAGATTTATTTGACCTGCATTTGGGAGCAAATATTAATGAAAGGGCGAAGGCAGCTTATGGCTCTTTCAGTTCTTTCATTTCCCACTAGATGTCTCCGGTGTAAAAACTAATTATGAATGTTCTTGATTTAATTTGGGAAAAAAATTGGATGAAGCTTTTTTTATTATTTCTTTTAAAGTCTTGTGCTATTGTGCAGTGTGCAGCTTAACCCTTGATCTTTCTTCAGTAACTACTTCAGCCTCAAGTATGACAAGAGGCCACTTAGAAATGATGCAGTTAATGGAATACTTTTTTTTTTTTTTAATAAAGAGTTGTCCAAGTATTATGAGAATCAAATCTTTATTCCCACCAATTCTTTGGCTGGTATCCGTAACATGTAACTTATTTTCCAGCTCTGATGACACATGTTCAGTAGTCTGTGAAACTTCCCTGTTTTTTTATTTATCACTATGTTGGCATGCTGTATTTGAGCTTGGACCTGCTTTTGGAGTTACTCTTTTCGACAGTAGCTTTATAAGCAAAAAGTTCTGGGTGAATCTGCAGAAGTGGTTTCTTTTGCTTCACTTACTGTTTGTTAAAATTAATGGGGCTCTAAATGGATATGAGGATCCACCCACGTGGATCTCGCTGCAGAGTTGAGGCTTCATCCTAGAAAACAGCAGGATTTCTGTTGGCATTTTTCCATTGCCTGCAGATGAGAAGCCATTAGAAATGCACAAAATGGGGTAGCACTTAGGGTAACAGTTGTTTGGTATTGTTGACTTGTTCACACTTTATTTCAAACAAGTTTGGTTGATTTTTGTTTGTTTGTTTGTTTTTTTAAAGCATGGATCCTGGTACTGTCCGTGTGATATTTTTGCCCTGGTGCTCTCCACTGAGTATGTAGCTACAGAGGACGGGACAGTTTCGGTTTGGAACAAGCAAAACATCCATCTCCACGCTTGACCTTTTTGAGGTAAGGAACAAAATCAGAATGTCGAGCTTGGACTAAAGCGTATTTAGTTCCATTCTTGTAGACCTGCAGTTATGTATTTGCTTTGCCATTGTGCACGTCTTTTCCTAGTCCAAGTTGACAGATTATCAGAGTCTGTGATCAGGTGTGAAATTTGTCCATCGAGCTTGGCCCGTAGTGAGATGATTTACATTTTTAGGGAAGATCTTGAAGGTATATTTTGGAAATTCATCGTTGAGACATTTCCATTAGCACTGATGGTGCTATTATTACTAGAGTTTCATTGTCCTCATGTCCATTATTATCTTCAGCAGAAGAAAAATTAGGTCAGCACAAGACACTTCTGGAAAACTTCACATTTGTTTGTTTCCTGCACCATTTCAGAGTTTAGCTACAAGGCTGCTTGATAGTTACAGGTTTGAGCAGGACGACTACAGCTAACAGTTTGTCAGTGTCAGAACCAGGGCTGGAGCTCAGATAATACCAAGGCCCTTGCCAGGCCCTAGCAGGTTGTTGACAGCTCCTCAAATGGAAGGTAGGGAGGTACAAATTCAACAGCTGTTTTATTGTCCTTTCCAGTACCCTCTTACACTTGGCTGTGCTCTCCCAGGATAGACATGCCATTAAACACAGTGTAATCACTGGCACAGCAGGTGTATTGAGATACAGACATCTAGCAATGTTTTAAATAAAAGGCATGACTAATAATAATAATAATATAAAAAAGCAAACAAAAAAATCCCCGCTGCCAGTCACCACAAGAAAAGGTGTCCACTGGGAAATTAATAATTGCCCTCTGTGGACTACAAAGCATATGCTGGCTGCATCCTGCTGCCATTTTCATTTAAAAACATTGAAGTTAAGTTATAGCATTATAAGGAAACACACTTCAAAACGTATGCTTAAAGGTACAAAGGCAATAACAGTCTAAACTGAAATGTCTTCATAGCTATTACATAAATACAAAACTTATGATGGATAGCAGAAAAAAGTGAACAAACGATTCTTCTCCCCGAAGAATCAGAAATATTTTTTTCCAACTAATGACAATGAACTACAAAGAAACATTGCGAAAGAGCTGATGACATTTTTCTGATTGCTTTATTTTACTCTGCTGTTCATATTACTGGGTGCTGGGATGCAGTTTGTAGCGAATGAATGTGCTGTGGTCAGTTCTGTGTCAAACATTTCAAAGATAATTTCCCAAAATGATCAGGAAAAAGCTTGCTGTCCCGTCTCATTCCATACTCCTGAATTTCACCTCACTGAGTTTAAGCTGTGTAATACTTGCGAGCCGTTGACTTCATTGAATATGCTGGAAAAGATATTTCAGACTTTGTATGCGTTTTTTGATTTGCGTTTGCTTGGTTTTTAAAAATCAGGTTGCTTGAATGGGAATGAAGCTCCTAAACAATCCAGTCCTCCTCCTTTAATGGCTTCACTGCTGTTTACATGTGCAAGTATGTAATGAGGAAAGGTGATTTTGGCGGGTTGAACTAGATGATCTCTAGAGGTCCCTTCCAACGCCTACCATTCTATGATTCTATGATTCCTTTCCACCTGCCTCCGCCTTCGTGCTGGAAATCAAAGGCTTCATGATTTGGTGAAGCACCTAAGAGTGTAGTTACATTCACATGGTGTTAAGACCAATTTGCTATATCCTTGGCAACGCTTCCTAGCTTGAACTTGGAACTGTGGTAGCAGTGCTTGGCATACGGCCTGTCTGAAGCCTAGGCAAAGCAAGCCCACACCTGCTTGTAAAAGGCGTCATCTCTGCCTGTGGAGTACATATGACACCACGCAGTTACGGCTGAATCGGAAGCAGTGATTCTGTGACTTTTTTTAGCCAGCATGGATACTCCGCTTACAGGATGGGCCTGTTCCGCGATGAAACTTTGGGTGGCTCTTCCAGCATGCGTGGTGCTAGCTGGGACATTCCTGTACAGTGCTTTGTTAAGCAGTACAGACGTACACTGAGCAGCTTTGTTTTCAACTGCTGTGGGGGGTGGTACTGATTAAATAGCACACAGTCAGCCTAAAACACCACCAGCAGGGACCTGTCCTTCTTGTGCTTGCTTTCTTAAGCTCACATATTTCTTTCTTTCACTTTTCTTTCTTATACTAATTTGCTGTATTGTATTTCAAATGGAACCCTGTTCTTCAGCCTGGCCTTTCAGAGTATTGGCAGGTAGTCACCGGTCTCAAGGCTTGCACAGTGTGCTGATGGGAAAGCAGAGGGCTGTGTACGCATCTGTTTTCTCTATAGCACCTCACAGAATCCCCAAGCTTGACAGGAGTCTGTGGGCACTATTATAATTAGATAATAGAATAATTTCATATGCAATTGAAAGTGCTGCAGGGAAAGAAGAGGGGTGTTTGGGAAAGTAGATTGTAATTACTTGAGCTGGAATTTGGCCAGGATACAGAGGTTAGTCTTGCGAAAAGTACCGAGGGACCTTCAATGAACACAACTAGTTAGGATCTCAGTTAGACTTCTGATTTAAAAGATGCAGCCCTCACAGCCTGATGCCCCCACAGTGCACTCATTCAGGACTGAGCAGAGCTACCAGAAAAAGCCACAAGCAATTTTCCATGATAAAGGTAAAAAGGAAATAGAGGTGACTGGGAATGATTTTTATTCTGCCCCAAATTGTCCTTGACATTTTCTCCAACACTTCCCACATGAAACACAAAATTTGATTCAACGTGAAACGGTGTGGGGAGGGAAGCACATCTCTGCTGAAGGGAGCTGAAATTTTAAGTCTAGTGGCTAAAGTGGTTGTATGGTCACATGAGAGACCTCAAAAAATTGGGAATTTGGCACCATTTTCAGTGGGAGATGAGCACAAATCTGTGTGACCTAATAGAAAATCCCAGCCTAAAGTTTGAGGCTTAATCAGACTGAGCAGTCCAGTAATGGTTCAGTTTTCAGTCATGGAGAAGATGCTGAGGTCACTAAGGGAGACTCTGACTTCTACTCTCTGAAAAGGACCCTTCTATTTTCATCTTTACTGCTAGTCAGAAAGATATATACTCTCTAAATAATAGCAGTTTCCTTGTGCTGGAGTTATAGTGGCTTTGTGATACAATAAACAGCACCCTGTCATAAGTCTTGTATAAAAAATGGCCTGACATTTCTTTAAAAGTAAAGAGAAACACTACTGCAGTGATGACCTCTGTGCAAGGTCACAGATGTTTTGCATGGTGGGGGAAACTATGGTTACATACTTATACGCTAGGATATATTGCTTACTTTTCACAAAGCGTTTTCCTGAGAAATTACAGTACATTAAAAAACATCGGGTGAGCCCCACTCAGCCTTTTAGTGCTCATTTTTTAAATGATACAAAACAGAATAAATATGGTGGGGTGGGTTGCTAACTTGCTGTTCCCGCTTCCTTTCACTCGCTTTACACTTTTAAAAAAAAAAAGCCTTAAATGCTTAACCGTCCAAATTGGATGGAATTTTGAAGAATAACAACGGAGCAGGCCTTGCGAAGGTTTGTAGTTCAGCATAAGTTTGGAGAACCGCCTAAATGTTTGGATATTTATCAGGACATCTGCAGAAATTGAATTGGAGATCTTGCCACAGTAGTTTACTTGCTGTGTTTCTTGTACTTCCCAGCGTGTGGGAAGTCGGCTGGTGGAACTTACTGCCACCCTCCACTGCTGAAGCGCTGTTTGGTGTGTACAAAGCCTGGGTAAAAGGTTTGAGGGTTACATCCCGCAGTGGTGCACATGGAGGTACCTGATTAGAGAGAGCTATTTCATTTGATGCTGATGGATCTAGTTGTGCATTTGACCCCTGTATGTACATATATTGAATGCATCATCAACGAGGAACTCGCTAGGGTCACCAAAAACCATTTCCCTTGGGACATTTTACTTTACTGGTCCATTCCCTTGAGATGCTGTGCAGCTGGGTTCCTACTCCTGTGTCAGCTTAGACTGAGGGTAGCAGAACTCCCTGAGCTCTGGGGGGATAGTGAAAACCTTGCTGATTTACCAACTGAAAATGTTCGTAGACACTTAAATCGCATGGAAATAGGCGTGCCAGGAATCCAGTCTGTTCTGGCAAAGTAAGGATTCTGACTGATGAATTTAAGTTGAAATAGCTGTGACAATTCCCTTTTCAAACTGTCTAATCTTTGGTATTAGGGTAATCCAAAATCAGTGCGGGTTTAGCTGAATACAGTAAGCTGAAAACTACCTTGGTTCAACAGCTGCCCTGTGAATGTTTGGAGATCTCTACAGTAAAAACAAGAACTAGATCTGAGGTCAGGAGCCCTTTTCAGAAGTTAGAGCCTAGGTTGCTGCACAAATAAAGTAGTACCAGCTGAAAGACAGTGAGTGTGAATGAAGATTTTGGTTATTTATCCAGGTTACTGCAGCAAGTTCCTCTGAGCTATTAGCCCAGATTTCTCCGTGGAATGCATTCAGCTGCAGTACAGCTAAGGCCATTTTTCCAATTCCAGTTCTACAGTTGGCTTCTTCAGGGTAGTTCATGCCTCTTAATGAGTCTGCATTTGAAGAAGAAAAGTGCATGTACAATAAGAAGCATTTCTTCCCCAAACAGCTGAGCACCTCAAGGGATGTTATGAAGGACTCAAGAAACACAACAAATCTTGCATTTCTTTTTATCCTAAGATCATACAGCAGAGCCAAGAAAAGAACACGGTTCCATAGACTTCGGCTCTGGTGTTTTATCTGTTGGACCAGGCTTTTTCAGGTGGTTTCAGCTAGTTAAAAGGCCAGGTAGCAAAGGAAGGTGAATAAAAACTGGATTCTGCTGAGTTGCATGTCCTTCGGTGAGTACTCCCTTTGAACCTGATCGCGTATTTGCAGAGTAAGGCACTAAGGTAAGCAAGGATGTTCCTGTGTAAGCCGTTTTGAGGCTTGGTTCCGGTCCAGCAATGAGCAGCGGGTAGTCACTGTTCTCTGAATCCCTCCCGTTGTACACTCAGACCCGTTTTTGATTGGCTTTCCAGTGAAATAATGTAGAAGTTTTAGTTACCATGTGGGACTAGTAAAACACATAACCCAAAACTAATTTGTCACAATTTAACGGTGTGATGCCCTTCCTAGTAGGGTAGAAAATGATCATCTCCATTGCCTGGGGACATAGTATAATAGGAAAACATTTTCCCTGCTCCTTTAATACTGTCCGTTGGACATTAATTTCCTTAACTGGCATTCTGTTTAAAGGACAGTGTTAAACATCTTATTCTCAGAGATGGTGTTCACTGTTTGGCTAATGGGTAGTGGTGGTGAGCTGGTTATTTCAAATGAAGATTTTTCTTTAAGTGATATTGTATTGTATGTTCCCAGCATGACAGTTGGGGGTAGTGATGCCCTTAGGGAGGACTTCCCCCATTTTTATGCCAGAAGTGCTTTACAAGTACCAAATAAACCACATGAGCAAGCCCTAGTTAGTACTCTGAGGTAAGATGTAGGAGTTCTGTGCATTTGTATTCTGAGCGCCGGTATGTGGGACAGATATTCCCAGCCAGGGAAGATCACACTGACATTTAGTATGTTATTACGTCTATATGGTAATGTTCCAGACTCGGGCATGGAACCGTGTCAGCCCCCCTGGTTTTGAGAGAGAGTTAAAATTTCTGCTTAGAGCTATGCCGTGTATGGATACCAGCTTGATTTGACGTTAACTTGGATAATCTCCATGTTCTCGCTTGTGTGCACTTGAAAGCATACCTGTTGCAGCTGGGTTGCTATGTGATTGACCTAAGTGGTCAAAAACGGCTTATGGCCTTGGGGGGTCCCTTCTTTGACTGCCTAAATGTGAACGAGTCTCTCTGATTTTCATCGGTGCTTGACTCAGTTCTGTCTTCCTCATTTTGGATACTAGCACTGGTATTGTCATCTTCTTGACCTCGTGTTGGCACCAAAGTTTAGAGGATCTTGACAAAAGATAACATGTTAATAATAGTTCACTTTTAATAGAACTCTGCACTTAAAAAGCTCAAAGGCCTTAATAAATTAAGGTCAAGGTATCAGTTGCAATTTCTTCTGTAAGGAAACTGAGGCAGGGAGACTTTTTCTAGATTATATGGCAAGTGATGTAAATGTATTAGCTGTTTTTATTGGCAGGCAGCTGAGCTGATCTTGTGATCTAAGCTCATACGCATAAATCTCAAAGGGTGGGATTAGGAATAACAACTCCTACAGGCAGAGTTCCTGCTTCCTTCTTGCTGTTCGCTCTTGTGAACTGGTGACTTGGAAAGGGCTGCCAGGCATAAAAGCTCCTATTTTACAGAATTAGTCAACGTAGTCCCATGGCTTGGCATTGCATAAATTACACTAAACACTTTCATCCCTGGGTAAACTGTAACAGGAGAGGAAGAGCCGGGAGGTAACTTCAATCGTAACTGTTAATGGCGAAAGAAAACTTTCAGCTGGCTTTCCAGTGTATGTTAATTTAGTGCCATTTAAAACTTTTCGGTTAGGGTTTTCACCCCTCGACTACTGCTTGATCCATGAAATTGCAAAGCAAACCCTTTGTTTGCCATTTGGCGCAAGAGTTTCATCTGCTTTCCCCTTCTCTTTCATCCCTCCCCCTTCTTCCTCTCTCTCTTTCGAACTAATTGAAGGAACTCCACACTTGATCCAAGCTGTTCTTTCACTGGATTTTTCAGTCAACGAGAAAAAAATCTCTTTATCTTAAAAGCAAACAACAAGCAGCAAATAACCTAGTGGAATAGGAGCTCAGAGATAATCCAAAAGGAAAGATACTGAATTTTGTGGAGAAGGGGGCTCTGCACCCTTCCTTACTGCTCTGGTTTCGGCGTGTGGTTTTTTGTCCACGAGATGGCAACAGACAGCTACCTACAGAGCCCTCGCTGGTCGCAGCTGCAGCCTCTGGTTTAGGTTTCTCCCCTTTATCTTCCTTACTTTATTTAAAGGTATAGTATACAGTGACCTTTGCTGCCTTGAACTCTATGGAGAAATGTCTGAGACATGTACAATGTGCTTCTTTTGTTTAAATAGACGCTGTCAAGGTGGTGTACGCTCTGTCGTTCAAATCCCCCGGGGAAGCTCACCAGTAGAACAAATTTTCTTACAGATATTTTATCCCCTTTGCACATGTAGAATTGTTTGGGAAGGACTGTCATTTCACGTGTTGTGGGAGAGGATGCATTTCCAACTGATCAGTAATTTAAGCTACGACGCTGGGGGATGTCTCTTTGCTCACCTGTCTCGTTGCCCAGCCTCAGTTTCCCACCTGTAAAACAGGGCTGCTCATGGCTCATTTTTGTGAAGGATCTGTAGGAAACCTGGACCATAACGTTGCTGATGAGAAACATTACTGAGCAGATGCTGGGGGTTTTGTTGTTTTGTTTGCTTGGTGTTTTAGAAGGTCATCTGTGAAGGGAGTTTAAAAGCATAGCTTGCTGAAAGATGCTCGGGAGTGGCAAAATACCAGAGCGTATATTTGAGAATCAAAAGCGTGAACAATGTGAGAAATACCTTTCCTGCAACTGCCCTGAAAGGAATCTCTCTTCTGAGGCACATACATCTTCCAAGCTGTTCTGTCACGAGAGCCAACAGGATATTCCCAATTTTGTCTTCAGGTGGGCTTCAGCACTGTCTGCAAGACAGCAAAAGCTGTTTGTGCGATGCATCTTCTGTGTAGGCGCGAGGCTGTTATCTCTTACCCCCCCGACCTACAGAAGTGCAGGCTAGAAATGGAAAATTCTGCCTATTTCCGCAATTATTTGCAACCGAGATAATCTTGTGATTTTTTTCCTTATTTAGATTGAGCCGTATGCTATCGCTTTAAAAACAATAGACTTTTGGGTGGGGAGGGGGGGATGTATAGCCTTCAATAATTAGAGTAGAATGTGCCAAGGGACATGACAAATGAATCTTCACTGAAAGATTGGCTGAATATTTAAACTGAATGCACACAGCTGGTGATCTTGTTCTTCACCACAAGGCCAAAACCTGCTCACCTTATTCAGAAAAGTCCTACTGACTGGCAGACAAGCAAGCTGTAGAAGGTTTGGCCCACATAGTGGTCTTAACCGTATATCCACTTACGCATGAATTGTCCTGATAGCGGAATGTCAGTTACTTGATTAAATCTGTCCAGTTTGGGGGACTGTAGCAGTCAGAGATGTTGTAAGGGACTCTTGAGTCTTTTAGTAGCAATAGTTGTACTCTAGCCAGAGACTGTAGGCCGAGATTTTCAACAGTAACCCTTGATTATAGGTCCTGAACCCGAGACCCTTAAAAAGCCTTAATAGCCAAAACAAGGAAAGAAGGCAGCCTTCGCATCAGGTAGATCTGTTTATGTCAGGCAACTGATGTGTGAGGCACTGAGAATCTTTAGCTGTGTTTTCAAGCTCAGCTATGGTGTGCAGAGGTTGCTGTGCTTGTGCAGGAGATGCTTTGGTAGGGCTCGGTCCAGACCTACGTGGACGGCATGTCTGCTTCGGTGTTCATCTCCACACAGCTCTTGCTGGAGATCTGGGAAGGGATGGACGTAGTTCCCTTGGCTTTTCTGCCTTAGATAGAATGCTTTCAGAAAAAAATAGGGTTCTGTTCACAGATTGAGTGAGGGAAGCTACCTCCTGTATGCCTAAAGAAAAATACCATGCCTTCAGGGCTCTTAACAGATGGTTTCCACCATTACAATTACACTATCCGTGCAGTGTTGTGCATGTGCTGAAACGAGTGGAGCTTCATGGTAACAATACACTCTGAAACTGTCTAGTTACATTGACTTTATGAGTGAGCATGATCTTAACATAAACATACATGTCCTTTTGTTGGGGTTCTAGTACCATGTCTACGAGATATGAGATCAAGTGTATAACAGTATCTTGTTTTCTAGTATAGATTACCTTCCGGTTCTATGAACTAGTGATAATTGTTGAATAAGAAACCTGACTGCCATGTAATTGCACAGTTTTTCTTTGTGATGCTATTCACTGTTAACCACCATACCCCACTGTGTTCTGTGAAATCAATAAAATAAGATTTCTATCTTGTTTGAAGCCAGTTAGAGTTCTTTACTATGTAAGCATTGACAGTGTGCTCCTGGGCAAATAGCAGAGCTAGGCAAATAATTTGCCAGGATGAATTATTTCACTCTACTAGTCTCCAAATTCTGCAGCGTGTGTTTTTTTTGTCAAAGTTTGAGGGTTGCTTTTTGGGGTTTGGGGGGTTTTTTAAGAACAAATTTTGGTTCTCAGGTCCTTTCTGCTGCATTCAGTGTGTGTTTGTGATCTGTGCTCTCCCCAACTACCACAGGCATTATGCTCCAAGAGAGGAGCAACTCCTTTCGTGGTTGATACGTGCAGTACAAATGATGCAATATTGACTTCATAATTGGAGTGTCCAGTTTCACTATTATGATGAAACTGCCCCGAGTGCAAAGAACTGCCCTGAAAGCTATGCACTAATTAAATTCCATTTAAAATGGTGGATTATATGCAAAAGTTTGTTGGGGTTGTTTTTTCTGTGAAGTATATTTTGTATCTAATATCTAACAAGCTGACCATCAAGCACAAGAATTTCTGCAAGAAAAATGTGAATATCATAAAAATACACAAAAATTGTGGTAAGCTTTAGTTACATTTTGTTTCTTTTACTCCAAATGCATACAATTCCATTGGAAATAAAAAGGACATTTCCTCAGTAGGGCCTGATTTTTCTGTCCTATTAATATGAGAAGAAATTCTTGGTATTTTTGCAGCTTTTCGCTTTTGAGTCCAACGTGCTTTGATTTTACTTTTTGGTTGAATTCTGGTCTGTTGCCTTCCGCCGCAACTGCCATTGCGCTGACTCCGAGAGTAAGTCAGCATAAATGAGTACAACCCTGCGCTCGGCTTCAGTGTAGTTCCGGTGTCGTCGGTGTTCTAAACAATTGTTGGAGAGACCTCAAAACTGAAGACGGGGCTTGGTGGAGGGGACGCATGTTCAAATCACTTTTAAATAATTAAAAAGTACGAGGCAAGTGAGCAAAGGTATCAAAACCAAGCCCTTTCAATGTGGTGAACTCTCCATAGCACTTGGTGCGAACGTGAGAACCTTAACTTGGCCCCCTGCGCTGCCACACATATGGTCTCACACATAATAACGTGACATGCTGCACACTGAGAGAATATTTTGTTGAAAATATGAGTGAAGCAGCATCTTTGCTTTTCCTGGATAATTAGTGGTGGAATATGTAGATGATTTGCTTTTCTTGGAGATGTTTTGCATAAAAACTGCCTCTCCTTAATATGGCGAATACAGATGTAATCTGGTCACCTACAGCTTTCATTTGCTTTATCTTGTCCATGCAATTGCCGCATTCTTTGGGACATGGATTGACTTCTTCATATTTAAACAACTCGGTTACTTGACTAGTAGTTGTCCTTTATATTTATATTCACCGCTGGGCTTTGTATTACCGCTAGGCATCATCAAGCTTGCCTATGGTGATGCCTGTTTCTAGGAAAAGAAAAAGAATAATGGAATATAAATTAAGAAACATACAGTTGGATTCTGTGGTCCTTTCTTGTATTTGACACCATGATTTTTTCCTTTGTGCCCGATATTCTTGTCTTGAAAAACTGGGATTAATTTTTTTTCCGTCTCCTTTTACAGCTCTCTGGGGTTTGCAGGTGAAGTGCCCTGAGTTTCTCTCTGATGATCTCAGATCTGAATGTTCCTTTTGAGAAGGAGGAAGAAATTGACATCTGGCCTGGATACCCATTGCACTGTGACGATGTTTGGACTCTGAATTTAAAAATGTCAAGCTCTTGGAATTGTGTGTTAGAATATGGATTTTGCAGCTGGAGTCTGTGCTTTGGTTTTTGGTTGGGGTTTTTTTTTTTCAGTCATGGAAAAGGTCTGGATTGAATATTTGGTCTTGGTCTTTAACTGGTAGAGGTTAAAGATGATGTTCTAAGGTTCAGTAGTTCAGGGAATGCTTTACTTGCTCAGTAATGTAGCAGTGTTCTGACAGCGTTTTCATTTGAGTATCTTCTGGCTCTAAAATGTGGCTGTGACCTGAGGCTTGACACAGCGTTTTGGGGTAGCGAGCAGGAGAGAAACTTAGAGGGGGTAAGGTGTCTGCACCTACGCAGAGCACCTTAAGATATGGCAAGTAAACTCTGTTGATTGGGTCCAGATTTATCACCCACATGCTGTATTGTCTACATGCACAGAAGGGGAGTTGTTAGCATTATCGTTTACCTTGGTAGCGCTGAGAAGTGTGATACTGTGGAACATATGGGCTGCAATATCGTGGCAGAGTAGCCTGCGTGAAGGATGCAGCAGCTCAGAAAATATTCTTGTTTTTGTCAGTTTAAATACATGCTGTTGAAAACGGAATTGAAGCAAAACATTGGGATTACTACGGCTTGAAGAAAATGCTTTACAGTGCCTGTCTTGAATAGTTTCCTCCTTGCTTCCTAACTCGTTACATCTCAGTGCCGACAATTAAGAACAAAAAACCCAAGGCAAACCCAGAAAAGTTTGTTACTCTAGAAAACATTTTTCTAGTGCGAGAAAGTAACGATGGTGATGAAGATCTTAGCAAAGTGAAGTGGATGAGAGGCTTCATTGCCTGACATAAGTGAACTCCAGAGAACAAACCAAGGGTCTGGTTCTGAAAGATGATGAGCCCTTTTTTACTGGCAGTAACGCCGAAACAAGTGCAGGTGTACCTTGCATCTAAGGGTAAATGCGCTTTCGTATACTGTGGTATTCATGTAGAGGTTCTGATTCAAACCTGTTGATGTGGAGGATATTGAGTTTATTTCGGTAGGGGTTCGACTGTTGCTTTCTGAGCAAGAAATTTTATCATTTTAAGCAACGTTGAGTTTTCAGCTGTTTAAGGGTCTGATCCCTTCTTTGAAATCCGTGGGAAGCGTGTGGTTCCAGTACTATTCTGTCACTTGCTCTCCGTGCCTTAGCAAAGCCACGAGGCAGCTGAACCGAACTCTAGCTATTGTCACTTCTTTGGAGAATTTGTCTTCACATGCCTT
Source organism: Steatornis caripensis (assembly GCA_013398225.1). Taxonomy (NCBI): domain Eukaryota; kingdom Metazoa; phylum Chordata; class Aves; order Caprimulgiformes; family Steatornithidae; genus Steatornis; species Steatornis caripensis. The sequence continues at coordinate 511,361 of VZSC01010119.1, read as the reverse complement.
TTGCATTATTGTAACCGACAAGTCTAAGACACTGTCTAATGTTAATTCTGCTCATTGCTGCCAATTATAATCAGAGCTAGTCAAAATAAACAAATTAAACAAATAAACATGTCAAAACATCTCAGTCGTAGAGAAAATAAGCCAAGTCTGAACTCTATCAGTGCTGCAGTATAACCGATGTGCTGCATGTTGTAAAATGTTCTATCACATTTTTCACCTTTTGTTGGCGGAAAGGAAAGAAAAGGTGGGTCAGTTTAGAATTACAGTTTAGTTCTACCCTGCTAAGGAGTCTGCAACTGAAACCAAATGAAACCCAAATGTTCTTTTAGCTCCTTCACCCAACCTAATGATCATCTGCTGTACGTTTTAAATGGGTTTTTTTAGGGTTTGGGGTTTTTTTTGAGTTGATTCTTTGCTGTCAGAGTGCCAAGATGCTAAATCATTGTAGGATTTGGACAAGATGCAGGTGAAAATATACCAAATGCGGATATACACTACAATATAAAACATACTGCTGCTGTGACATAACACCATCCAAAATGGTAAAATACTATGCAATTTAGATTAGAAAGTACCCCAGGATTAAAAGAGAAATACATAAACCATGCTTTGCTACGTGGAGGGGACATTGTAGCCTGGATTTGCTAAGAATTCGTGGTAATGGGAGGAGGGGGCAAATTTTATTTTATTCTTTTTTTTTTTTAGTGGTATGTTAACCTTAAAAATATGTTCTGAGGTTAAAGGAAAAAGCTGTCGCTTTAGACAGGTGGTTCTTGTAAAGGGGTGATCTTTTAAAGTGCAGTCTTACAATGTCAAAAACAACGTCTCGCAGAGATAAAGCTATAATGCAGGTGATTGCTGGGACTCTTCTGTTGTCTGTCACATAGCTTGAAAATCGGTTTCAAAACTTGAATTTGGAAAGGGACTTGCTTTTTTAATAGAAGACACATGCACCAGATACCTGTTTCAAATAGTGAGCGTGTTAGAAATGGATCTTTGAAATGCAACGCGTAGAAACTGTGGCCTTGCTTTTCCAGATCTTAGAATATGCCTTGTTATTTGTGTGATCAAAAGACTGACCCCGTGCAGGTAACTGGCGGTGGGACTGTGCCTGAATTTCTTGGGAGTAAGCGATTGTCTGTCGTAAATTGGTGTGATCCCACTAAGATCAGGTATGCCAAGCTCTCAAAGGGGATGCAGCTATGAGATGGGCAGAGAGACATCCTTAACCTAAAATTAAGGGGAATGTCTCAACAAACGACCGCAGAGATTGGCAGATCTGTCTAACAAATACGTACTTGCTCATCCTGAAACAACGTTGGGAAAATGTAGCAGTATTTTCATCGGCCCTAAAGGAAAATGCGAGCAACTTCCTTGAGGTGCACTGGATTTTGCAATGCAGTTTGAAGAGAGTCTGAATTCCCCACAAAAATATACAGAACCCTGAACTGCCGAGGTTCTTCCTTCTCTCCTTCCCTTCCTTTTCTTCCCCCCACAATGTTTTTAATGTACATAGGGTCTGGGGAGAAAAGGAACACTGTGCCTTTGAAATGTTGTTTGCTGAAGACAGTATATAGAATCTTGGTTATTAACAGCCTCTCACAAGACAGTTATTTTTGGAGTGGCCTCTGAGGAGGCAACCTCTTGGAATCGAACTCATTTATTCTGCGTTTCACTGTCCTGCCATTTCCTGCAGAGAGAGGGGAAAAGTGAAACCACATGTTTTGAGGAGCGAGCGTAGGAAACCCCACTGAAGACAAATGACTGCTCCTCTCCCCTGGCAATTAGTCAAAGCCGGGCTGCGTGCCAGCCCAGGTGTTCCCGACTGTGTATAAATTTGCCAAAGAACAATGAAAATAGCAGCTGATTGTGCTGACAGATTCTTCTGGTAATTTCCTGTTGTTTGGCATCTTCAGGTTACTTTCCCACAATTACGGATCCTGATGAAGTCCGAGGCCTTCAAATCCACTTTTTAGCTGGAAACAAAGTCATTGTGTGTGTGTGTGTGTGTGCGTGTGTGAACGCACATGCGTAACCCTGTTCTCCTCTCAAGCCCCTAGCCTTTTCCCCTAGTTCCCAGATGTTTTAATTTAATTCATTTTGCAAAATACATATTTTAATGAGTCTGAATTTAAAAAACTATTTGCACCTGCATCATATAGAATTTCTTGGCAGTCTCAGCATGGCTTTTGCCAGGATTCATGCTTATTCTATCACTTAAACCTACCACTTGGAAGGCTTTCCTCTTGTGCCTTCCATTATCTTCTAAATCAGGGCTGCTCGAGGAACACTCGCTAATGGAACAGAGCCGTGAGCTGGCCGCGGGAGGGGGAGAGAGGGATTCGACAGGCTGAGACAGTGACAACAAGGTGGTGTTGAAAGTGAGGGGTGTCTTTGGATACCAGGCATTGATTCTGGGTCTGGGGGAGAAACGGCTGTCCCTGAAGAGTTGTGAGTTTTATCGTCTAGAAGGAGAGAGGGAGAGAAAGGAGGGAAGGCAGACTTTACAGTGATCTTACAGCTTCATGCAATCCAGTCTGTCAGGAAGTTATAAATACTCGTTTGGGTTTCTTAAGCAACTCAAACTTTTTTTTTTTTTGTGAGTTGGAACAGAGCTGGATGGGCACCAAGGGATGTTAGCCCCAGGTCCGTTGTCTCGTTTCTTCTCGGTGTGCATTCCAAAGAGAGGGAGAACGGAGCGCTTGGGGAGGTGTGTTGCTGCAGTGTGTGTAAAAGGGAGGGGGGAATTCTGTCCAGCCTTTCCTCCATGCAATTCCTGCTCGTTTAGTTATTCCTAGAAGATCAATTCTAAGAGTAACTCTGAGTTTTGAAATATTTTGCAAACCTTCAGTGATTTCTTTTTTGGGTGGGGTTTTTTTTTTTGGTAGTTTAAATGTGCATTCCAGAGAGATCTGACTTTTGTGATTTGAAATGAATAGATGTCCTGCCTTGGCTAGAGAATTTTCTACCTTTTTGTTGTCCTTAAAGGGAGAAAATTTCTCATTATTTGTGAGGCAGGTGAATTGGAACTAAAGTTGATCAAAACCACCCTGCTTTTGAACTCCTCAGAAAACTGCATTTTTGACTAAGTGAAAATTTCTGCCACGATATCTGCCGTCCTTTAAAAAAGCGAAAACAAACCAACCAAACCAAAACATAACCCCAGCCAGAAATCTCGGGTGGATTCTCTTAGTCTTGTTCCTTTGGAGGAGGGCAAGAATACCTGTTTCAACAGGTTGAGGACCTTTTCTTTTCACCTCAGGTTAAGGCAGCAGCAACTCCCAGCTGCACTGTGCTGGGCTACTCAAATACGAAGGGAATTGTTGAGGTGCTAAGGTTGTGTTCAGTAGCCCGGAGAGTCCCCTTCTTTGAGGCTTCCGTGTTGATCCACTCATGTAAACAACTCACAAAGTGTCTTCTGGCTCACCATACCGGCTCACCTGCTGGATTCCTTTTTAACTCCCTGGTAGAGATCTCTATTTGTTCCAGAACATCTCTGGTTCAGATTCTGCTGACAGCCTGTGCAGGGACCGTCACAGTTCCCTCAGTGATAATGGTTGTTACCAATGAGCGTCCCGTGTGTATTTCACTGAGCAGGTTAGGAAAAGGAGGGAAATAATGTTGTGAAACTCCCCCGTCACCCTCTGGTTTTCATCAAAAAATTCTTTTCGGTGGAAATCTTCTCCCAGCTGGAGTGTCGCCTTCTGTTCAAATCCCTAAAATTAGACTGAGAATCTTCTCTCACTTAAACAAATCCATGCTGTCTGCTTTACGGTAATTATCCTTCTGTAGCAGTGGCAAAGACACACAGGTTTGCAAAATGCTTTGAAGATGAAAAGCCCTGTGCAGCTTGTCTTGGTCCTCACACGCGTTGGTAAATAGGTGGAACACGTGGGAAGCGCGGGAGGGTTTGAAATGCTTCTCCCCATAAGCAGAAATGTACTAGCCATGCTGTGAGCCCACCTTACCGTGACTATTTTAGGGTTTTGGCTCAGGGGAACTGCCGGTTATCTACCCACTCAGCCTGATTCAAAACCTACTGAAGGCAATTAGAACCCTTTCGCTAATTACCAATGAGATCTAAAGCGTGTTGTGTTAGCCAGGTCCTCCTGTCTGTAGGTCCCACCTTGGTGCGCATCGCTTCCATGTGTCCAATTCCCCTGCTTGGGAGCTGTGGTGACTTCACTGCACGGGGGCTTCTTGTCCCTTGGAAGGCTGATCCCAATTAATGGTCTCTTTGCGTGCTTGGGTGAGATCAGGCAATAAATACTGTACGAATACGACATTGCTCTAATAGGACCTTGCTGTCTCCTAATCGATTTACAGTGAGTGAGTGACACGGAATCATCCAGCCTCCATAAATCAAGGCTTGTGTTCTAATTTCATGCTGTTAATGGCATGTCGGGGGTCTTACTCCTGTCGGGCTAAGCATCGCTGGCATCGTGATTTGCATTCTCTTGATAGCGTTGCGGAGTGTTTGTAAGCTGTGCAACACGTCAGGGCTGGGAGGTGTGTCCCGCTGCTGGGACTGCTGCACTGCTCACACCATCCCTGGTGACGGCTCTGTCGTGGCTCTTGTTCAGAGGGGGTTTGGGTGGGTTTTTTTGAACTGTCTATGGTTTCAGAGTCTTGTGGTTTTTTTCTTGTTTCTTTTTTGACTCGCCCATAGTGAGTCAGACAGGCCTCAGACTGGATTGCTTCCATTTTGATGAAGCAGTGGATGCAGGAGGCTCATTTCTGTTCCGTATCTGCCGTTGACCAATTCTCCTCTCCCTCCCTGCCCCACGCCCCCCATTTTATTTGCCTCTGTTTTCCCCTTTCCTCTTTGTTTGTTTGGAGCCTTGTTTTCAGGACGAGGACACTCTCTCCCAGTGCTTGTTCAGTTCTTAATGCAATGAGACCTCCATTTCATCTGTGTATTTATGATATCCCAAAGACTTTAAACACTGTTGGATTCTGCCTGAGCTGGTGGAGAGAACTGGAATGTGGATCTGTCAGGATCTACTCCTGCTGCTTTTACAAGCCTCCTGTATAACTTTGGACAGGTCATTGTGCAGCTCGTTGCCTCCATTTCCCTATCTATGACATAAAGACAGGACCTCTGTCCCACACGCTGCTTTTTAAAGCTACAGAAGAAAGAGATTTCTGCCAGAGCTGAGCATTGTTTTATTCAAACTGAACGAAGACGTAAATGTTTAGGACCTGATCCTAGTCTGTCGTGTGGTTCAATTCTTTGACTATTAGCTTTAACCTTAAAAAACGAACCTTGATGAACAGCGGTGCATAAGGAAGGCCCTGGGTCATAAATCTGCCCCTAGACTAACAAACCTAACGATCGGAGAGTTCTTGTGAAAAGAAACCACCCTAGCAGGTGGTTGGCAGAAGTTGATCTGTAGACTTCAGCACCGACACAGACTTCCGTGAATCGTGTGCTGAAGGTGTCGTTTTGTTAACTGGCTGCGGAAGCGAGCTTTTACAGACCCTTTCAACCAACCACTGCAGCTGAGGAGGTGACATGTTCTTTACAAGTATTTTACTTTCACCAACTGGGATTTTTATTCTCGTTATAATTCAGTGAAAACGTTGCTTTCAGAATGTCCCATGCTGCCCAAGGAATTTGATCACCCAGTTCCTAATAAAACGAATGCAACTGGAAGTCTAAATCCCAGTGACTGCAGTAAAAATTAGTATTGGTGTTTTGTTCTTCTTCGATAACAACCCTGCCCAAGTGGCAGGCAGATCGAGAGGAGTTAAGTGGGGCCCTTTGTCCAAATAAACTTGCCGTTTTCTGAGAAGTTTTTTGGTTTTAAATAGTGCTTACCGTGTAATTCTGAAAAGCACATAGGACTTCCCCAACAACCAGCAGGCTGGGTAGCTGAAGAGACCGTTTCTCTTCAGAAAAATATCATAAAATAACCTTTATATTAAAAAAATAAAAAAAAACCCCTTTTTTATTAGGCTCTGTCTAAAATGAAGCATTCTGGCAGATAGTTGTGTTTCTAGAAAGAAAAGGGAAAAATGCACATACTTCCTATTACCTAAGTAGGACAATACATCAGATTATAAAACATGCTTCCTGTTTATGACTATAAAAAAGAAGGGATCATCTCTACTCTTTCTCGTCCATATACTGTGATCTTTGGATCGAGCAAAGAATGTTGGAATACCTGGGAAAGCATTACCCTGGCAATAGCGGGGTTGGCATAGGCAGCACTGTGTAATGCCAGACGTAAAGTGATACTCCATAGGTTTATCCTGTTCAAGATTGTGGAAATGCTGTCCAGGTGCTGGTGAGGGTACGTCAGGCTGTACCCAGCCGTTGGCCTCACTTAATATCTGTCTTCCCTTGAATTACTGCCTTTGCTCTGAGAATGCACTGACAGGATCTGATTTTTCTTGCTGTTGCTGAGCATTCTCGCCATGGATTTTGTGAGCGGGAAACGTGGGGATGGGAGAAGTAACTGGAAAGTCACATTCCTGTAAAGAAATGCTGACTGTGATAAAATGCAAAACGTTAAATGATGCCTAGGTTCCACTTTTTTGTAGACATTTCCAAATAAGATGCTGGACTCCTGCTGGTCTAATCCACTTCTCTGGACATTCCAGGTTTATGTTACAATCTCCTTCAAAAGAGGACGCGGTAGTATGTTACTGATGTACTTTTCTCATACTTATCCTCTCTGCACAAGAGGGAATTTATAGGGTTTGACCTAATTAAACATTTCTACTAGAAAGTTTTTACCACTACAGCTAGACAGGTGCAATTCCTTTGCATGTACCCTCCTAGAAGATCCATAAAGGACTCAGACTGGAAGAATGGATTCCGTGGGGAGATTTATATTACTGTCATTATTAAGAGTCATCCATTGGCTTATCCTAGCATAGCTTCTCCATGTAAAAAAAGTTACTAATGATTAGGTTTTTAAAATAGGTAGGAATGCTAGTGAAGCTTTTAAAATAGTGCTGGGTTCAGTGTTGTTTTGAAAAGTGTGATCTACTGAAAATCAGTGCTGTTCAGGTCCCGAAGTGAGTGCAGTTTTGAAGCACAGATTTTCAAAACAAATGAACTTTTTAAGAAAAAAGAGTAACTTATAAGGGAAACCGAGTTATTTGGTAGAAGGTAATGTCTCACAGTAACGGGATGGATGTGTCTGAGGAGGTACCATTTGCTGCTGCTGCTGTAGCATAAAAGGCTTGGAAGTCCAGACTACACTGCGAGTCGATTGTGGTTGGGGGGCTGTAGTCAATTTTTGTGCAATCGTTTTCTGTTTATAAGCAGCAATTTTGTCAAAATCTGAACTTCAGTTGCAAACAGGTTAGGTGCTACAAACTTGTTTAAAGGAAGACTTCAGTGCAAAAATAATTGCAAAAGCTCACGTTCATTTTGGATTTGGTACTAGCCTATTAAAGTCTTTCAACCTTAACAAGACAGACTGTTTTCTCTACTCCAAATGAAACTTCCTTTAAAAATAATGAAAACAGTCATTTTCCCCTCTCAAACTAGTAGGAATTTCCATTCCAGATCTGCTTCTTTCAGCTGTAGAATTGGGTGCATAATTTTCACTGATATTTTTGGGGGGGTGGGGGGATAAAAATTCCAGTGTCCTGTGAATGAGATGTGTTCAAGGTGTGGTTGTCAGAGATCCTGGTTGAGGCCTGCAACTTCTGAATTCTTTGAAACAACTTTTACGAAGAGATCCATATAAAGTATGTTACTTACTGCTAAATTATCACAGGAATCATTCTAGTTTTATATCGCTGTAAGATCAGAATCTTTCCCTCCCTGTCCGCATGGGTTAATGTTCTACCTTTCAACCTCAGGCTTGCGACCTCTGAACACAAGCTCAAAAATTAATGATTTTTTTTTTTTAGCCAGTGCCTGCATTTCTTCAAGTCAGTTATCATGTGTCACATGACAAATGAGCTTCTAGAGCATTGAAACTTCTGAGAATATTATTTTTCTTTTTTATTCTGTCTGAAAACTTGCTGCCTCTTAGTCTTGGAAAGGAACCTCACGTACAGAAAATCCTTCAGGCCGTAGCTCCCTGAATTTCTTTAACTGTGCAATAGCTTTTCGGTGAGTTCTCCAGACCTCGTTGTTTGTCACCTCTGATACATTTATTTAGCTCCTGAGAAGAAGATGCATATTCCTGAATGGAGACAAAAGAAAAAAAAACACCTTAGGTTTGGTTTGATCTTGTTGCGCTGCCTGCACTGATTTCCTCGGCTATAGCTGTGGTCAGCCGTTCGTTAGCGGGGCAGCTGACAGCAGTGTTATCTCATACGCTGAAGAGCTCGGTACAGGGATAAAAGATGGCGGGCAAGCAGCAGCTGGAGCATGTGAGCTTGATTTCGGTGCTTGTGTCTACTGGCAGAAGCTAGCTCTTGCAGAACGCCGACGCGTTGGTCTCCCAGCAGGGCTTACGTCACGTGCCATGTCAGTCCATCTCTACAGAGAGCGTCTGTTGAACTGGTGTTGGCTACTCGAGCGTGGCTGTGGGCAGGAGGCTGAGGGGCGTTACGTTAATCGAGGAAAGCATGAAGCATGCAGTCGTTGGAGGCCTTACAAGCCTTTCCATGGGCGGGGATAGCGGACCCGTCACGCTGGTGAAACTTTGTGCTAGTTAACGATGTTTGATGTTCTTCATTTTTATCTGCACTGCCACTTGGCTCAAATGCGCAGCCCTTAGCAGGTCGGGGGAGCGGTGCTGTGCGGTGTTTAACAGCTGCTGCTTGACACCCAAGAGGCAGCTGGACTTCGCTTGAGCACAGAGGTTCCCTTGTGCGCTGGTTCTGAAACACTTTGTGACTCCGTTAAGGATTAAAAAAAGATTGATGTTATTTTAATGGAAAATCTGGGAGCTAAGATTTTTTTTCAAAGTGAAAAATTTCACTGTAGGTGATTCTGTTCCAGGCAGTCCAGTTTGACATATCTTAAAGGGAATCGGTTATCAGTAAGGCAGGTGTTTTTCAGTGTATTTCAGTCTGGGTCCCTGAAAATCATTACTCGTGACTGGAAATCTTGTTCCTGTGTTTTAAATTTTCCTTTTTCCTCTTCCCCCCAGTCCCCCCGCCCTCAGTTTTTGAAGTGAAGCAGCCAAATGTTGGGAATTACTAGTCTCTTGGAGACACAGAAGATTTTCAAATGGTTTTCATGTTTTTTGGAACAGTTTAAATTTGGCTGATCTCTTAGTAGGAATTCCTGGATTTTATTTTTTTTTTCCTCCCCTTTCTCTTTGCAGTTATGAAAAACAGGTTTGCTGCCTTGGGGGAAGGGAGTGGGATGAGGAAAGCGAGGCTGGGAAGCAGAAGATGAATTTATTCAGACTTTATCTTTATTTCATTCTCCCAAGTTAAATTCTACACTGTTTCACTGAGGCCAGCTGGTTTTAATCATTTCAAGAGAACACTATTTATTAAGTGTCTGTTTCAGGCAGTGTCAAATCCTTCAGCTCCTTCTCTATTCTCCATTGTAAGCAAGAACATCAGTAGCCCAGGTGGGCTTTGAATAGCTTCAGAAAGTAGGTAGGTGAGAATCTATTTATTACTTACTGTAGATCTCAGTAGACAGAGACTCCAATTAAGGCAGGAAACTGACATACTTAGCCAACTCTTTCCAAGCAGAGGATGCAAAATGAGTGAATAAAAAATTAAATAAAATAACCCAAACTTCTCTGCGTTTTCCTACACAGTCTGGAACCATAATTCCTCTGTGCTTTTCTTTTCATTCTTTTTTTTTTTTCTGCGCGTGTGAATGCAGAAAGCAGTGAGGAAGCTTGTTTTGTTAAGCTTCACCAAAGCACAGGTGATACTAAGTAGTGTAGAAGTCCATGATCTGGTGGATAACCTTCAAATTCACTTACTGCAGGACTCTGTCCCTCCTTGTCCTTGTGTCTGAAGTAAATGATTTTATGCTACTGAAACTACTACAATTGACACCGTTGTAACTTCAGATCAAAACCGGATGTACAACATCTCGATTTTAGAACCTTGAATAACATTTTGTGTTCTTACTTCGTCATTATCTGTATTAAAATCCATGAAAGAAGCCTAAAATGTTGAAAGACAGATCATCTATTTTAGTAACAAATGTGCAGATTGTAGATATACTGAATAGCATGAAGAAAGTAAAAAAAAAAAAAAACAACCCAAACTAAACCAAAACCACAACAACCAAATAAATTGCTGGTCAATTTTACATGCCTCTCCTGACATCTAATCCAGAGACAACAGAGTCTACTGCAGCTCTGATAACTCCTGCTTTGATTCTGAAGAACTCTAATTCAGTAATAGGAGTATCAACCTAAGGTAGTTACAGTAATCTCATTTAAAACAACTTGATTGGTAGAAGTAAGCTTTTGTTCAAATATATTGTTGCTTTGTGTAACAGCAGATATAATTGGAATTTCAACATTTAGCATCTATGCTTTCATGCCTACGACTGGTTAAATAAAGGAGAATTTTTTTTCATGCTCATTTCTATTGAAACTGATTTTTCTGTAGCATTTCCACCTCTATTCAATTGCTTTGAAGATAAAGCAGAAAAAAACAGGGGAAAAAAAACCCCACTCATCATCAAAATTTCAAACTCTGGATGCTTTCCAGCAAACTGTTCTTGAATGAAAACAGTATTCTGTCTTCAGCTCAACATTGGCTCTAACGCAGATAAATCAGTGCATTCAGTTACACTGCAGAAACCTTTAACTGTAAGGGAGGGGGGAAAAACCAAAGAAAAGATTGATCATAATCATTAGCGTTTATATAGCAGCTCAGTAGGAATTTGTGTTTGTTAAAGCACAAAACGCAGCTCCTGGTACTTGAGGAGGAGCAAACTCTAAAGGTACTTTTTGATTCTCTTTTTCTGGACAACTTGCAGGACTCCAAATTACTTGCGTTAAGCCCTAATCTTGACCAGTAGTGCAATACAAGATGGTGTGTGTATATATATATATATCTCTATATCTATCTATATCTCTACATCTTCGTCGTACCTCCCTTCAGCTCCTCCAAACAGCTGCTATTTCAATTAAAAATAGATTTAAAGATACTGCATTAAAAAACCTGCTTGAAGTGCTTTCTCAGACCTACATTTTGGTCCTTTCTTTCTGCATGTGTTGTTCAAACATAAATGCTCTATTTTGAAGATAAGTCCTTGAGTCAGGTTTTGAATGCTCTCCCCAGCTTTGAAATGCTTAAAATGCAGCTCCCAATTTCCTGCCATTAGCACTCTGCTTCAATCTGTGAAATAAATACATAAAAATAGGGAAAGCTGTAGAAAGAGCAGCGTAAAATAAAAGAACAGTTTTAAAACAAATTCACAGACAGACTATTTCAAGGACTGAGGAAAGCAAATGCTGATTTTTTTTTTTTTTTTTTTTTTTGGAGGCATTCAAGTAACTTAATACTTCAAATCGTTGTTGATAATATTGAGGATAACTATCTTTAAAAACACATTGGAGACAGTTTTTTAATTGATACAGAGGTTAACTGCACTGAAGTCAGTTGAGCTACAGCCACTGGGTTTATACTCCAGCCACTTTGCTTTCCAGAATCAGGTGTAATCTGATTTTCAGGAATTTAAAGTACTCGTAACTCCCAGCAACTTCTGTAAGAGTTGAAAATGAGCCCAACAATTCTTCCTGGAAAGTCTCCCTCTGACAGGTCCCCAGCTGGTATCTGAGCGCCGTCTACAAGCTGAGAATCTCCTGGAGCCCCTGGATGAGGGCCGAACATTTTTATGCAACCTACTTTGTTGTTGCTGCTTTTTGATAAGGGAGAGCTGATGTGGTCCAGAAACACAACAATATATAAATTATTGAAACACATCAGCATGTTAAGGGGACTTCACTGTTCGCATACATCTCCTCCACTTGACATTTCTGCAACCTTGTGTCATTCTGTAGCATATCCTCTTCATATTAATAGCAATTTATCATTAATCCATTTGAATAATACTTTTTTTCTTCCAACAGAAAGAGACAGAAAACATCTGCATATTGAGTAATATTAGCTACAGTTTGTGTCTCAAGTGAGACTAACTGACAACACTCATTTATTATGACTGTGTAGGCTTAATTGGGTTGACGTAGGATTTGGACTTTGTGGAAGGAGAAGCAGTTTGAAGATCTTTTCAGAAAAAAAACCCACTTTTAGAGAGGGAAGAAGCGGGGGAGGAGAGAACAAAAGAATAAATATGTAAAATAATGATGCTGAGGTGTTCTGTTAAGGGGCAAACGTTTAGGAGGTGTTTTAATAACGATGCTTAAGTGAGAGATTAGTTATTAAGCCATATGGTTTGTATTACAGCTCTCATCTTTTGTTTCCTGCTTATGCTGTCAAGCATTAATGTGATTGTTTTGATTCTTAATGTCTTAATGCATCATTCCTCCCGATGCATTAGGCTAATAACTTTGGTCCTCTTAAGGGCAGTGTCGCCATTCATTACTCTTCCTGTTTTGGCTGACCATAGAAGTTGAGATGAGGGACTTAAAAAACATCTACATGTTCCAGCATTTTTGAAGCCAGCGCATTGAGATCATCGAGGAGACCTGAAGTGCGTTAAAGGCTGCTGACTTCCGCTGTGCTGCTGACATCCGTGTCGTGCCCAAGTTAGCCGAGAATGTGATTTGAGTTTGTTGTCTCTGGACTAGGTTTCAGGTAGTTCTTTTGTCAAAGTTCAGGTAAATAGCGTATTAACTGTAACTTCTTACTGTTTGGGCAAGTGACTGCATCCGTGTATATGCAGTGCGTGCTTTTATATTAAAAGATGGGTTTTATACGTTGACACAGGTCACCTTTTGGGTGAAGCATAGTAGTAACAACCCAATGTCAGAAGATGATTCTGGTCTGCTTTTCCAGTGCTGCCATTACTGAGAAGCTGTGAAGTCAATGTGCTCGATTAAGCTTGATTTTAACGAGCGTTTACAAAGCTCTGTTTTCAAGCGTTTTCCCGAGATGAGAGCTGGGGCTTCCAGTAGGGTGAGGCTGGTAATAGTCCACACCGGTTACTCTTCCCAGCATAAGAATTTCAGTGTATCCAAGCAGAGTAAATTGGGGGCTTTGGTGGAGCTGATTTCTTGAGGAAGAGTTTCTTTTCTTGATAGTCTAATAAATGAGAACAGTAGTGAAACAGGTAGCTGTATTTTGCAGGGTCTGCTGAGAAGGCTTGACCTTGAAATGATAAAGTTTTGGATAAACGATAAAAGCTTTGATTAAATGATTAAGTTTGAATGCCTGTGTGTATGTATATATAGACAGAACATATAGAGAAAACAGACCCACGGAAAATATTTTGGCTGTTTCTATATACATTTCCGTATCTGCTTCTACCTCTTGCCGGCTCAGATGCTTCGTCCTCCTTGTCTGATGCCCAGAGCATGATTTGCTTGAGCACGAATTGTAAACTGTCCTTAGCAGTTGGGATTTTAAAAAAAATCTAATCCGTTTTCTTCGGGGGCATTTTGACTAGCGTATTTTTCTAATGGGGTTATTCACGTTCTTGCTTTCTGAAACCTGTCCTGCAATTTCAAATGGTGATAGCCTCACCTAGTCTGAGCATCGGTTCAGCCTGTGTTGTGTCGCAGAAATGATGCAGTGAATCGTATGTGAAATCTGTAAATCACTTAGGAATACGGTGGGATGAGAAGTGGTGCATCAATGTGAGATTATTGTCATTCTATGGTCAGTCCAATTTATACAGTAGAAATAGCAAATGCAGCAAGGTGGAAGGAGGATGAAAGGTGTGACGAGCTGTTCACAACATTAAAATGACCAGGGTCCGCTGGGGAGTCTGTTATGTATTCAACATGTCACTGAAACACTTGTGTGATGGGATTGCATTTGAGAAAGTGTCAATATGAAAGACAAGTAAATGATTTAAGTACAGGATATACCCAGTAGTATTGTCACACAGACTGAAATTTAAATACACAACAGTTCACACGATAGGAAGAGCCGGGATGGAAGCTTTAGGGAGACGTAGCAAGTATGTGGGAGAAATGTTTTGCCAGGGAAATTATCCAGATGGTTGGTTGGTGGGTTTGGGTGTTTTGGGGGGTGGTTTGGGTTTTTTTTTTTTCCTTTTCCTTTTCTTTTTTTTTTTTTCCCCCCCCTCCCTACAGAAAGTTTCTAGTGTATCCATACACAAATTGCATGTGTTGGATGCAGGAATGCAATAGACTTACACGGAGACTTTAAGGAACTGAAGCTGAAGTACTCAACCTGTTGAACGCCAGAGGAACCTCAGACAGATAATATAACATGTTGTGGGGCCCAACAGTTGTGTCTGCTCAATTCAAAGGAAAGCGGGTTTCTTTACTTTGATTTTGTTATATCAGTGTTTCCTGTTGCTTGGCAGAACAATGTCCTCTTATACAGGGGCAGCGGAGGTGAAAATGCTTGTAAGATGGAGAAATATAGAACTTGGTGAGTACAGTCAGCACCACCTCTCTCCCCTTGAGCCTGACTTAAAACCCAGCATTCCTCTCCCAGTAAATGATGTTTCTGTTGATCAGGTCCTTGGTGCAGTTATTCAAAATATGCGATGTGTGAAGGGGAAAAAAAAACCCTTTCATCACAAGTGAAAAAGTCTCTCCTTTCTGGTTTTTTTTTTTCCCCTAGTGGAAATAATTCTGCAAATTCTAAAGCAATACAAAAATGTCCCTCCTGTTCTAGCCAAAGCAGAGAAAGGTAGATAGGAAGGTATCTATCAGTCAGGATTCACTTGAAATCTCTTCAGGCTGCTCAGTATCGCAGGAGGAGGAGGGGAGGATCGGATTCAAGAGAGGGGAGGGTTAAGACAGCCCCAGAAGCACAAGCTGAAGTGATAGTTTCCCAGTTGGGGATAAGGGCTTGATCTTCTCACCAGCCATCTTCACACAGTTCATCAGTTCTGCGGAGTGTGTCGTTTCCCTAAAGCTCTGCACTCCTTTTCACCCACAAAATTGAATGTTGCACAGGTGTGGGCAGCATGTATAGGATTAAGGGCTCGTTTCCCCTAAAATCTAGACCTGTCTGTTTAAGTGAGTGCCTTCATCTTGCGAGTCCTTGCTGTGTGTGAGAGTTTGAGATAGTTTGCTCCAGACAATAGCATTAAGTCATCTCCCACACTGACTCTACATGGCTGAGACCCTGGAGAGAAATGCTTCAGACTCTAGTGGCTGACGAGTTAAACTATGAGGAATATACGCCAGCTCTTTCCATTTGCTTATTAATAGGTTCTGCGTCTCACGCTCCAAGGGGATTGTCCTTTCTTTTGAATTGCTAGCGGGGAAGCATTGAAGCATTCAGTCACTGTAAATGGAGAAAAATGGAGAAGGAAAGAAGAATGGTTCAGGAAAGACCAGAGCATGTCTTCGAAAATGTAAGAGTAGGGACTCAACTTTGCAGAAATACTGATACTCTTGTTTCCAGAAACTTGGTTCAAGTACTCGAGATCTTTCAAAAATCAAGCGCTGACCATCTGTAATTTCTGTTATTTCCTGATACTCCAGCACTGTAGCAATCGCTCGAGCTAGAAGATGGTTCCGAATGTGTGTGTTCGTGGGACACTATGCTGTGAAAGCCCTGCGGTGTAATAGTGCTTGCTTAGGTGAGCGAGTTCAGTGGGACGTATTGTATGAAGACAGGACTGTAGAGCTCCTAAATATTTTACCCTCTACCTGAATTTTCAGTGATTTGTGAATATGGTTAATAGTCCTTGTGGATGATGTTTGTGAATACGTACGTGAGTTTTGAGCTGCTTATTCACTTCAAATCGTTGGTTTTCAGTAAATCCTTTAGGTAGTTTGGAAAATCTTAGCTTTGTGGTGGTTGTTTCCCCAGAAATTCCTGGTGATTTAACAGACAATTGTAAGTTGATATTGAGATCACTGCAATTCCAGTGTTTTAAAGGCTTATTTGTGTCTATCTTAAACCTTTTCTAATAGAGTTACAGGATAATTTAGGTTGGAAAGAATGTCTGAAGGTCACCTGCTCCAATCCCCTGCTCAAAGCAGGGCCACTTTAAAGTTAGGTCATGTTGTTCACAGCCTGTAAGCAGATTCATACTGAATGAAAATAAAGCAGGCACAATAACTAAATAAAACTAAATAAAACGCAGAATAAAAGCGTGAAAGTGCTTAGGTTTTCCTTTCTCAATAGAGATTTCAGACATTAAATTCCATTGGCTCTCAATGTCTTTTTTTACTTTGATTTTTAAAGGTGTCTAGACAGCTAAATAACATTGTTAATGCGACCAGTTTGGAACCCAAAAATTAATTTTCTTTGAGAAACGGAAAAGCAGCTTACGGTCTACACACAGACTTTAGCTCTACGTTAATGAGGTCATTTCCTTACGTTAAACTGTTGGGATTCTTCACACGAGCATGGCCGCTAGTCGCTACGTGATTATTCTAAATTATTAGATAAATAAATAAACTTTCAGGTGATGTCAGTTTTAGACGCAAAACAGTGGGTTTTAAATCTTGAATGGAAATTACCAAGAGGTGATGTGGCAAGTCCAGGGCTAGCTTCATAGTTTTCCAATGTGTTCTTGCACAATAGTCTCATGACAAAATGTGGATGAGGAACCCTATGCAGATCTGGCAGTGATTTCATTTACTCTGGTCTTGTGTAAATGACAGCAAGGTCATGCATGGAATTGAGCTCAGAATATTAGAAGTGAAGTTTTTATGAATGGGTGGTGTGATGCGCACTGGGCGCTCAAACGTCGGTGTAGCTTTACTGTACTCTCCGGTGTCTTTGTACCACTTGGTACCAGGGGATCGTTGACCTCCATTTTTATTTGCTGTGTTGGGCATCCGTGGGCGAAGTGAATACAGACTGGACAAACCACGCATACTGTTCTTGATATTCCATTGGTAAAACAGTGACATCTAACAAAACTGGAAATCCAATGAGTTAATTAAGGAAGAATTGTCTATGATTTCATCTTACCTTTTATTTCCACCCCCACCTCGTGGAAGTCTATGCAGCGGAGCTGCCTCTTGCCCCTTGTGCCAGAATGATTAATGGTGGGACCACAATGAGGTCAATTAGCCGGGGTCGGCTTGAAGCTGAAAGGTGGAGTGTGTTTCTTTATTGAACGCTGCATTCACACTCCAAACCGTGACCTGGACTACAGTGATTTATTACAGGGGCAGTGTTTTGATCACTTACCTTCAGTACCTTGCCTTGGCTACAGAAATCAGGTTTTCACTGTCAATTAAAATCCAGGAAGAGAGATCCATTCAACATCCAAAACGTGAACCCCAAGAAAAGGATGGGGAGCCTGGTGATGGTTTTCAAAACTGTCTTTGTAAGTAACAAAGAAATTAGATTACGTTCTGTCTCTGAGGAAAAAATTCATCCTTAGCCGAACTTTTACAGCCTTTTTCTAACCAGGTTGAAACAGAGGAACCAAATCTGTCCTAACAAATTCCAAAGAGGTACTAGGGAAAAAACTGTGCACCTATATGCACTTATACGGGTGTGTGGTGGAAGAGGCAGGAAAACATCCCCCTATTATTTTTGAAGGGTTAAAAAATTATCCTCTGTGTGTGTGTGTGTGTGTATATATATAAATGAATAATGTTTAGCAGTTACGAGGCATCTTTCATGCCTCTTGATGTAGTGGTGAAAGAAATCACTGCTTGTGCTTGTCATAGCGGTCAAACCAAGATACAGAAAGGCTACGTGGTAGGTTGGGGTTTTTTTGGTCCTGAAAGTTGCTGAGCCCTGCGATTGCCTTGAATAGATATCTTCCTTGATAGTATCTTCCAAAATGTTTTTGGTTTGTTGCTGCGTTCCTCTCATCCCCTGTTAGCCCTGCCCGAGCCTAACGATTAGAGATAGAAAAGACCTATTAGATAATCAGGTCCATCCCTCCCTCTGATGCACCATTACTCCTGCCAGATGACTTTTCCAGTGCATCACCCAGAGAGTTTTTAAATGACTCTTGCAATAGACAACTTGCCCTCCTGGGGTAGGTATTCCATATAATACTGCTGTGCATTTGCGTGGCACGGCAGCTTTCTCACAATACACCATAGGTTTGTTTCTTTTCAAGCTCTTAGTAGAAAAGGATGTGGGCATCTATTGCAGTGCATTAGTTGTATTTTATGGTCAGTATCTGTGCTACCCATATGGGAACAGAATACCTTCAGTGAAAACAAAGCAGGAGTTATCAATAGGTCGTGTTGTATGGTACCCAGGCATATATTTGATCTACATCTGTTCTCGTAATCACTATCCTTTCTGGTAATTGTCACACCTTCCCTGCTTTACATTACAAAGCAGATTCATACGAGACAGGCTGCATAGCTTTGCGGTCCGTTAATCTATCCCATCTCGTGGTGATGGGGTGGGGGTGTTTGCTTACCTACGTCTCTTTGCTGTTTGAAAAATTGTGGCCACCGTCTGATTTGCAATAGTGGACAGGCTTTTGATCCAGGGGGCCCGTTGCCTCTGGCGATGTTCAATACCAGATCTTCCAGAGGAAGATGAAATAGCCGCAGTGCACCTGGAGAGCTTTATATTACCGTGTGGCTTTACATGAGGCTGGGCTTGGCGTTTGCGGCTTTTAATGTATCCATATAAAACAAGTAACGTTATTGACAAAGCAGCATAAATGCATGTAGTGCTGTGCGGGATATAAAAGATAGCATGGCAGTGTTTCTGTCTTTAAGTAACTTGGGCCTCGTTTCAGTGGGACTGCAGATAGACGCAATACTGGTTTTCAGATCGCGTTCTGAATATCAGCTGTCCGGTGGTAGTCAGGCCGTGTCCTTTATTTTAGGTTTACCTTTATTTTAGCTTGAAGAGATGTAAGTTTTGCTGTTTATCAATCAGTTTAATTTATGCAGCTGATTCTGTTTTCTTGCAGAATTTAATCCCTGTATATGGTCGTCTGTAAACCAAACAACCCACAGTCTTTGCTATGTTTATCTTCACAACACCTCTGTAAAATAGTCATCAATCATGGCGAGGGTGGCCTTGAACCAACGCTTCCTATCATCTCGGTGAGCATCTTAGCCGTTTGCCTTGCGCTCATTCCCTAACTTAAGAAGCATTAACTTCTTCGTGGGTCTGAGGTACCTATTGGTAAATGTGTGCAGAACTTCTCCTGTATCACAGAACAAAACAAACACGATAACGCTAGTAGTTTAAAGACGCAATTTAAGTGAATTTCCTCTAGGATTTGTCAAGAACGGTAGCATACCATTCAGATTCATCTGAGACGTAACTCAGGAGTAGAATTCTACTAGCTATGGGCAAGCAGGTTTTTTTTTCAAGGCAAGTACAATAGCGGGGTTTTTTCCCCTGTATCTTCATGACATTTTATTGTAAATTATTTCCTCTTCTAGACTTCTCTTAGACTTTTATTTCTATTGCAGAATTTAAAATATGAGCATTTAAAAAAAGAAAACATATTTAAAACTTTATCTTTCCTTGTAGGTTTTGGAGTAATTTCTGTGGAACCCTGGTTTATTCCTATAGACTGCTATTGACTCAGTGCCTATTAATTTTTATAAGACTTTCTCCATGAGGCTTTGTAAGGGAGAGACATATATTTAGTCCCTGGCCTGGTAAATTTTAATGACAATTTTGCATGCTTGACTAAATTCCTATTTTTCATGTCCCAGTCGTGCCTATCCGTCACCTTGTTCTTTTAGGGCTTGATTCTTGTGTTTTGAGTCTGATCCAGTAACACACATAAGCATCTAACTAGTCCCACAGATGTTAACAGAGCGGATTTTTCCAAGGCAAGTTAGTCCCCAAACCTCACTGACTTCCAGTGGGAGGAGTTGATTCCAAGCTGCACTCTTTGCCTTCCATGTCAGTACTTTTCAGACAGAATGACTTAAAAGAGGTATAAAACTGAGGAGCCGAAAGAGATCTTAGTGCTAGTTGAAACCTTCTGGAGTCCTGTATTAGATCCTACAGGATGGATGTCAAATAGTGTAAAAGGAAATAATTTGCCAATATTTTCTGTACAGACAAAAATACAATTAAAATAATTTTTTTCCCCCCTGTGCACTGGGAACAGTTCTAACCTCACTGAGGTTGCTGATGTTTAAATGCAAGTTGCTGTCCTGGAATGGGGCCGCCATGCTCAGCACCTTTCAAGGTCTCGCCATCAATGGCAGTCCGATTGCCGAAGGAGTTTCCACTGTTTGGAAGAGATGCGCCAGCTCAGGCTGTCTCCTATCTATCCATTAATCATACGTAACAAGACATTTGCAGTGTGAGTGTGTTTGAACTTATGGAAAACCTCCCACACAGAGATATTGGAGTGGCGTCACTTCCAGTGCTGAACTAGAACGAGCTGAGCACAGCCATGGTTTTTAGCAGGAGAATTCTTTTTTCTTTTGTCTGTGAGGTGTTGTTTGTCTCAAAAAAATACTGTAGCATACATGAAAAGTGATTCTTCATGAGTTGCAATCTGTCTTTGAAAGAAAATCTTTTAATAAGCTGTTTTATTAGGCAGAAACTTCACATCTGAGGAGAATAAGTTATGAAGTTAGTTGTGCCTTAACTGGCCTTCAGATCTTCCCATGTACAAACCAGTAGATACGTGACCTGCAATGTCTACTTCTTGATATGCACTTTAATAAGTTAACTATGCCTCATCGATGCCTTACGGCAGTGTGATTCAGCTCTTCCCCTGGAGTATGGCTGGTGAGTTTTATATTGATGGTATGCTTGGTACGCTTAATTCAGAACTTGAAGAAGTAGGATCTAGTCACAGATTGACCCAAAAGACAGTGCAACGCTTCGGTTAGACTTTATCTTTTTGCCTCAGAGGTGAAATGGAACAGCTATAAAAGCTACATATATTTTCTAACAACCAAATGCCTTTGGCTGTACCAGTTTCCAGGCAGGATTGTCTTCCCATTGGGAGCTGGAAAACCTGAGGTAGCTTAGTTAATCCAGTCAATAGACCTTGTAGCCGGGAATCTTCGGTTCCAGGTTTGGTTGTGTAACAGATTTCCTCGTGACTCTGGAGAAGTTATTTTCCCTCTCTGTATTTCGTTCATCTTTCTTGCCGTTTGTTTATCTCACGTGGCCCGACATGATGTTACCTAATCAGAGCCTCTGAATACTCCTGCAGTGGAAGAATTAATTCCTAGTGGGAAGTTAGGGATGGAGTTGAAGTAAAGCCCTAGTTGTTTTCGTCCCTCTAGTGTTATTTACTGCTTGAGTAGTAAAACACAGACCTGGGGTTCCGGATAGGCTCCTCTAATTGTTCTGCGAAGAATAATACCACTTTCCATTTCCAAAGTGTGTTCAGTCGCTTGCAAGCAAAAATTTCAAATTATTAACCCGTTGTTTCCCATTGTAGCAAAGACTAGCTTGATAGAATGCTGCTGAATCACCTGTATGCTCTTAGGACCTGACCCTACGTGTTTTCCTCATCTGAATACATATTTGGAAATGGTACTGTAAACAGCAACAGCTCACGGGGTTGTGTGTCATTACATCTTCTGACACTGGGAATCAGAGCAGCATCCTACTGTTGGAAATAAACAAAAACCGCCAAATAGTAAATAATACCATAACGAATTTTCCATTCTGTGACTGTTCCTGTAGAATTTCGTTGAGGATTGTATCCAAGCCACTGAATTCGACAGGATTGCCTGCAAGCCGCATACCTGAAATAACCTGTGGAAATGATGTAATTAAACCCTGTAGGTTTTAGAGGTGTATTTATATAGGTCCCTTTTGGGTTTCTCCCCAACAATCACTATATAACCTTCACTAAAGAGGACATGAATATACATAAACTTTAGTAGGAGCAGAAAAATGAAAATAGAGTTATGAACCAAATTTTCAGGAGGTATAAAGTGTTTTAACCCTCTTCAAGAGAAGTAAACTAGCTGAAGATCTGCTTCTCCGGTCACGAAGAAAAGGTTCTCCCTCTTGTACAGATGGTACTTTTGCATTGCTGCAAATGAATTTTGGTTTTATTCCTTGTTTTCCAAACAGACTCGATACACCAATGAATGTGTCTTCTGCCTTTGTGTGGGCTTAGAAGCATCCTTATGGTAGCTTCTAGCAATCTCTGCACATGTATAGTGGTCTTGTTTTAATATTTAATCGCTAATTGGTGTGATGATCAAGGGACAGACGAGGGAGCACTCTGACATCTGATCTCTTGAACTGATTACACGCACTTTGCACTACATGTTGTTTGTCACGGTCAGGCTAATTTCCTTCACTGAGTGCTGATTTCTTTCTGTGGAGAAATCTCAATTTGGGGCTGGCGAAAGAGAGACTTTCCATTTTTGGGAAAGGATTCCTGTGTGCATTGGGCTCCTGTTATTGACCAGACTTTCCAATAAAAGCAGGGTAAATTCTGGCGGGTGAATGGAATCACATATTCTTCCATGCCTGCGTGCTCTCTCTCTCTGTTAAGGCTTCTTCTATATTCCCTCTCTCTGTGCTTTTATTCATTCCCTTTCTCCCTCTATTAGCTTTCTTCTATTCTTCGGCAGAAATTTTAGATTTCAAAGCTCCTTTCAGTCTATAAGAAAAAAATAAATCCACAACCAAATGCAAACTGCTAATCCTAACACGAGCAGAAGATTTTCTTTCTTTCGTTATGATGTTGATGATGGTGATTATTATTATTTGGAAGAAGGTGGTGAAAAAGAGAGAATTTGTCATTACTGTATAATTTAAAATTGCACAGCCTACAGCCCACAAAACAGAGCATGTAATTACACACTTACTAGAGGTAACAGCAGTGCTGATAATTATTCTTTACACAGGAGAATCTCGCTGATATCCCAGAGTCGGAAAGTGGGAACTACAATATCTTTAATACCATCCTTAGAGACGCTCATAAGCAGAGGAGAAGTATGAGGAGGCACACAGGGTCCAGAGCAATATCTTCATCGCGCCAGAATGTCAGGGGCTTTAGTACAGCAGAAATCAATAGATTCAAGTACATTTTTTTTAAGGTACAATATTTTTTTTTTATGACCCAACCTAGAGAAAGTACAGCAAAGCCAGAGGAACAGCAGTGGTATGAAACAAACATTTTGAATGGAAGCCATGTCGGTTTAGAAGAATAGTGAGCTGAGATTTATTCATTTATTTATTTATTTTTAAGACGTGCTCCGCTGCAAGGATGCGTTAACCGTTTCTGGGCCATAACCCTAAAATTTCTCTGGCATTGAATACCCTATTATTTCTCTACCCATTTTTTCGTTTGTATTGCTATCTCTACCTGTTTTCTCTCAGCCTTTTTTTTTTTTAGCATTTTTGTCCTCTTGATTTAAATAATTACGGTAATTCAGATTTCATCTTATCTTCGCCATTTCTCTTGGTGATTCTTAGTCTGAGCTAGAAAACAATCCGACGGGCAATTTTCCCCATCCCTAATTTTTTTAGTAGTTGATTTAAATCAATGTTATTTACGGGCCAAATATCCTTCCCTTCGTTTATGCTAAGTGGTATTTTATTTTGCAAGTAATTGATTTGATTTTTAAGGAATAAAATGCTATTTACTGTGGAAGCAAACAGAGCAAAACTTCCCCATGTTTTCCCATGTTACTTTGCCCAGATGGCACAGAGTGATGGGACTTTACTTGTCAATGACAATTATTCACAGGGGGAGGTTCTAAGTTAGTGTTCTTATACAGGGGTACTTTATAAGATAGAAAATCTGGTGGCACCTAATTTTCGTATGCTTTTGAGTGCAATCAGATTGATTGTCTTACCATGCTTGTTAAGAGTATCCTCTGGGTTGCTCTAACTTAAGCCATCAAGTTAGGTCTGATGTGGCTGCCCGATGTGAATCGGGGAGTCTTAGCTTGCTTCTTGATGGTCTCAGTTCTGCCTGATCAAATCTCTGTGTTGGTGAGAATCTGGGTCACGGTCACAGGGAGTCAACGTGAATAATAATGTACGTGCAGCAGTTGGGGAGGAGTCAGGGGACATAAAGTTAATTAAAAAAAAATCTGTTCTTAATATCCCTAATAACAAACTTGAAATGACATAAAGATCTCTGAAGTTGGTTTGAAAGGGAAATCAAAGTGTTCGCTCTCCACCTTTAGCAATGACTGCTAGCTATTACCACCTGCGTGTGTGAGAGCAGGGCTGAATTTTTGTAAGGAACTTTCTGGTATCCTCTATATTTCTCTTACAGTGTTTCTGTGGAGGGGGGAGATAGAATTCAGGTGAAAACCCATGCATGCCACCCTTGTACAGTGATGCTTCTGTTCCAGCCGCGTGCTCTGCTTTGGGATTCGGAGTGAGCAGCAGCAGGAGGTAGTGGGAAGGTCTCAACTGCTGGCATTTGGGCATTCTCAGCTGGAGTCCTAGTTCCGGCTCGGGATGCTCATGTGCCAGTCCTAAGTCAATTAACTGCTCTGTGTCTCGGTTTCTCTTGTGCAAAGGTCAGTAATTTAGGCGGCGTTCAGCATGAAGGGGTTAGCTTTTTTCTTTTAAGAAAAGCAAAATAAGTCAGATGCCAAGTGCCTTGAACCAGGTCTGAATTCGTAAATCACTTGGAAGAGCAAAACGACAGAGGAAGCCCAGCCTTGTAGCAATCAAGACACAAATGACACTAATTTTTATTTGCTCCAAGTCCTTGATGTGGATAAAAACTTAAAGTAGTTGAAAATTTTGACTCTTCACACTTAGAGGGTAGGATAAATGGTCGTCTGGTAACTGTAAAAGAGCAACTAATGTCTTGCAAGTTTTTAGAACTCTTCTTGAGGTTTATTAGTAGAGATAGATCTGAAATGAATCGGAGTCTTGGAAGCTGGAGCAGTATATAGATATTTTATGTATGAGTTAAAACCCCACTGGAATCACTCAGAAGTCTTATGTTTACTTGGTAGTTGCTTATGTTCCTTCATTCTGTGATTTGCAGGGTGGGTCGTAGAGGAAAAGGTATTGCATAGGAGAGGTCTGGATTCAGCTTGTGGCTTTTCTACAGGTTCTGAGGGTGACCTTGAGTAAATCACAAAACCTCTTTGTGCCTCAATTTTCCATTTTCAGAACTTACTAATTATATTTGCTGTGATTTTTTTTTTTTATCTAAGTTATTTAAAATATTCTGTGGGCTGTGTACATGTTTAATTTAACCTATGCCTGTGTAGTGCCTAGCACAAAGGGAGTAGTAGTAGCAGCTCGCAGGTAATAATAACAAATTATTTCTCCCTAATCCTTCTACAGTCTTCTAAAAACACCAGGTAAATTTTCATGCTTCTATTTGTACGGCAGAGGGCAAATCATTATTAGGGAAATAAAGTATCATGGAATAACATGGGATTGAGTTGTGTAATGTGTTGGCCTGTGCCACCTTTTCCAGTTGCTTAAAATACAAATGCAACTTCTAGAAATTTGTGAATTGTTGTGGTTTGGTTTTGATTGGCAAAGTACTTGCGAACCCTCCCAGGAGGAGGTCTGCACGGGAAAGAGTAGCAAATATTTTCCTTTAAAATGTTCCTCGGAAGTCATCTTGGGAGTTTTGTAAAAAATTCACAGGGCGCTTGGATCTGCTTTCTGTTATTAAGATCAGAGTCAGTCCTGCTCTCAACCTTCTGTTCAGCTGATAATAAGGCATCTGGCGGCATACGAGAAGGTTGGTGTCCAGTTGTTTGATGGTATGCTCAGGATCGGATGGTGGGTGCGTGCCTGGGAATAGGTTTCGCGAAAGGCACGTTCAGTCGTGCGATGGGAAGCGCCGTTCTCATTGTTACCGTGTGGAACTGCTACCTTGCTCCTCTTTTGCATCTCCTGGTGCTGGAGCAAGACATAAAAGGCCAAGTATCGTGCCGAGGGCAGGAGCAGTGACAGGTCTTTTGTCTTCACTGACTTCTTTGCATTTCAGAGTCAGATAAGCAGTTCCACTTTTGGTCTGTCCCTTGATATTTATACCCTCGTCCTCTTGGACTGTGTGAGAGCCCCCTGCAGTTCCATGGCTAAAGCTGATCCTTTTTTCTGAGACTTCCATTGAAGTCTAGTGCCAAAAGTAAGGTGCTATTAACATATTAATGCATGCATACATCAGTTGTGATAGTTGATCTGATGTCTCTCTTTGCTTTTTCAGCTGGATTATGTCTTTGTGTTTTGCGATTCCCATGTTATATTCCTAATTATTATTATTTCACACTTCATAACATTTTGGTAACTAAAATGCTCTAGGGTTCAAAACTTGTCTATTACATTCTAGCCCAGAGGAAACTTTGCATCCAGTTCCAACTTCTATCCCCAAATATGAATTTATATTGGAAATTCTGGCGTATCCTGCCTGGGATTGGTGCAGCTCTGATAGAATATTGTAAAACACTGACTTTGTTACACATTGAGATGGGATATTTTCTCGCCCCCCTTCCTTTCTTTTGTGTAAATCTGTTTTCACCACAGGAGCACATGCTGTCTCTTCTGGCTACAACACTACTTACTAATTCATCGATTCATCTTTAATGAGGCCCCCTGCCAATGTTTAAATAGCATTCGGAACAAAGAAAAAGGCAACGTTTCCAAAACAGCTGCTTCTCTCCAATCTTGACATATCAGCCTTTCAGAATTTTAAGTAAATTTTTTCCCCCTAAAGTTGGTAATTTATAATTTAGGTGGAGCTTTATAATTAATTGTTTGCAGGATGGAGGAAAAAATAGGAAGAGAGAGAAATGAAATAAAAAAAAAAGTAAAGTTTCCCTCGGGCTGTTATGATACATGGAACCAACATGGTTTCTGTGGATTGCACTAGCATTGCAGGTATAACAGTGGGAGAATTCTCCTTTGCAGCCAAAATCATTTGTTGTACATTGCAAGTTGGTACGAGGACATGACAGAGCAAAGTTTCGCTGCCCGTTACGTACAGCTTTACTGCGTCAAATAGCTTAACCCGTGTCATATTTGAGTTGGCTTCATAAACTGCTCTTACCAGGAACGTGCGTTACCTTGGTCACTACTACTGTTATGGTGGGCTCTGCTTTCTCTGAGGACTGGCTGAAGACCCTGCGTAATTGTTTAAGATCAGGAGTCTGCTGTTACGAGCCCTTGTGTCAATGCTGAATATTGAAATTCTGCTAAACTCACGTGCTAAGGCCTGGTTTTAGAGTTAACTTGGAATTTCTGCACGATGCCCGCAACAGGAGCGCTCCTTACATCTGCGTGCCTCGTGTTCTTGGAAAAATCACTTTCAATATGTACCCCACAGAGTTAAGTTTAAATATGTGGAAAAGTGAGCAGTAGAAGACAGGAGGGGATTATTACCCGTGCCATACGTGAGATATGTGGAGGATGAGTGCCCCAGTCTGCACTAAGAGTCTCTTGCAGGGTTATCCTAATGCCTTGAGTCGGCTTGGTGTAATTGCCACCAGGATACTGCCTTTCTCTACAATGGTCCCTGTTAAATATCATATTTTTAAAGGCTTCTTATGGTTGCCATTTACTAGCGACTGAAGTACTGGCAGTAGTGCAGACTTCCTCTCCTGCTCCGTCTTCCTTCCTAAAAGGAGAAGCCTCCGTAGCGTGGCTGCTCCCCTGAACTGATGTGTGAACTCTCTGACAGTCACCACTGTGGCCACCAAGGGTACGCTGTGTTTTCGTGGCACCCGGGGGGGTGTACGTAAAGCGCGCTGGCCGGCTTACAGCGACCCTGTGAGCAGTCGTCACCTGGTGGCAGCTTTCTCTTTTACCTACTGGGCTGCATTCAGATCTGTGACCTGGAGGTTAAGGGCTCCGTTTCTCCTACTTGAATTTTCAGCCCCTTCAAACCCGTTTATTTTCCCGCACCTTAGTGGTGAATGAAAAGTGTTAATTCCTGTTTCCTGTCTCTTTTCGAATAGGAAAGGAAAATTAAGCTGAAGTGCTTGAATTCTATGTTTGTTATGGCTTGATCATAGCTAAAAGTTTTTGAAGAAATGATCTTCTAGGGAGGAAGAGACGGATGCCAGTCTACTGGCTAAAATGCAATACTAAAGAAAAAGCCCTTTTGACTTCCAGCAGAGGCTTCGTTTTCTGAAAAGCAAATCAAAAAAGGCGATTTTTATTCTAAGCTATTTGGTTAAAATGAAATACTTGTCATTTTGCTTTTTACATGTTTTAGAAGATAAACTGAAGTAAACATGGTAACAAAATATTATTTCAATATGAAAACTCGAAGTATGTTCACCTAGAGATATTTTTAAAATATTTTGTCTGAAACCAAATTTTGAGAAACTTACGACAATTTTTAGTTGAAGCTGCATTTTTTCCCCCACAAAAATCACCAGTTGCAGTAATAACTTCGGGTATACAGTAAAACAGGCTTATATTTCTCTCTTGTACAGAGTAAATAATGCGAGAACAACTCGAGAATAGACGAGGCAGAATTTAAGATGACTGTATACAAGCAGTAGTGCTACGTGGCCTTCTGCTTATTGGGCAGTGAAGACCTGAGGAGCAGAGTTCACGATTTCCGAGGTCCCGTACTCTATTTTGTGTTGCTGTCCCGTAAACCCGGTAGGTAAATCATGGCTCAGAGCTGGCAGCTTTGCATAGCGGTATTGATGGGGAGAAACCTGTATTGGATGGGTGAAGCTGATCGTTATCTCTGCAACAGCGTGACTTGGTATGCTGTGCAGTCTTTTCTATGGACTTCTCTCCTCTTAAATTTCTCCTCAGGTATAGGAGGACCTGCCTGGCTGTAAATCACTGTCAGTGTGCATTATATTGCCTCTTGTGGGCTTGATTCAGTACGTGGTGCTGATGTTTCCCAACTTGAAGCAGTAGGATCTGGCTTGGCATTCCAGGCCGTAGACTGTCAAGTCTTCTGGTCCAGTCCAATCCCCAGCATTGACCCAGGTGGGGGAAAACCCGCGCCATGTTAACGTGAGAGTTTAGAGTGAAGTGCACAGCTGTAACCGGACCTGCTGTGGTAGAGATTCCCTTCTCTTTCATTGCAGCAGAACTGGCTTTCCTTAACTGTGGCAGATGCAGGTAGATTGGTGACTATTTTAATACCCACGTGCCATCCAAACTGCAAGACCAATGTTGGCAAAGAAGTCCCAGGCAGAAGAGGGAAAATCCTTTGAAAAAAGAGAGAATATTTTACGCTTATATTAATGTTGCACATAATGTTGTTTCCGCATTAAATAGCGGCAAAAGTCCTACAGCCTCAGCAAGCGCATGCGCCCAGAGACTTGCCTAGAAACAACAACAAAACAAAATGAAGGCAGTTTGGAGGCATTTCCTGGGAAAAAGATTCATGATTCTGTTTCCATGGAAGCGACAGCACATCCCAAGTGGCAGTGAGAGCTGACAGAGAGCAGCTAGGAGAGTTAAAGTGCCATCTACTTCTTCCTAGCAGAGTAGGGGGGCAGAGGTGGGGGGAATCGCTTTTAAAAAGAATGCAGAAAAATGTAAAAGGACAGATGGACATATGGTTAAATGGAAAGTCCGGGGATCTGGGTTGGTTCTCAGCTCTGCCGTAAACTTCCTGGGTCCCTTTGGGCAACTCACATAAGACATCTTCCAACTCCTGCTGAAATCAATAATTGATTTCATTGGGCACTAAATCAGAGCCTTAAGCATTCTGGACAGTGCTCAGACTGTCTCCTTCGGCATCCGAGCAGTCTCTGACGTTTCAAGTTCAAGTCCAGCTTAGTTTGCCTGTTGATCTTCTACTCTCTCCTTAGCAATAAAATACTCTCTTCTTTTTGTATGGTTTCTGTACGCATCAAGACTAGGGCGTTTAATACATGCCTGTTCAGATCTTTATACAAAACATGTTTGTTAAACGCAGTACCAGCCACTTCACAGAACTACAGATACGGCACCTTCAGGGAAGCCTTTCTTTGCCTTTGGGTCAGATACTTAGATTTGTCACTGTGTATTTTTTTTAATTTTAGATACGGCACGATCAGTAGAAGTGTTAAAGAATGAGAGGAGGTTGAGAAGGGATAAGGATTTTGGGAAGAAAATCACTCTAGAGTGTGTGCAAATATTAGCGACTGCCTTGAAAATTCCTTCTCAGTATCTGTGACAAGCCACATCCAGAGACAGGACAACAAATTGAATGGACTGCTGTTCTCATGTCGTAGGATCCGAGATTAATTGTCTTTGGAAATGAAAGCACAGTGTAAAAGGACAGGAGAATATCAAACTGCAGCTTATTGCCAATATCATATTTGGTTGTGTGGTGGTCTCCCATGTTCTGCTTTATAATTCTTCACTTTCAACCTGAAGAAGTACAGTTGGCTCAGAAAAGCTTTCCTTTGTAATGTTTTAGGGACGTAGAGAGCAGATTGCAACAAAATTCTGGGTTTCTACAAAATGATTTTGTCACAATTTTGGCTGAAGCTGTTTGTCTGCTGTTTGAACTTAGCCTTTGACCACTGGGAGAAAGCATATGATGGAATCTCCATCTTTCCTCTTCTCCACAGTTTGACTGAGTGCCTTTTTGGAAGACGTACTTTAACGAAGCAAGAGTTGGTGAGCTCAGTGCAAGGGCAGTTGGTGAAATTCACTAGCCTGGGCTATGCTGGAGTCCGGGCTAAGTGAAGTGATCTGATGGTACTTCCTCACCTTACGATCCAAGAAATAATTCTCCAGGCTCCTGGGCCCATGCAAGGGGCCTAATAACAGTGGGGTTTGCACGGTGTCTGGCTACAAGGGCTGCCTTACGTACCAAGATTCAAACCCTAGTCTGTTGACAGCGCACATACTCACTGTTCGATGCATTAATTAGTTCAACAACGACTGTTGAATTTCTGTCCTCTTGCAAAGAGCTTTGACTGCTGCTGCAAAGGTGTCACTGGAGTGCAGGGCCATATGCAGCAGGCAGGACAAATAGTTGTAGTGCTCTGGGTGGCTGGTTGGTTTTGTGGGGTTTTTTAAATGCTTCCTGGCAATGCATTACACTGAGGTAAGTGCTTTGTTTCTCCTTCAAGTGGCACTCAGTTCCCTTGGGTTTCCTTAGGAATGCTTGAGGAGATCGTCCACTCGGGTTTGTTTTCCTTACGTGCGTACTCTACAAGCTTTTGGCTGTCTTTGCCAAAGGAAAAGAGAGGTTACTGCTACTTATAAGAAATATTTTTAATTGCATAATATTGATTTTCTTTTTTCTTGGTGGAGCATGTGTTTGTTGTTGATGGATGTAGTAGAATACAGGGCTGGTTTGCGTGGATAAATTAGCACTGAAATAACAACACAATTGCATGGGTTTTAAACCCTTTCAGTTATTTTGGTGCAAGTCTGTCTGTGTGTCAGCCACCCAGAATCTGGCTTTCCTTTTGATTGATTTTGATTGATTTAATGAAATACATGTAACTGAGCATTTTCCTCTTTATCTATCACACTTTCTGCATTAGTGTAACACCACTGCAATAGAACGCAGCCATCAGTATCTGTGAACTGCCTGTGGTTGGGGCTACTGTAGTTTAGATTCCTCCTCTTGCGCCGTGTGGCTTTGGAGGGGAGCAGGAGTCGGGGGAGATGGTCCTAGATTCTTACGTTGCTATGGCTTGCAAAATAAAATGAGCTGTATGGCCCTCAGCATCCCCAGATACACCTCGAGGGAAAAAGAGTAATTTTGCAAATGCTTGGATATAAACAGGTTAACGTAGAACTGTGGAGTCTAACCTTTCCTTTAGCATTGCTCTGATGTGTTATGATAATGTGCAGTTCAGAGCTGGTGAAAGACATATGCCCGTTGATACAGGACCAGGGAGTTCTAAAATTGTTTTCACATTTATATGTAAAGCAATTACTGATTTTTTTTTTTTTTTTCCCTCTGCCTCATAACCTGAGAAGTGGCGCAGACATACAGGAAGTCTTACTTTTTATTTCACTCTGGTAGACTTGTAAAGCATGCGGCTCTGGTGTACAGTGCAACAAGAGTCAAATGAAACTTGAAATTTTTTTTTTATTGCATTACTTGTAGCCCCATAATGCGGGCAGATACCTTTAGAGTAGGGGAGGGGGTAAGTGAAAGAACAGCATGTTCTGACAGCTGACTGTACAATCGTTTCAAATAGATGTGCGTTCGTGATGATCAGTGTATCGATCCTAACACATGTGTGTTTCTCTCTACCCTGGTTGTTCTAATCCGTCATATTTAGGGCACTGGGGAATGCAATTTAATTTTTTTCACCAAGTGTTACTTTGGAAACTGCTCGGTAAGATGCTCCTCCAAGCCTGCATGTTCTTTCATGGAGTCTAATTAATTCATTTGCAGAGTGTGTGTTTCTCTCCATGCTCATTCTGTGAAGGTGCTAAGTCTTGTAATTGGAGAGAAAGAACCTGAACAGATTTGTTTTCACATTCTACATTTCAAAGCTCGTTGAATCGGACCCAGCAGCTCTGTGCTGGAAAAAGAAAGAGATGGTCTTGTAGACTACCAACAGCGCCGAGGTCAGGACTATCCGGAGTCAAGGCCTCTTCAGGCCTCACTTTTCCACCCAGCCCTTCCAACACGTGCTCTACACTGACAAGCGAAATCTGGACCTATTTGTGCTCAGCTTTGTCTGTAGCAAAAGGCAGGCCGTGCCACAGCCGCTTGATTTGCTCAAGCAAAGTGTACGGTTTTTACCCGAAGTGGAAACTAAGGGAAAGCCACTTGAGTACCTCTATGGCCAGTAATTAATAAGCCGTTACCTGATGCCAGTCTGTGGCGCGTGTTTATGCACAGGAGTTTGGCAAATGAAAGTGCTAGTTTACAGCCTCCATAAAGGGAGGGGCAGAGGCGAAGGTGAGCAGTGATGTCGGGCTGCATCTCCCGCCTGTCTTGGGGCTTTATACTTGGGGTTCTACAACCTGCCATCGTAACTTTGCAGGAAAAAGCCAGGAGGAATGAGGATCCTAGATGGTCGTGTGGAACCTCTGGAGCATCGGCTTTTATTGGATCTGAACTCTGTTTCTGTAAGGGTGGCTGCCCAAAGATTTCGGGGCTGGATAGGACTCTGCACTTGACCGTCATTCTTAAGGGCTGGGAGGACTCTATGAAGATTTCATCTTCTGAAGGATACTGGTTTGACATGGTATCTTCCGAGATGTTGTTTCATAGCTGGATCTACATCCTTTAGCGTTCCTTTGTTTGGGGACGGCAGTTATTTTTAAGGTTTTAAAGTCATAAATAAACACTGCTCTGCTGAAGGCATGAAGCTGCTGGTGCGGGGTTTATTGTAGGGTCAAGGCCTAAGATGTTTGTTTATTTTCTGCAGAAGCTGAATGTGCTGTACCCTAAAGCACTTTGTTACTCTCTGTAAGCTGTATGGCATCCTAAATAAGTGTATCTAAATGTGCTGAAAGGCACCTAATCAAACAAATTAGATGGCAAAATACCTCTGAGTATTTCAACTCTTCAGGCACCTTCTGGGACTTGGACGTGACTAGTTCAAGTTCGACTGTATATACGCTTATTTTACTCTACTACTCTTGAGAGGCGCTGGGGGGCAAAGGCTGTTATTAACAATAATTTGTTGTGGGCAAATATTTACATAGATAAAAACATTTCAGTTGACGTGTTAGGACCAGCAATAAAACCCATCTCTTGTCCCGTAGCTCTCATATATTATTCATGCTTGCTGTTTGGCTCTTTTCATGTAGAGATCTCAAAACATTTTGCAAATGAAGATGTAAATTGTTACCCTTATTTTATACGGGAATGGCTTAGAGGGAGAAATGACTGCACTGTAGGACCACTGGAGACCTGGAACTAAAGCCTGGATCTCTACTGTCCCAGTCCAGTGCCTTAGCCACTGGATTCTGTAGATGTCATTTCTGCTAAAGGTGAAAAACATGATAGGATTAATTAGCTCAGCGGAAAAAGCAAGGTGGAATGGTTGCTGGCAGGGAAAGAAAAGGGAAACACAGTACCAAACTCTGAGGAGATTCAGAGGAGACGGAGAACGCAGATGTTGGGTGATGAGATTTTTTTCTCTGTGGTTGGAGTGGACTAAAATGACAGAAGCTGACAGGAACAGGAGTGTAAGGTGCATGTGCTGTGGTCCTCAGTACTGTCAGGTAGTGTTCAGGGAGCTGGATAGAACCTCCAGAGGCAACCAAGTCCATTGCTTCTTCAAAAGTGCGGTGGTCATTTAACCTGCAGCCCTTTAATATGCCAAGGGGCAGAGGCGCCTGGCTTGTTTTTTCTACTTTTGTACTTAACAACAAATATCTAACGAACTTTGCAAATGGGAGCATTCACAGTTCAGCGCGTTCCGAGGCTGCTGTTGAAATGTGACCCCTGGCCCTTGTGCTTATTTGCAAATCGCACGACATACACTCTGTGTACAAATGATGCTAATGGTTCTGCTTCTGCGTATTCATAAGGTGCCCATCCAGGTGACAACATATCTTAAGTTTTTGAGAATAAAAATGTCACTGTGGGCCTGGAAGAATGTTTGATTTCATTCCAGGCATAAAGTAACAAATTGCCTTTAATGGCAGCATCCCCAGAAATAGGCCTCCGTCGCTTTTTCATGTCACTTTCAAGTGCCTCGTTGATATTTTTATGGATTTTTATTATACGGCTTGTTATGCAGCAAGAACAACCATGCCAGGTTCTTGGGGATCAGCGTGCAGGGGGAGCTGAGCTATAATAAGAACTCTTACGCTCGTGGTTTAATATCTTTTACTTCAAAGCAAGGAGTTGATGTGATCTTTCATCATCTCAGCTGTTGTTTACCAGCTTCCTACAGATGCTGTTTGAACTAACAAACCCCACATTTCCTGGTTGGAGTGAGTAATTCCCTCGGTAGTTGCAATCCGTTCACTTGGAGGCTTAGTAGTCCTGATTGAATGATGCCACTAACAAGAAGGGGCTAAACCATTTAAACGTTCAGTATCACCTTTCAGTCAAATAATAACTGGCCAAATTAGTTTGGCTTAGCTTCTCAGCCCTGCTCCTTATTTACTGCTTTGAGGGAAAACGACCAACAGGTCCAGGGCTGTATTTGGGGTCAATTTACTCCACGTATCAGAAACAGACAGACGTGTTCCTGATACAAGGGCTTCTCTTTGGCACCGATCTATGAACAGTGTTTTGTTTCCTACCAATCTTTTAAATCAGCTGAAATCTAGAAATTACAGATGAGGAAAGAGCTGCGAGGTCATCTGTTCTGAGAAGATCAGAGCAAGTTCTTTAGTGCTCGTGGTTATAGTGTGTGAGTATCTGTAATGGAGAAACTAGCAGCAGTCGCAGACAGGTTCCTTTTTTTTTTTTTCCTTATACCACCTCCTTTTTTTTTTTCTCCCTTTTCCTCAGCCCAGCAGCAGAGTGATCCTGCTACAGAAGCTGATGAAACTTTCAAACATACTGAAATAAGTATATTGTAATAAAAACAGGCTGAGGCATTAGTGTGCCAGATTGACTCTTCAAACAGATGCTGCTTTTCCTTTCAGTGACCAGGACAGTAGCCAACCAGGACTTGCTTTCCCTGTTATTTATGTCTGAAAGCCCATTCCAATCTCTTTGTGTGCTTGTATGTATGTTTAGGGTAACAATATTTTATTTAGCTGCGAAGACATCGGAATGTGTACCTCTCGCATACGGTGTCCCTGCCCCAGGTCGCTGCAGGTCTGAGCAAGGAAGTGTTGGGAAGAAAAGCGAGCTTGGGAAGTGACTTGCTTGAGGTTATTTAGCAAGTCGGTGGCAGTGATGGGCAACGGAGCGTGATTCTGTGGGTCACTTTTTGTTCTTTTGTTCTCCAACACATGCTGTTTGGGGGAGTTTTCCTGGCAAAGAAATGCTCTTTAAAGTTGAGATTCGTGATAGACCTAGACGGTATGCTGCAGGAATCAGTGCTGCATTGAAAATGGGCGGCTTCTATAACGGACGATCTCACTGCAGTGAGTTTCACAGTGCTGAAAAGTAGTGGTGGACAGTAATAATAATTTTAGAATTATAGGCAATTTTATATACATATATACACACACACACACACACACACGTGTAGTTCTGTCTGAGTTTAGATAATACAAATCCCGTGAAGATGTGAGTCAGGAGCTGTGTGCTGTCTGCGGAGTGTAACCGTGCTGAAGGGCCCTCCTTCCCTTCAGCTCTTCTGAGCATCCTTGTGGACCCTCCGCAGGCTCCCGTCCGCCTTTTCCAAGCACTTACGTGGAAAACTGCAGGCTCAAAAATCACTTAGGCACAGCCAGCTGCAAATGCCCCTTTTTGGGTGCTAGCACATTACAATAATACCTCATGTTCTGTGGCTCTTGTCTCCAGTGCAATTTTGCTGAACAAAAGTTTAATTGACCTGAAAGAGAAACTTAACTGATTTTCAAAGCCATCGGTGCACCTAGCAAAATAAACATTCTGTAGGGCAACTTCCATGTTATTTCTGTGTTGACTTTCTGTTTTTTTCCGCTGCCAAACAGCCACCTCTTAGAGCAAAAGGCAAAACAAGCACGTTGGAGCCTAGTCTGCTCTTAATATTTCCTAATAAAACAGCATTCTAGAATGAAAAGGGATTTTTCTAAGAAGCGTGTGTGGGGAAAATGATGGAGAGTCTTGTTTCATACAGATCCAAGAATAATTTTTCCACTGTTCAGGATGCTTGGCTATTTAGTCTGCATCAGAGGCATGGGACCTTTATCAATCAAAGAGCCACTTTGTCATTAAATGGAATCTGTGAGTCGTACTGAGATTAAACCCCATGTAGAATCTGTGAAATAAGGGTCTGATTCTCAGTTACACTAAGGCCCCTTTGTGCACCTACAGTGGCATAAGGCCCCCAAGACTTTATTTTGTATCAGATCTTTCATAAAATCTATTCACCCAAAGTGCTTTAGGGTTAAAATTAATTCAGTTAATGAGTTAAATAACTGCCAAGGGAGAGAGAAATTAAGAGTCATGGGCAAGGGGGAAAAGAGATGCTTCCAGCTGAGTTTAGAAGAGAGCGTGAATGAGTTGAAGGGGAAAAGAGATGCAAAGAAGATGCACTGATGGGCAAGAGCTGCAGAGGAGAAAGCTCTTATGCCCTGGGGGTCAAATTATATGAAGGAAGGAGGAAGGGCCCTCTTTCTGTAGGAGAATTGCTACCCATGGAAGTTGATTTAGCACATACTCCAGAAGTAGCAATATAAGGTAAGGCTTCCGCTACTGTAGCTAGTTGCTATGAAGTCTGCACAGGCTGTACAAACATTCATCTCTTACTGTTTGTTTAGAATGCAATAGAAATTGCTCATGGAGGAGATTCCTATTGCATCAGGCATTTTAGGGAAGAAAAGACAGGCTCTGAGTAGGTCTTTTGACTCCCAGGATCGTTTGCGCCAGACAGAACTGGAGCCGTTCCAGCGCCAGTAAAGAGGGTAAAGTGTTGTTAAATTCTCCCCTGATCTCATCAAAGCAAAGGCTACGTAGGGCTGTGTGGATAATCTGCCTCTGGCACGCTATTGCGATCAGCTAACGGGGGCTCTTCCCTGAGCCCCTGGTTACTCCCCTACCACCTTCGGGCTTGGACGGAGCTGTAGGCTCTCGCCAGGTATGACCTGCGAGCGTTCATCCCTGTTCAGCTGGATCTACGGATACGGGTGAGAACCGTAGTGCTAAAAGGGCTTCCCTTTATCGGTAGCAATGGACAGCCTGGGGCTATGCTTCTACGGCAGGCTGTGTAGCCAATCCAAACCAAACGGTACCTGGTGTGTGTTTGTGTTCTCTCCATGGCCACGGACCAGCTGGCGTCTGCAGAATCTGGAAGAGCGTGGAGTAGCGCGCTTCCCAAGCTTGCCATCTTGCACTGCTTTAAACGTTCTTTTTCTCATCTTTTTAGATCTTCTGACGGTGATTTATACAGAGAAATTACTTCCTGCAAATGCAAAAGAATCAAATTGAGGACTTGTAAATTTTCCGTTCCTCTTAAATTTTAAGGAAGAAAATTTCACAATCCCCGCAGTAGCAGCAGTTTTATTTATAGTTCTTATTAACCAGAAACAGAAGAACAAGGCTTAGTTGGGCACAGAGTTATGTGGACAGGCACCTAGAAGAAGCTGCAAAATATTTTAATCATGCTGAAACTTCACTGGAGATGGTGGAGTTCATGTATCTCTGTCATGTTACTACTTCACTGAAATCTCGGCAGTGACTGCTGGGTAGCGTGGCACTGGAAGCACTGTACCTGTGGCAACCCAGAACCTGGAGCGGACTTACTTAGCTTTTGTCGGAAAGGTGGATAAATTAACTTCTTCTGCATCTTCATTCCTCTCAGTCTTTAGCAACTTTTAATTAAGTATTTGTTGGACTCCTCAGCATCTCGGTCTATCAGTGGTTTAGGCGACGAAGAATATGTGAACGGATGTTTTTCACGTGGGCCATTCTTCCCTGATCTTAATAGAACATCTAACTTCATGCGAGGCAGGGCGTTATCTCAAGTGGCTCTGAACCTAAAAGAAACTGTGCTAAATCAAGCTTTAAACAGTTCTCAGTTCCTAGCATGGTCAGACCGATGACGCTCCTTACGCTTTAAGAAGCCTCTGAGGCTCACAAACAGAAATTTTACATTTAATAGTTTGCATACGAACAGCCTTGATTCATTTCCCTCGGTTTTATATCATTGCTCTATCACGGTGCGATTATAGTGCAGGAAGGTGCCTTGGAAGCTTGGAGAATAGTAAATGCAGACCTGGCTTTGCTCAGCAGAACTTGTTTGGGGCTTTACAAGAAATTTTCAGGCAAACTCATCTGACAAAAGTGGGTTTAAAAAAACCCCCACAAAACCCCCGGAGGCCCAAGTGCCTTATTTGAGGAACGTAAATAAAACACGTCCTGGATATTCTCTTAACTGGGATATAGTCAGCCTGTGGGTGATGTAAGAGGGAATTTGCCCTCACTTAATGTTCGCTCTGTGTGAAGTTTGCTGTTATGTCCCAAGTTATTGGGAGCTCTTTAAATCAAGGCAGCGAGAGCGGATAGTGAGAGAGTGAACCGTGAGCTTTCCTGATTGTATCTACACAGCATGGGCCTGAAAAATGCCTCCCTTTACATGTGGGTGGGTTCAGTGTAAAACACAATGAGGATTCTCCCGAGACACATTTCTTCCGAAGTCCCGCTTAGAAATTTGGGGGAAGGGTGCCCGCGACGTTGTGTGTTGCAAGTTCTGCTTGAGAAGGTCCTGTAAAACAGCTCTGGGTAAGGGAGATACCCGCAAGGGTTTTCCTGCAGGCCCTGGAGCTTGAAAAGGCTCGCGTTTCCCTAAATCCTTCTGTGAAGCCAGAGGCAAGGTTTGGCTTTAACGTGTTGGGTTTGTGCCAGTTTGCCAGGTCTAAAACTGGGTGCCTGTTTTGAGG
The DNA here is from genome assembly GCA_013398225.1 of Steatornis caripensis. Lineage (NCBI taxonomy): Eukaryota > Metazoa > Chordata > Aves > Caprimulgiformes > Steatornithidae > Steatornis > Steatornis caripensis. Next base: position 472,145 of record VZSC01010119.1, on the reverse strand, counting down.
GAAAAGAACAAGTGAGATAATTTTTCTAGACTTTATGCATTCAGTGCTGATGCGCTCGTCTTGTTTCTTCTCGTGCGTGCAGGTCTGCTCTCTGTAGCACAGGGATGAAAATATAGAAGTCTTTAAAACAGGGTCTGCCTCTGGTCTGTTGGTTTTGGATTCTTGTGCGTCCCTCTGTTTGATTTGGATGTACCTAGAATCACAAAGCGTAAGTCGAAGTGGGTTTCTCTGCAAGCCTCGGTTTCTTCTCGTCTGTGCAGCAGGATAGATAATCTCTGCCTTACAGGCATGTAAATTGTAATAGTTTCGTGCCTAGCTCTGCAAAGCACTTGAGCGCATTCTGTTGGAGTAAATGGGATTTTAATTCTGTGATTACATTGCTTGGTGAACTAGGGCCGCAATAAAATACTTTGAGAACACTGGAATTAGAGGTGTTACAGAACTGTAAGATGTCATTATCAGTATTTTGCAGTAAAATAAACCATGGTGATGTTTTTTCCCTAAATCCAGCAACTAATAGATTCGGTTTGGGTCATCTTAAATATACATTTTAGATTTGACAGATAGCCTAAGGGGCTAGGGAGTAATGGCTTGGCTGACTGTTTTGGGTTTTGTTTGGGTTTTTTAGATGCAGTAACTCGGTGGGCTGATGCACTTTTCTGGACTTTGGGAAGGCAGTTTCAGTGTCTTTCTCCAAGTGGTTGAATCCACAGCTCCTAGATACGCGTGTCTGTCAGAGGATGGCCGTTAGTTTAGGATTAGGAGCTCTTAAGCTACCCTGCTACTGATTCTGGTTTTTGCATAAATAATGTTACAATATAAATAATATCCGTAAATGGCCAGACCCTAAGCTTAGAGGATTACAGGAGTCTAGCTCTTTGTCTCAGTGGCTGAAGTGTTTTCTGTGTTCTGCATCTGTAATGTCCACAGCTGGCTTGTTTCTAACACGAGAGCTGCCAGATGCGGAGAAGGGGAGTTGAGAGCAGCACACACAGGGAAGAGCACAGGGAAGATCCCCAGAAAAGGAAGGAGGAGGCTGAAAAGGAAAGCGCAGTGGTGAGGCAGCTTGTTTGTCTCACCTCGGAGGGCTGATTGCATGCTTATCACACACAGCACAAGGCGCAGTTGTCTAGACAATCGTCTAATTGTCTTTGCTCTGTAAGTAGCAGCCCTGGTGACATTCCAGACCTTGACCTCTGCCCTGTCCAGCGCCAAAAAAGTGCCGTTAGGAATCATGTAACACTGGGTATTAAAGATTGTTGGAAAAGGCCATGGGGTCAACCTACTGTGGAGTTTTAGCAACAATGCTGAATATAGCCGACTCTCTCTCCTTCCTCCCCTCCTCTTGAGACTCGGGCTTATTGTATGAGAGTGTTAGTATGATTCCTGGGCTTAAACTAAGAGACGAGGCTGCGCTCGAAGCACTGGGGGCTACGCTGGGAAGGAAGACCGTACGAAGCCCAAGATTGCTTAGGCGTGTCGTCCTTCTTTATAGAACGGGCTTGGGCAATCCTTGGTCAAGAAACGTGCTTCTAAATATTCTAGCTGGACACTGTGGCTTGGGATGTCAGAGAATAGGCCTGCAAAGAGACTGCTAGCCAGAGCAACGGGGTTATAAGTGTTATAGCACTATAAATCATGATGGCCGTGGTTCAGGGATTTTGGAGACAGGAATCAGAGTGCTGGCCGCTGCTGAGAATCATACAAACCTGCTGAGGGGCATGGAGAAGGAAAAGGCTAAAAGAGTTTGTGATTGCACTAGGAAACATCTGGGCTTTCAGAACACGTTGGCTATTCAAATCCCTTGTCTCCAAAAGGGACGCTGTGTGTGACCTATCCTGTATGAGAATGCTCATGGCTACTGCTGTCGAAAACCCTGCCTTCTGCACCGCCCCATGCACATCGCTGCCACTGGAAGTGCAGTATCTTGGCACACAGGGCGATGAGGCCCTGAGCTTATAAACTGAGCGTCCAGTTCGGGGAGATAATTAAGCATATTGATAGTTTCAACTGGACCTCACGTTAGAGAGGTGCTGAAATTCCTTCTCAAGTCCGACTGAAAATCTGTTGTTTAACAACAGTTGTTCTTACCGCAGGAGTTTGGTTTCCTGTGAAGTATTCAAGTCTTTTAAACAATGAGAAATGAGTTTGTTTGAGCCTTGAAACGAGTAAATGTATAGAAATTCTTAGTGAACTCTCCAACTGGTGTAAACGGAGGTAACTATTAAAATCGGTGGAGCTATGCCAGTTTACATCAGGTAAAGCTCTGACTTCCTATTCCCAGGCATGTTAAAGGTGTTACTGTGCAAATGACTGCAGAAATTATTGCTGAAAGGTTTTACGCTCAAAGGCAGATCGGGTATCTCGTCCAGGGAGGGTACATCCATTGCTGCAGAAGGAAATAAAGGAGAGAAAATTGTGAAGTGTTAACTGATATTTTTAGAAGCTTTATAATGACAGGTCACATTCCCAAGGACTATAAAGTGGCAAATCTAACACCAATTATTCAAGAGGGGCAAAAAGATACAGCAAGCAATTACGGTTTAACACCAGTTGTGGGAAAAATATTAGAAACCATTTTATGGGATTTGGGGAGTGAACAGCTTGAAAAGTGTAATTTGATTAGAGATGGCCAACGTGGGTCTTTGGTGCGGGTTTTAACTAACTTAGGATTCTTCAAAGGTATTGCTGCCATGGGAGGTAATGGATCTTGATTGGATGGCGTGTACTTGTGCTACGTTTTTGAAGTGGCAAACTGGGATGGAACTGCAGAGCTGCTCTCGGTTTCATTGAGCTGCGCTGCTGAACCTATTTGGAACGTGTTTAAATGAGGGGACTGACGAATCCTCTTAGCTGGGCAGGGGGGGTGAAAGCCAGATTTTGTTTGAAGAAGTGAACCGTAGTGCGCTTCTTTTTGCCGTCTGCGTCCTGAAAGTCTTAAAGGCCGTCACACGGCGGGGGAAAATGGAAATTGGATGAGCTGGACTCCCGTGCCGAGCTCTGTCCCTCGAGGAGGCTACTCCAGGGAAGGTTCTCTCGGATGAGCTTTCCTAGGGGTCTGACCGCAATTCCGATGCGTCTTTGAGGTCGTACACAGATCAGAGCAGCATAACTGCATCAGTGGGTCTCTGCCTAGGCACACAAATCCTCTGTTTGTGTGAATCAGTTTGAAAATAAAATGCTGATGGCCTTTGTGTTGCCTTTTTAAATTGCAGGCTGCAGCTCAGGCAATGTCTCTTGTGGGTTCCGCTCTTGCCTCGGCCACCGAGCCCGTGAAGCTGGCCAGCTCTCTTTCCTCTGCACCCTTGTTCCCTCGCAAACCTTCTCTGTAATCACCAGGGGGCTGGGACGGCCTCCTGCCACATGACGTACAGCAGCTAGCACGCGGAGTCCCTGGTCTCAAAGTCCCCGAGGCTTCTTGATGCTACTGGGTAAAAAAAGATTAATATTAACAATAATAAAAATAGCTTTAAACCAAGAAACAGAGGTAGGATTATGCTCCCGAACCACCAAAAAAGCAACTTGGGGTCTGGTACAAGATGTATTTACTTTTTTAAAAACTATATTTCAGAAGAGATTTGTTGATAATTTCAGGCCAGGAGTTAGGTTACTAAACTGTGTTTTAGGCTAAATAATCAGCTGGATTTATTTTTCTCGTCCTAAACTATCGAGCATCATAGCTACTATCTGGTTAGCACTTCTGAATTCCAGCTTTTGGGGCATGATGCTTCAAAAGTACTTGCATGCTTTAGGATTTTACGTTGTGCAGGTGCTCTTGAGAATTTCTCTTTCCAGCATTGTCTTGTGGATGTATGGGAACTGTATGCGTGTTAGCTTATTTTTTGCTGAAAGCAGAGGATGTGCTGAGCAAGGAAGTAGCAGAGCTGCCCCCCCAGAAGGGCTTGAGTGTGTTTGAGGCCAGTAAATGGTGCGTATACTTCTAATGCAGACAAATATAAAATGCTAAGTCTTGGGGGCAATGCACCAAAAGTGAGAGTACACATTAAACGGAACAGCCATGCAGCATACTGATCAGGGAGGGGATTCAGGGGCTGTGGTAGAACAGTCCTTCAAGCCGTCATGCCATCATATTGCTGCAGATGGAAAAAAAGGAGCATAGTGTAAAGCATCAATAGGAAGGAGAAAAAACAAATTAAACGGATGATCGTTTCGTTGTTCTATTTCTTTGGTGAAGCTTCAGAAATATGCTTGCTTCCTCCGAGGGAGCAAAGCATTTGCTCTAGTTGGGGGCCTCGGACACACAGCAGAGTGCTGAATCCTTGGCTTTTCCTGGCAGTTGTAACCAAGGACAGTCCGGTGCAGACGAAATTATTTTCCCTCAGGAAAAGAGAGACCAGAGGCCTCCTGTAGTCAAGTGGAAGTATTCAGAATTACTAAAGGGCCTGAAATGGTGGAAGTAATAAGGAAAGTGGAACTGAGTGCTGGAGGGTCGGGCCTCAGCTGGAGCCAGCTGGCACGGTGCCACTGCCGGCGCCGACAGAGAGCCGGGACCCGAACCCGGCCGTCAGAGATGGCCTTTGCTCTCAGCCCCTGTACCACAGCAACACCTGGGTGCACAAAGACTTTCAACTGCTGTGAAACGGGTTACGGACAAAGGAACACGGCTCCTGTGTCTACTAGCCAGTAATTAATGTACCGTTAATCTCTCTTAACATGCAACTCTGCGATTTCAGATTTCCCACTGAAGTGCAATGACCGTATTTCCTGCGAGGCCAGAAAGCGCCCTGCCTGTTGTGCGTGGTAAACATCTGATCGCATCCTAGGAAAGGCACGGCACCGGTGTGTAATGAGGGTCCGTAGGACTTGTCCCACTTAATGAGGTTATTCCAAGATAAAGGTCTTTAAATTTCAAGTGATGAAAGATGAATCCTAATTCCTGAAAACAAAGGAGCTAACGCAAAATGGAGGGAAAGCTGGAGGAGGCAATGGGGAATCAATACAACTGCTACGGACTTGATCGCTTCTGTGGGTCAAGTCAGTTAACCTCGTTTTTTTCTTTATGCCGCTGCCTGTTCACAAAGAATAATAAGTAGTCATCTTTTTTGCAAAAATGCCTTGTAGTGCTTCAGCAATAGATGCCACGTTAGATGTAGAAGAACTATTAACGAGGTTCAGAACAAACAGGGAACCTGAATTAAGCCTTGGCTCTCCTCTCTGTGTCTGGGCGCGCAAACTGGGTTTTGCCTCCGCAGCTGATCGGCCTGCTCCGAAGAGCCTCCGGTGACAGGCGGTGCTTTTGATTTCGGAAACTGAACTCTAACACTTGCATTGCTTTTATTGTTTTTAAAGCATGTTAATGTTGCCTGGGTAGATTCTAATGTAAGACTTGTTGCTTACGTATGTTCTGCTGTCCTTAAAGTAAGGTCTTTGCCTGGACGTGACTAACAAGGGGACAAAGGGAGGCTGGGGCGCGCGGAGCAGGGAGCTTTATTGACCTGTCATATGGAACAGGGCTCTTGGCAGGGGCCAGCACACGGCCTTGGTCCCACACTGCGAGCGTGTCAGGCTGCGTGCTACCCACTGCACCAAAAATGTAATTCTTTGTTGTGTGGAGGCACCCGTTTTGGGAAGGAACGATTGGAATATTGGAACTGGAATCCACAGATTGCATCTTCTAACTCAAGATGCTTCCTCAGCTCAGTTGTAAACTTTTTGGGGCCAGTGATTGCCTTCTGGTTTTTGTGGTTATAAACCCCTTAACACAGTGGAGTCATGGTTCAGGACGGGCTTCCCTAGGTGCTGCTTCGATACAAATAATAATAACTACGCTAAATTGCCGTGTCCTGCAAGGAAATGGTTGGGAAACGTTGAGCGACCGCGTGCTGATGTTATTGTAAAACCAGAAATGTTTACTCATTATATTTAAATAGGTTTGGATCATTGTGGATGAAAGTGAAACAAGATATAAGCCTGCAATGACATGCATAAATACATAATTAAGTATATTTCCTTTCCATATGGAGAGGATTAGCTTCCTTGCCTCAGCAGGGAGTTGCTTTATTTGGTGTCTGCTTTGGTGTCCCTTTCTTTTTGACAGCTTACAGAGGTACCCTGAAAGGGAATTTCACTCACTGGCTAATGAATGTTGGAATAAGGACTTTGAGGGCATGTGGAAAGAATAAGTGATTACCTCAGAAAACAGAAGTTTAGGGACCTTCAGGGCTGTCCTATTATCCTGACTTCTCTTTTTGACCTTAAGTGGGCCCTGTGGGATGATACTGCCCACCTTACCAAGACTTATTGCTTAGTCATAAATCGAGACAGAGGGAGAGAGAGAAGTGTCTAGTAAATGCTGAAGTGTCAGCAAAAGCTCCTTAACTCGGGTTTCATAACTTGAGAAATATTTTATCACCCTTGTGAGCCAAACCTCTGAAAAATCAATAGAACTTGAGAGTTGCCTGTATTGATCCGAAAGGCTGAGTCGTATTGAAATATTCATGGCAGAACGTGTGTGTGTTTGTGTGGTTCGCGGACTGAGATGCGGGTCGCTTTCTGACAGTGAAACGTTCTCATTTTTCATTTAAACTAGATTAACGCTATCAGGTGACTTGCAAAGCGTGTACTTAAAAGGGAATGAATTTGTTTGCCTTACAACAGGGCTTCTGACAGTTAGAGAGAAATGCATTCTCATTATTACTATTTTTCTTAAATGACAAACTGTTGGGAGGAAGAAGTCAAGGAGATCTGATAAAATTAGCACCACGTTCTCTTGGGGATCTCTGGGCTTGCTTTGTTTGCAAAGCCAATTTGGACACTGCGTCTTTGATCTTCACTTTCAGCATTTGAGCAGGCATGTTTAGTATCACTCATTTCACAGGAGATTTGGGATTCAAGTTTCTTCAACAATCTAAAAAGCAGTACATTAGAAGGGGAATTGTCTGCCAGTCGTCTTAGAATCTCAATACCCTTGATACTAATTTGATGTGATGCATTTCACCAGATGTGTCTACCTGAACGATGTTTTATGCCCAAGAGGTTTGTGCTGGAGGATTTATAAAGTTGGCTCTCCCCCCACCCCTCTTTCCTCCCCTTCCTTTTTCTTCTGAGAGCAATTGAATGAAAAGCATCCATAATTTTAATCTGCATATAGGTGTGACACGTTACAAGTGTTTAGACGGCAGAGAGTGTGTCAGGCAGGATTCCTGCAGGGTGGAACAGAACCACGAAGAAAATCACTGCTAAGAGTGCTTAAAAAAACCCAAAAGTTAAGAATTGATGCTTATCTGTGTGCCGCCAGATTAATATATTCACTCAAACTCTAAGACCTGCCTTTTTCACTTTTGACTCCTTTCCTGCAGTACCTTTGTCACTTCTAGGGCACAGGCTGAAGTCTCTGCTGCTCCCACAGGCTTCTGCTGGGCTTTGGGCAAATCGCTTAGGGGCATGACGCTTCAAGGCATTCAGGTGTTCAAGTGTCATCGATTTTCGTGTGTACCTCAGTGCATCAGAGCCATTTCTGTGAAACCACAGCAAGCAAATACCACAGCGCTGCCCTGCCTTGCTGAACCCGAACGCTTGTGAGGATTCAACAACTGTGAGGTACTCAGTGACTCTGGTCGTGTAAGTTCTTCAGGCAGATCCATAATTATGGATGTAAAGGGGAAGGCTGAGTGGAGAAAGGAGAAAGGGAGAAAAGAAAAGGTAACAACTATTCTTTAGGAAAAAATATTGGCCATATAGGCTGCCAGTGGGCTGAAAATGCTGTTATGGGAATAGGCACCTCCATTACCTTTACGACAAAAGACGCGTAATGCAGGCTATCGAGGGTTTGTGCTGCGTGGTTATGGAGTCCAGATCTTAAATGAAAGGGAAAATAAGGGCAATTAGAACGCATTTCTCTCTCAACTCTTCGTCATGTGTCGATTCACCCATGCTTAAAAAAAGGTATATGAAATAAAAACCACCCTTGAGAGGCATTACTTCAATCAGTGGCTCAAACTAAGCAGAAAACCAGGCTTTGTGCGTCTGCGATCCGCGAGTATTGCTACAGAGAACGGGAGCAGCTCGTTCCCTCAGTCCATGCAAGTCGCGTGTCCCCGGGGAATGGACTGCAAAGCTACCTGGTGTTGGTTTAGGATCTGTGTTATCAGCATTTGCTTCCCTCGCCCTCTTTCAAAAAAAAAAAACAAAACAAAAAACAAACCAAAATTAAAAAAAAAAATCAGAAATATTGCTGCTGAATGGAGCTTACTAGAAAAGGGAACCCCTAAACTGTGTGGCCTAGCGTCTCGGAGGCAGCGATTGCAAAACTTGGCGTGCCGTTGCAAATTGTACAGCACCTCACGCACCAGTCGTACGTCCGTACCAACGGCTGTCTGAACCGTATTCAGCGACACTGGGTACGTGTAGGCGTGCTGCCCTTCCTGAGATGCCAGAGAGCCGGCACGTGTGACACGAGGTTTCGTTTGGTTGGCCTGGGAGGGCATAATTTTTTTTCATGAATCTCATTTTTATCCATATTACTGTTACAAAGCTTTCCTGTAGTAAGTAAAATGAAAGGAGGAAGAAAACCCCCTGTACTTGCCATTCTTTATTTATTTGCATTCCTCAATGGCAAAGTAAACTGAATGTTTAAGCAACTGACATCAAAGATTTGATTTCTCTGAAGCTAAAAAGCCTATTAATCACAATTTTAAAGTGTTCTTTAATTACCCTGTAATAAAAAGACACGCGCAGAGCGGGAGGAAAAATTGTGTACTTTTAGAGTTCCTCGTGCTTGTTTGTGTTTCAAATCTCACCGGAAATCCTTGCTGATCCCTCTTGCTTCTGCTGCTTAATTCTGTTCTACCACAGCTATTGTTTATCGTTTAGCTATGTTAACCGTATACGGTGCAGTTCTGAGGCAGCGAAGAGGCGTGTAGGGAGATCAGCCTGCTTTCTAAACTGGTTTCTGGAGGACGTCGTAGCGGTGGAAACGTCACCCTCTGAGAGGACCAGGAGGCTGTGGGGTGCGGAGCTTCTCTGGGGGTTGAGGGCAGTGGTGGTGCTAAACCCTTTGCTCAGCAAGCGTTGTGTTTAGGCTACAGGGACCGCTCCCGTGTTGTAAGGTTGATGTGCGTCATGGTGCGTCAGGACTTTGAGTCTGTGTTGTGTCCTGGGAGAAGAGAACCTTGAATCCCTCTCTAAATAGTGAACTGGGAGAGAAAGACCCAGGAGACGGTGCTCAAGCTTACGCAGCACGGGCTGGGGCTTGGAGGAGCAATACAGCTCCTTCCAGTCCTCACGTCTGCGTTGCACCCTTGAAAATGGCCTCTTGATGTAAGCATTGGGAGGAGATAGCAAGGGACACAGAAGTGGTCTTAGTTAACAGCTTAAGGGATGTGAGCTGTCAAAACAGAAGTAGTTATAAGGGAAAAGACAAGGTAAATCTTTGTTAAAAACCTCTGTGTAAAACTATTAATTTTGTGAAGGAAGGAGAATGAAGAATAAAATCGGGGTGGACAGCCAGCTCCTCCGTTGGCGTTACGAGGCAGGTGTTCGGGGGCGCGGTGGTAGAGAAGGGCTTGGAAACACGAAGCAAATTCAAAGGACAACAAAACCATAGGCGTCACTGAAAATAAAAGCCACAGAATGTTTAATAAAACTTTCCAGGCCCTTGAAACCCTCTGCGAGTTTTTAATACTTGAGATTACTCGTAAAACTGGGAACATGAGTTGCCAGCGTGGGAGCAGGCTACGCAGGCTTGAGCCGTGGCTCTCGGAGCGGTGTTGGGCTCCTCGGAAGAGAAATGCCTGGTAGCTGTGCGTGGAGGACGCCGCGGTGCCGCGTCTGCTTGCGGTTCATCCGGGCTGCTGTGTTTTGGGCTTGAATCGCTGCTGTTGCGAAACTCAGCCGAGTGGGTACCGTTCTGAGTTGATCTGTTTTCAGACCCAGACGGTTGTTAATGAAACAGTTGCTGTTCTGTTGACAGAACATTAATTACTTGATCTTAGGACTTGGTAATTGCACGGGCCCCCTCTGTATACATCACTAATTACATTAGCAATTATATGGCATTTTAAAGACAAAGAAATGACTGCAGCAATTGCAGTGTCATAGGGACCCTGCTGGTAAATTTCAATCAAGTTCCCAGAATCTCAGTGAAGTGTTGAGGCAAGTCCTTCTCCATCGGAATCCTGCAGCAATGCTGGTCTGGCCCGGCTCTTGCTGCGGCCGCTGAAACCAAGCATTCGTGAGGAAAGCAGGGCTGCTTGAATTCCTCATCGAGGTTAGTTACATTCTCAAAATTGTTTGGAAGCCTATTCAAAAGCCTACGTGCTGTTGGAAATATTTCTCTCTACTGTCAGCTCTGTTAATCCTAGGAACAATTAAGAGTCAGATCTTAGAAAATCATGACTTAGATTAAAAATAATCACAGGTGTAAGCATACTCGTCGATGCCTTTCTGAAAAGCTGCGTTGTATTTCTAAGGATCTTTGTTTACAAAATGATAGGCCAGAAAATTACCTAAGAAGCTAAAACTCCCGTGCCTCCAGAAGTTGGAGTTTTGCAAAAAACCTTCAAAATCCGGGTAACTGTAGGCACGAGAACTGCCACTACAGCGTACTTGTAAAGCCGCCGTTGTTTTGGAATATACAAAATGTGTAGAGGCTCCTTTACTCTGACAAAGAGCTGTAAAACCTCTTCATTCAAATAAGCAGCCGCCGTACAGCACACAAACACGGGCAGAAGGCCCTACTTCGGTTACTGCTGCCGCCTCCTCTCCCTGCCCCACCTCCCTGCGCTTTGTCTTCCCGTACAACAGGAGCACGTTAACGTGAAAAATGATTGGAACTTCTCTGGGTCAGGAAGGGTTTCCATTACTTGTTTTTACGTTGCCCTCCACGCTGCTGTAGTGTAAGGAAAGGGATCCGTGCGCGTTTGGGTGCTGTGCTAGGACAAACGTGAACAGAAAAGAAACCCAATGCTTGTATTTATTTTTTTTCCCACTTGTTTCGTAGCTGAGCTTCTGGTTTGCAGGCCAGAGGGAAAGTAATTATATGGCCAGATCTATAGATGGCATAAATTGGTACAGCTCCACTGACAATAGCCGAGGATCCGGCTCGTGTCCTGTCGAGTTTAGAGCTTGTAAACAGGGAGAGGTGCTATTACTACCGATGCACGATCTCTCTCGCTTGTGCTGCCTGTTTATCCCCCCGCTCCACTCTCCCCTCCCTTTTTTGCTGTTCCTCAAGTGCTACTGCTATGTGCAATTTCTGACCAATTCTACCCAGAATCACATTCTTTACAACCTTGATCAACCTTGGTATTAGGTAAGGTAGGTCTGAAGCTGCCACTGGTTTTAACGGTGGCAGGCCTGCAGCTGAACACCTTCTCCTGGCAGCGACAGTTACTAACTTGTATTCGCAACGGGGCAGCGACAGCCTCTATGTCCACGCTGGATCGAGTTTGAGAATGCAGACAGGAATGATCCAGGGTGAATTTTCCCAAGTACACGTGCGGTAACTCTTGCAGAAGACTAATGAGAAAATAGCGTGCTCCATCTGCATCCCCCCCAGGAAAAGGAACTGGCAACGGGCAGGCTTCTGGTTTGTCGTTCCCGCGTCGTCTTCCGTTACCGTTGTAACTGCACAAACACCAAGGAAGCAGGACAGCAGCTCTGATTTCCCCTGCCCCCTCCCCGTTGTAGGCCTTCCCCCAACCTTCTAACATTGCGTCCGAGGGACAGCATTTCGGTGCCTTCCACTTCAGGAGGGATCGTGTTGGGTTTCCTACTTCCCCTCATCTACACCAGTGTTTGCTCAACACTGTCTCTGTCATGGCTGCTCTGTCTGCACCCTCTGCTGTGGCCACCAGCTGTCTGTTTAATCCAGTCCCGCAAGCGGAGTTAATGAGACATTCCTACTTAAATAACCTGGTGCGATTAAAGCTTCAGATCTTTGCACCTCAACAGCTGTGTGTTGTCACCGAGATAAATATTTTAACTGGTCTGGCAATTCCCTCGCTGCCCTGTGTAAGTGGCTGAATGAGTGGCTATTGTTTCACCGTTTATTAAAGTGAAATTCAAGTTCTTCCAAAACAGCCATCTAGAAAAGACCCGCGAAGGAAAAAAGGAGGGTGGGAGAGAATCTGCTTTTCTAGAAGGCCTTTCTCACCCAGGGCGCCGTGCAGATGGCAACGTGGCCATGCCCGACTGTAATCGTCCGCTCCCGAGGCAAAGACTAACGGGGCTGTCGCTGGCCGCTTACACGGGGTGGGGGGGGGGGGCATTTGTCACTGCTGTTGAGAGAAACGTCCCTTTGGCGTTCTTGGTGCCGTACAAGTTAACGGCTATCCCGATACCTTGCCTTTGGAAAAGAACCCCTATCTCTGTTTGATGTGACAAGTGTCATTAAATTCTGTGCAGAGCATGGCGGCAATCTTGCAAAGGAAGGATGAACAATTTGATCCTCGTGTAAAACTTGGCGAATTAAGGATTTAAGAAGGTTGCAGATTTCTAGCCTTTACGGGTCTTACCGTGGGCCAAGAAAAATCTTTTCACGCTGGCTTTTAAGAACTGAGCGAGACTGATAATGAAATAGGTTCAGCATGGCAATGTAATTGATCCTGGAGATATTTTTTGGTTTTTAATAGAGATTCCCTTTCGGTACGGATAGTCTTTGATGATACCACCCAAGCTACTTGGGGCTGCAGGGAGTTTTTTGTGTGCTTTCTCAAATTTAGGAGTTAATATTTTTTCTGAAACCTCTTGCTGGGCTACTTCATGCATCCCCCTCCCTCACTCAGCGTTTTATTTGGCATTTGCTCAGAGTACAGGACAGCTCTGAAGGCGAGAGCGGTGACGTAGCGCAGGCGCACGCTGTATTTGTACGTCATCAGGGCCTCAACAGGGGAAACAAATCAGTGGTGGAACACCGCAGATCTCCGGGCTTTCATCTGCACAGTAAACTTCCTCGCTTGACTGTAACAGTAGGTCACTGTTAAAGACTAAGAATCTCTTTCAAAGTAACTGTTAGTTTTATCACCAAAATCGCCACTTAATACACTGCTGGGACTTCTTAGGGGGGAAAAAGGCTGAATCAGATTGTAAGCAGAATGGGCCTCTGTTCCAGACAAGATGAAGGATATCTCACTAGGACAGTGGACGACTTAAGTTTCGGTGTTGGGAAGGTGATGTGCTAATTGCATGTTATCCCACAATGAGTAATTGAAGCAGATTACCAAAAAAAAAAAAGTTTTCTTCTCAGCTTTTCGTTGATAGTGCCTAGCGTTTTCAGATGCTTTCACTGACATCTGGCAGTGGTTTAAACACTGACTCGTATTCTGTCTTGTGTTAGCCAAGAAATGCCAATAAAAGTGGCTTTCATCATCAACAAAATTTTCCTTTGTTTGAACCTTTCCAGTGATTTTCACACAAGAAAACGGAATATTCCTGGTTTGGGTAGTCAATTGCCATTTTCCGAGACACTTTTCAGCACTCTGTTTTATTTTTTTCTGATAAAGTAAAGCTAACTCCCTTTTTGATCAATGCTCTTGCAAAGGGAACAGAAATTCCCCATCTTAGATGTGCCTGACCTGGGCGCTGGCAGCCAGCGCATCTTACTCTAAGAACAGGTGGAGTGCAGTGCAAGTGGAGCAAGGCGTCTGCTGCCCGGACTGGTTTCCCAGTCAGAGCACTGGGGCCGCAAAGAAGCATAGTTATGCATCCCAGTGACTATAGCGCGCACTCTGCTGCGAGGGGGAGTAGATACAGTGCAGGCTTCTCTTCTTAGGTGCCAGCGTGACTCCTCTCCGCAGCAGAAGCGTCATCATTTGCTCAGAGTTGTTCACTTGGTTAATCAGCTGTAAGAAAGGAGTGGCCAGGAGAGACCGCTACGGTCGTCTTTACGTGACCGGCACAACCGCGATCTGGCTCTGCCAAATCGTGGGGGAACGTCTTACAGACAAGGATGAAGGCTTGGTTTGAAAAACCATCACGTAGCATGTAATTATTACCCTTTTTTGCCGTAGCAGTACCTTGAGTGACCCGTGGAGATGATAAAGAACAAAGCATGTTGTGTGCTCTGAAATTAAGATAATTCCCCCCTCGTTTACAGTACAAAAATTTTATTTTTTGTTAGGATAATTTAAAGTTTAAAACTGAAGTAGACATATTCATTTTACAAACAAGATATTCTTCCATAAGTAGGACCATTAAAAACAGTAAACAAAAAAAGCTATCTTTGCAAAAGCTCTGTGCATAGCAACTTCATACCGTATATAACTGACAAAGCAAAAAACCAAAAAAACAACCAGCCAACCCCAAACGAACCCCGAAACTATACAATAGGGAGAAACGTGGCCTTAATTTACAGAAGGGAGAAAACGGTCTTTAAAAACCATGCATATTGGAAGTGTGCAAAGAAATAGGGAGAGTAAGATGCTATACCAAGATAAATAATGAAATAAAACATACTCTTTCAAAGTTATGATAAAATTTGTAGTTACCTATCGCAACACTTTCATCTTTCTAGTGGCAAAAAGGAAAGCTGTTAGGGAATATTAAACAGCAATAACTAAAAGAGGACAGATTTGCTTATTACACTGAAAAGATCCTTACACATAAATTTTTACATGACTTTTTTCCTTTTTGTTGGGTGCTTTGCTACTGCCAACGTCCTTTGTTCGCGATCAAGGATTTCGGATTGTATTTATTTACACACATTTTTCTTTGTAAAGCTACCGGTAAATTCTACGCTCATCTTGAGTACGATGATTTCCATGCAGGAGCAAAATTCATGTTCTAGATCATTCCTATGTTTAATTTTTTTTTGTTTGTTTGGCTCAAACCAGAAAAAGTCTTTTTTTTTTCCATGTTTACATCAACACAGGCAGCTACACTTGTTTCTCTTCCTAGAAGTACTCGAAGTAGCTTTCTAGGGAGGTTTTCTTTTTCGTTTGGACTCGTGACTCTCCCACCTGAGCAACCGGATGGAGCTTATAAAAATAACTGAAGTGTGAAAGGAATGTGGAGCATTTCAGAACCTTTCCTTTTTTTAGCCAGCCTGCTTTTTTTTCGCCTGAATCTTCCCAAGACTTCACTGATATTTTTTATGTGCCTATGCTGACTGAACGATAAAAAAGGGTGGCAAACTAACAGAGGGGTTTTTTTTCATGAAATGTCTTGATTTTTTAAAAATTGGAAACCTTTCTGACTGAGATTTTGTAATGAAAATCTTATTTGTTAAAAAATGTGAGAGGAGTTAAGGTAGCAAGCTGCTGCTCTTCAGCTTGTGGTCTAGAAATTCCTACTCATCACCTGGAATATTTGCTGGGCATAGAATTTTGAGTCTGAGAGGAGATAATAAAATTTTAAAAGCGACCTGTATAGAGAGGAGCAGGGAGGGGAAAATTCAACATCTTTATGCTTTGGAGCTGTTTGGGGTTTTCTAGTAGGTCAAAATGGGGGACGGGAGATGATATATCGGAAGTTACCCTGGTCCATCAAGATAATTTTTTATTTTATTTTTAAATCTAGGACCGAATGTAGTATTCACTGAAATTTATGGAAGTTGTAATCCTACCTCTAATAATTGTCAGTCTGGTGTTTTCCCTGTATGCATCTAGAATTCCAAACATGAATTTAGACTTCCCACTCTTAGCCTTGCTGGGATATTGGTGTCTAAGAATGTATGAAATACTTTTTTCGTTTAGTTTTTTATTGTTGTTCTGAATAACAACGACGAGGTTAGCACGCCCTGTTGTGTTATCAAAGGTGACCGTACAGCAGTGCGCAGTTACAGCTCCAGACTTCTTAACACCTGTGATTCTTTCCTATTTCAGAGATCCCTTGGCTTCAAGGTTGGTTGCCTCGCTGACCTCCAGTGATTGCTACTTCCTCGATGGCATGAAGGGCACGCAGAGAACGTGCAGTGTCAGTGAACTTGCAACCGTAATTAATGGTGAGTTATTTTATTTCATCTTTTCTGGAACGTAGACACTGTCAGTACCCTGACTGTAAGACCCCGACTATATTCATGCTGCTTAAAAACACATTATTCCCACCAAATCTCTCTTTAAAAGTTGCTTCTAATCGCCATTTTTGCTGATACGATAAATTGGGCCTTGAGGTTTAGAAGACAGCAAACCCCTTCCACCTTTTAAAAAACTAAATTCAGTAGCACTGAAGCCCCTACCGAAACCTCCCAGCACAGTCAGGAGCAGCGCAGAGCTGCTTCCCAACACGCGCACCATCTTTAGGAATGAATGACAGGAGTAGCCCAGTTTCATTGCCTTCCAGTCCCCTGCCTTCTCTGCTGTGCTGCGTTCTGCTTAAGAAACACATGCCGTAACATCTCGTGTACATTGAGCGCATTTCTCTCGTAAGCTGAACTGTACACTACGCTATGAAAGTTGAGCTTGAAGGAGGACCTTCTGTCACGCAGTCTGCACCAGAAGTAGGCTCACAGGCGTCAGTCAGCTTTCCTGCACTGGGCGTGATTGTGCATGTTTGCAAGCTGCAGGCCGGTGCCAAAAGCCTGTCCATGAGGTGAGGGTCTGTCAAGTCATTTACAACACACACCACCAAGCCTCTTGGTCGCTAATCATTGCAGCTGGATTTGAACCATGGATCTAGATCGAGGCTTTCTAGTCTATTACGAACCCAGATTAGCTCCAAATGAGCTCCAGGTTACCCCAGCCATGCAAGTTGTGGCAGGCGTTCACCATGCCGAGCCCACTACCGAACTGAGAATCTTCTACTGTATCTAAGGATCAGCAAGAACACTTTTACTTACCCATCGATAAAACTAGTGGGCAAATGGACAAGTACAGTTTCAGGGGCTGTATGCTAAGGGTCTCTTTATTAATATAAAGATGTTTTCATAGGAGCAACTATTCATGCAGCTATGCATCCATCGTGTGTATTTTAGTGGGGGTGTAAGTAGTGTAGCTGATTCCCCCCCCCCCCCCC